>OZ038516.1:56046747-56071747 GCA_964036315.1 Acanthosepion esculentum
GGTAAATAAGAGTCAGGTCGTCAAGTGTATAGCTCGCGATTGTCAAGCTCTTTGTCTTCGGACAGAGTACAACTCAGTCGGGACTCTGTCTACGGACGGAGACTCGGCTGAGAAAAATAGACAAGGCAATGTGCCTGATCCCGCGGTTTCTGGGACTGTGAAAATTTTTAACCTTTTTGTCCGACTGAGCGCTCTCGGGTTCCGTGAACTAAACTCGACCTTGTATCACATCTCGTCTGTTTGGGGAAACTGTGTAAATACCAGTGAGGCTGTCAAGTGTTTGGCTACCGATTGACAAGGCCTTTGTCTTCGGACAGATTACGACTCAGAGACTCGGCTGAGAAAAATAGACAATGCAATGTGCCTGATCCCGCGGTTGCTGGGACTGAGAAAATTTTGACGTTTTCCTCGAGTAGACACGCTCGGGTACCGCATACTAAACTCGCCCTTATATTAGATTTCGTCTCAGTGGGGAGACATGTTAAATACTTGTCCGTTAGAGTCAGTGAAGACAATTTCTAACAGACCTCACGTCAAGTAGCCTAACAAAGCCCGATCAATATTGATCTATAGGTTCAAGAATAAGCAGAAAACAATTTTCTAAAATAAAACTTTTTTGTTGATTACCCAATATAAAACCCGAGAGCCACTCAATGTAGAAGAATACTGAAAGCAGTTGCTGTATGAACGTAAGAAGAGGCGGTAAGAACCGCAGATCATAAAGATAGCTAAGACAGATAACGGTTGAGTTTTAGATGTTCAAATTGTCGTTATCGTGGAAGCATCCTCTCAGGAGCTACATTCCATAAGGCAGAGGCTCCTGGGAAGAAGTTGTCTGAACAGGAAGGGAAAGTGGATGATTTTCTCCGGGGTACGAGGCATTTCGTGACTTGGCTGAAAATTTTCTCAATTGATCGAACTTAGGAATGAAGCTTGTCAGAAAATTTGCCAAGGAAATAGCGATATAGTAGCTAGACTCTTGAGATGTTTCTTCTGTGGGAAAGGTGTTGTTTGGGTCGAAAATAATTCGTCACCTACAAGACCCTGTAGACGATTTTGAGCTTCATCAAGTCTAGAGCAGCTCCAGCCTAAATAGAGATAGCAACTCTGAAGAACCTTCTGACCCCTCTAAGCATCGCCCAATTAGTCTCCTTCCTTGCTTGTTGGAAACCCCCCTCTGTAGTTCCTGTTTTCAAGAACTCTGGAGAACCTGTTGACCCCTCTAAATATCACCCTATTATTCACTTACCGCTTTTCGGAAAAATATTCAAGGCTTTAACCAAGTGTTTAAGAATCTTACCACTCACGACCTAATCTCTGACAAACAATATGGCTTCCATTTTACAGCTGACGTGCTTACGACCATCACTGAATATGTATATCAAGGCTCTTGATAATAACGGCGAAGCTCGTGCTGTTGCTCTAGATATATCGAAGGCGTTTGACAGGGTTTGGCACGCTGGTCTCCAACGTAATTTCCAGGGCTACTGTATTACAGGACGATTGTTTGGTTTAATCTAATCGTTCCTATGAAATCGTGTAATGAAGGGCATTTTATTTCGAATTCAATCAATTTCTCACAGACGTTATATGGCTTTCATGGCAACCGCTCTGACGAGTTTTTTTCCCCTGGTGCCCCGGCTACATGAATTTAAGCATGTTACTAGATTGGCATCTAGGTCCCACCTTTTTTACTGTTGAAATATTTAAATATAACCGCCACTTCTACTTCAACAGTTTCTTTTCTCGCGCTTCCCGACAGTGGAACTCCCTTCCGTTTACTTGCTTTCCTGAAAACTACAAACTTAAAAAAATTAAATGCAACGTCAACCGTCCATCTTTTATCTTTTCCTCAATCCCTCCCTATACCCAGTCTCTCCTCCCACTTTCTGTTGTATCCTTAAAGAAGGTTACAAACAGACAAAGGTGGTACTCGAATGAAACGAACTGCAACACGGGCGTAGATGAAAGAAAGAGATGTTTATTGTAAAAGAGAATACACTACTGAAAGACAGGGAATCGGTTAGAAGGCTAATAATTCCCGAAGAAAGTATATTTACCAACCACCCCACCCGGTCAGATGTGGCACAAGGCCGAATTTAACGTGGGGTATCCAAGCCTAAAGGCTCGGGCAAAAATTCCCCGTAGACACCCGTATACACGGGATCAGGTAGTTGTCTACCATCCCAGACAAGACTCTGTCCTTAGGCATAGCCTCGTCTTGGTTCCTCTTTGCTTGAAGCCAGAGAGTTCGACCAGCACAGCTGGAGACAATCTCCAACTAATTGCCAAAGCAAGGTTATTTACCTTACCACTCCGAGAAGGAAGGATTTGGCACAAGGTCGTTTTTGAACGCGGAGCAAAACCGAGCCTGTAGACCCGGACAAATATTCCCCGTAGACTCAGTATAAAACGGGGTCGGGTAGCTGTCTATCAACCCAGACGAGACTCTGAACTAAGGCATAGCCTCGTCTGGATTCATCTCTGTCCGAAGGCAGAGAGTTCAACCAGCTGGAGACGAATCTCCAAATCTAGATTAATTCCCGAAGAAAGGATATTTACCAACCGCCCCCACCAGGTCAGATGTGGCACAAAGCCGAATGTACCGTGGAGTATCCAAGCCCAAAGGCTCGGGCAAAAATTCCCCGTAGACACCGTATATACGGGGTCGGGTAGCTGTCTACCACCCCAGACGAGACTCTGCCTTTCCGTATAGCCTCGTCTGGGTTCCACTCTGACCGAAAGCAGAGAGTTCGACCAGCACATTTGAAGATGAATCTCCAACTAATTGCCGAAGCAAGCCCGCCAGGCATGTCGTGCACACTATATATATCTACTGATATTGTCAGTCCACAATAGGCGATAGGGAGAGTGGGGCATTCCATTACAACACTCACTCTCTGTAACCCCCTGCGTATTAGTGGCACTCCTGCCTTGCTTGGGGCGAAATGATTAAAAATAGCAAGAACAAATACACCATCTTTTTCTGATATGATTCTACAGATAAAGCAAGGCAGAAGGATTCTGGTACGTTCTGGAGTGATAAAATGAGCCGAAACATCACCAGCCCAGGTATGGCAGCAATACTCCATTTTTGGTTTAATATGACTCTTGTCACGATGAAGCATTTCAGAAGGAGTCTGGTACTTCCTGGAGCGGTGGAAGGAACTGACCCTTTTTCCAGCATCTTTAGCGATGGATGATATTTGAGTTATACTTGAGGCGTAGAGATAAGCGTCCCAATCGAGGTTCAATACAAATAATACTTACCCATAGACTCAATTATAAACCCAACCATTATTTACTGATAGATTTGAGTATAAACTTGATCAATAATTACCTATAGACTTATGCATAAAGCCGGCCAATGTTTAACTACAGTCTCGTGTATAAACATGCCCATTGTGTTATTACTGACTCAAATATTAAAATATCGACATTAAATAAATAAACCAACAATGTTTGTAACCACATAGAATCCAATTCAGAATCTCAATTGTGTGAAGAAACTCTTGGTCTATAAACCCAGTGGACAATATCACTGCCTTTGATTCCAAAAGAGAACAATATACCAACCTCATAAATAAAGGTGTCATATATAAAAATAAACAAATTTTACATTGAAAATTCAAATAAATTTTAATTCAAATTTTAATGCAAAATTCAGAAAATAATAATAATATTGTTGTGGTGTGCTCCCTTTAATAAGGCTATTGAGAACTCTTCCACTTACTATAAAGTTAGGAAAAGTAAGACTCGGGGGAACGGTAATATAGACTGAACGCTGGTCAACCGACACACATTTCCATGTCGTGTAACACACTTCTGTTGTATTTACTGTTCAATACCCTATTTATCGGCAACCTCTTGTTTTGTTATTTCTTTACCATATACTTGGTCACAACAAATATCCAATATAAGCATCTAAAACTTCGAAAATACGCGTCGCCTCACCTTGAATTCAAAGTGCCATAAATTATACAATTGTTCGTTTAACAAGTCAAATGCACGTGAAGCCTGATTAACCAATGAAAATCAAACAAAAATAAAAATATTAAAATGTCTTTCTTCTTTTTCTCATTACCTTTTTTAACCCTTTGAACCCTGGCAGAGAAAAATGACTTAATGACCATCCACCGGTTGAACGGTGGGTAAATACTTGTAACTATTTTTATACCTACCGTAAAACATTACATACAAATTATTTTCGAATTTTGACTCTGGAGCTCAGGCAGAAGGGTTAAAATTGTTCAGGAACGCACGGCTCAAAGGGTTAATAAAAGTGAAACATTTTAGATTAATAAACGCTTCCTATTTATTCTTTATTCTAACACACTGTCGGATCCCAATCCATATTTGATCTACATTTGATCCTAATTCCTACTTATATGTTCAAGAAAGATCGATTTCTTTGGTTCTGTTTATATATAAAAAATTTTTTTATGAGGCTGGGATTTTTGTTCATTGGATTTTTTATATCTACCGTGAAACATTACATACCAATTATTTGCGTATTTTGACTCAGGAGCTCAGGCAGAAAGGTTAAAATTGTTCAGGAACGCAGAGCTCAAAGGGTTAATAAAAGTGAAACATTTTATATTAATAAACGGTTCCAATTTATTCTAAAAATTCTGTCGGATTCAGATCCATATCTGATTTACATTTGATCCTAATTCCCACTAATATGCTCAAGAAAGATCGATTTCTTTGTTTCTGTTTATATATAAGACTTTTTATGAGGCTGGGATTTTTGTCCACTGGAGATTCGTTTGCTGTGTTCTGGCCCGTTGCGATTCTGTCCTGTTAGCAAACTGACTTATTCTCAAAATGGATAAAAAGAATCGAATTTAAATTTATTTCTGAATTTTTACTTGTTTTTCTAGAGTGTTATATACGTTATAATAAGGAAGCTCTCATCATGAAAATCCCTGTCAAACCCTGGTTTACCGCAGTAGATGGTGTCAGCTGAAGGGTGTGGATGTGTGTGTGTGTGTGTGTGTGTGTGTGTGTGTGTGTGTGTGCGCGCGCGCGTGTGCCATCCCCTAAACCCTAACCCTAACCCTATCATGACGGCGAAACCATAGGTTGGCCGCATGCGTTTTCATGACACATATATATGACGTCTGTAACAGGGACCATCTAGCCATCGTAGAAGACGGACATAATAGGATACGGACAACTATCTATACTTATATTTAAATACAACTTCCAAGGTGTACTTTTTTAATTTCTGTTGTTTTTATTCCTGGAAAGAGTGGTTCGTCCAAGACAAATGCTACAAAAAAAATGAAATACAGAATATTAAACAATGAACTTTCTTTGTTTAATTTAGCATACCTTGAATCTATATTTCTCGACTTATCATTTTTGAATTCAGTCAACAATTTTCTTTTCAAATTTCTTTTTAAAGCAAAATGTATATTTTAACTTGGATCGGAAATTACAATTTTCCTGTTACTTTCAGAATAAATAAAGCTGACCGATATTGAATCATTGCATCTAGTAGCTGCGCTGATAGGACATCTTTTGTGCCCGCTGGGTTCTTCTTGTCCGTTGGGATTCTGTCCTGTTAGTAAACTGTTTAAACTTCTTTTCTTAATTTTTATTTGTTTTTCTAGAGTGTTATATACGTTATAATAAGCAAGCTCTCATCATGAAAATCCCTGTCAAACCCTGGTTTACCGCAGTAGATGGTGTCAGCTGAAGGGTGTGTGTATGCCCGTGTGTGCCCTCAAGTGGTGAACTATGGACCGACTTAAAGGCTTTAATGCTCAGAGTCTAAACTTCTTTTTCAAGATGGAGAGCCGTCATGACTGGTCACCGAATTCGATGGACCTGACACCTTACCCGAATGCTACATACCAGCCTACTGTTATGGGTCCTTACCTATAACTACAGAATGAACTCTTCATAACACTATGTATACTACGCCTCTCTACGCCTACGTAACAGACACCCCTTCTATTTACAGAGGGAGGGCTGTCTGGACCAAAAGCAAATTTTTTCCAACACCTTTATCTGCAATATAGAGCTAGCCCGACTCTAGATGGTAAACGATTCAATGCTAAAGTTAGCGGCACAATTTGGGTTTTTAATAAGATGCTCCACGGTGGAGGAACTGTTATGGGTCCTTACCTATAACTACAGAATGAACTCTTCATAACACTATGTATACTACGCCTCTCAAAAAAGAGGGACGAATCGAGTCGAGCCGATAGTAGTTCACTCCAAACCAGACTGACAGTCATACTAACACCTTCCACATCTTGTATTATTATTCCGTGTAATATATCTCCGTTATTTCTACTCTTGTGTTCGTGTTGTTCTCCCTTGGTCCTAACCTGGACCATAACAGTGGCGACGAGGATATTGTAGAAACGAATTCTACGCGGAGAATCTAAAAAAAAAAACTTTTTTGCTATCGGTCGTCCATAACAGAGGCGACGGAGGTATTGAGAACAAAAAAACAAGTTCTACGCGAAGATAAAAAAAAATAAAGAAAAAATTTTTTGGGACACCAACCTTAACAGTGGTAACAAAGACACGAATTTTACCTGTCAGCCAGAACAGAATCAAATTCTACGCAGGAAAATCTTTTCGTACTCTGGTTCCAGAACAACAGGCGACAAAGACCTGAAGTCTACACTGAGAAAAAAAGGAAAAATCGTTACACAAAATTACGGTGTAAACATGGAAGACTTTAAGGCAACCATATTGGAACTAATGAAAATGCAATTCGAGCAACAACAAAAAATGAGGAAAGACAGACTAGGCTCGAAGAAAAACAATTAGAAATTCAACAGAAAAACGAAGAAAAACAATTAGAAATTCAACAGAAAAACGAAGAGAAACAATTGGATGACGGATGCAGCAGAAAGAACCAATTGGAGAAGAGCTGGAAAAAAAACATCCTTCGAAAACACCAGAAGACAAATAGAAGAGAGGAGATGAGCCCAAAGAAAAGCTAGAGCTCTACATTCCCTTAACCCTAAACCTACCATGTGGTGGCTGCGAACGTCTATTCAGAGCCATCATTTCACACAGAAGGAAATGTTGTTGAACACCCCTAACTCGGCAACGAGTGTGGCCAACAACGACAGCGAAACCATAGGTTGGATGCGTGCGTTTTGATGAAATATAAATATGCCTGAGCAATCGCATTGATACGCATCGAAACCCGACTACAATTGTGTAGCGATTTTGACATGATTTCGATGTAATATCCTGAAATAAATAATATTACTATATTTTGTATTGTGCCCTCTTTTAAATTAAATTTTAGGAACGTTGGAATTGGACTCTATTCGTTCTCCGATTACCTGTATATATATATATAAGACGTTTTTATACATTCTTTTTATAGATACAAATATTTAAGTAAATGCTTTATTTATAATAAACAGTATTAAATAACTTTCACCGGCCTGAATATCCGAGAAATTTTCATAGAAAATATTCGTCCTCCGACAGGAATCGAACCTGTATTATATATGAAACCGTCATATAGCCTGACTTGCTTTTAATCGATTTGGCTACAGAGGAGTGTTCGGTTAGCAAGGTCGAACTTACTATATTTAAACTTCAATCTTAATAAAACACACACACACATATATATATATATATATATATATATATATATATATATATATATATATATATATATATATATATATATATATATATATATATATATATATATATATATATATATATATATATATATATATATATATATATATATATATATTTTCCAAGCGTAGCTTACATGTGGCACAAGGCCGAAATTAGGGGGCACCCAGTGAGGATTGAACTCACTACTCCGTCGTAATCGTTATAGCGAGACAAGCTTGCTAACCATTACACCCTCCTCGAGGTACCCAACACACACACACACATATATATATATATATATATATATATATATATATATATATATATATATATATATATATATATATATATATATATATATATATATATATATATATATATATATATATATATATATATATATATATATATATATATATATATATATATATATATATATATATATATATATATATATATATATAATACAGCGTGTTTAAAAGAAACACACACACACACACACACACATATATATGTGTGTGTATTTTCTCATATTTTCGAATCGAATTTTAGAGGCACTACATATTAAAAGCTATAGACCTCTTATTAATCGCACAGCTTATAATAATTCTGGAAACATCCTTCAATGTCTATAATATATTTCTACGTAATTAGATAATCACATAATCATTTCCCTTGATTTTTTTTTTTAAATTCCATAACGTATTTATGATCTTTAGGTATTTACAATAAAAAATCTTTTTCACCCCTTCATACGATCACGTGATAACATTAACGTGTCTCTTGAATTAAAAATAATTCGTAACGTTTATTTGGTTCTTATAAATGTAGCAATACGATTCCTCTTCAAGGCAGTTGGCTAAAGTTAAAAAAATTGACCCTGATGATGAACGATGACGTTCGAAAGTACTCGGTTATCTGTTGGAAAATATATATACCAATATAATTTTGAAATAAAAAGTCTCATTCGAAAATATGAGAAAATACAAAAGAAAATCAGCAGGACTAAGTTGTCTTTGACAACGTGTTTAATATATATATATATATATATATATATATATATATATATATATATATATATATATATATATATATATATATATATATATAATTATTTATTTGAATATTACAACATAGATATATGTTATAAAATCACTACAAAAATAGCCATTTTGTTTCAACACTTCTGGTGTCTTATCAAGTGATGATGTAGAATATAGAATAAATGGTTTTAAAAGTATCAAATTAATTAACGATCCTTATCCAGATTTTTTGGGAAACAGTTCTTGAATTTGTAGAAAGTTAATCCCTTGATGATATCTAATAGATCGTTTTCGAAACCCAATAGATCTTTTATTATGGGTGCTGTTTTCAGACTTTTAAAACCATAATTCTCTTGTTCATATAGTTGCTCCTTATTTTGAAGGAAGAAGTAAGCCTTCCATCTCATTCTCCTTATGAAGTTTTCGGTTTGCTGAGTCAAATGGACGAAATAATCCCTTTTGTTTGTGGTGGGAATGTTTTTGAGTGATAATTCGAAATCGATTTTATCCATATTATAAGAATATAATAGATAGTGCTCGACAGTAATAGGAGCTAATATCCAAGTTTAGGATTGGTATATACGGAGTGAATTCCAATAACCAACAATTACTATTCTTTAAAGAGTGCTCAATACAGAGTAGAGCAGATATAATTATTTATTTGAATATTACAACATAAATATGTTATAAAATCACGACAAAAATAGCCATTTTGTTTCAACACTTCTGGTGTCTTATCAAGTGATGATGTAGAATATATATATATGTATGTATGTATATTCGGAGGATTAATGATAAAGTGGAAAAAATTATATTTAATAGTTTAAAGTAAGCTCTCCATCCCCTGAACTCCTCTCTACTACCTAGTGGTGGCCGTGGATGTCTCTTCAGATCCAACACAGGACTCATTTCACACAGAAGGAAATGCTGAGCACCCCAATACTCAGCAACGAATTCAGTCAACGATTTTCTTTTCAAATCTTTTTTTTTTTTAAAGCCAATCTTAAAGTTTATTTTAACTCGGATCGGAAATTACAATTTTCCTGTTGCTTTCAGAATAATAAACGTCACAGATATGTAAGTTTTATTTAATCTAGTAGCTCTGATTATATGTCATTTTTTTGTCTCTCCAAGAGGTAATTTAAATTCAAAGAAAGAAATAAGTTTACACGATCTCTTTCTGTTTTTGAATAGCCGACGATATAGCAACCCTATAGAATTTCTCGAACATATCCCACGAGGGGGCAGCCGTCTACCCCAGCTTAATACGACGCCTGTCTCCCTATAAATTGCTTGGATAAAATTTCCTCTGTTGTTGAATGAACAAAAAAATCGAAAGGGAAAATCATTTATAAGAAAGAAAAAGAAAGTTTGTTTGTCTTCTCTCCATTTCTTTTAGCTTGCAATCTGTGTCAAGATATAAAGTGCCATATATTTTCAAATGAAAATGCATGATTCTTGTATTTGCGTGTTCATACCAGATGTCTGGTGACGGATGAAAACAAATCTCAAAGCTGTAGCACCTTCCCCAGTATCTTTTATTATTCTAATTTTCATATTTTCCTGTTCCCATCAGATGCTTAATGATTATTGCTGGTTGCCGATTGACGGCAAATCTAAAATCTGCAGCACCCTCCACAGTATCTTCTTTATTATTATTGTTATTATTCGAATTTACGCATATCCATGGTTACATCCGCAGTTAGAGGGTTATCGCTGGAGAATGAGGGAAAACCAAGTCTTATCATATTTCCAGCATCTTCCTTAGTACACTTTAATATTATATGTCATATATTTGGAATTTCATAAAAGCTGCCCGGTGTGAGGACAAGTCTTTTAAAATCTGCAGCACATTCCTAATATTCTTTATTCTTTTTAATACAGTTGTGCTTAATCTACGGTCCAAACTTTCTTTGAGAAACGCCGGTTAAAGGAGCCAAGTGCGCCAACAAGGTTCCAGGAGTTTGAAATTTCGAACTAATCCCTTCATAAACTATTTACATTATTCCGACTATTGTCCTCATCTTTGTCGCCATATTTATTACAACGTTTCGCCCCTTCAGTATCTGTCTATATTTCTTAGATGAGGTATTATGTACACTATTTACATTATTCCGACTATTGTCCTCATCTTTGTCGCCATATTTATTACAACGTTTCGCCCCTTCAGTATCTGTCTATATTTCTGAGATGAAGTATTATGTACACTATTTTCATTATTCGAACTATTGTCCTCATCTTTGTCTCCATATTTATTACAACGTTTCGCCCCTTCAGTATCTGTCTATATTTCTGAGATGAGGTATTATGTACACTATTTACATTATTCGGACTATTCTCCTCATCTTTGTCTCCATATTTATTACAACGTTTCACCTCTTCAGTATCTGTCTATATTTCTGAGATGAGGTATTATGTACACTATTTACATTATTCGGACTATTGTCCTCATCTTTGTCTCCATATTTATTACAACGTTTCGCCCCTTCAGTATCTGTCTATATTTCTGAGATGAGGTATTATGTACACTATTTACATTATTCGGACTATTGTCCTCATCTTTGTCGCCATATTTATTACAACGTTTCGCCCCTTCAGTATCTGTCTATATTTCTGAGATGAGGTATTATGTACACTATTTACATTATTCGGACTATTGTCCTCATCTTTGTCGCCATATTTATTACAACGTTTCGCCCCTTCAGTATCTGTCTATATTTCTGAGATGAGGTATTATGTACACTATTTACATTATTCGGACTATTCTCCTCATCTTTGTCTCCATATTTATTACAACGATTCGCCCCTTCAGTATCTGTCTATATTTCTGAGATGAGGTATTATGTACACTATTTACATTATTCGGACTATTGTCCTCATCTTTGTCTCCATATTTATTACAACGTTTCGCCTCTTCAGTATCTGTCTATATTTCTGAGATGAGGTATTATGTACACTATTTACATTATTCGGACTATTGTCCTCATCTTTGTCGCCATATTTATTACAACGTTTCGCCCCTTCAGTATCTGTCTATATTTCTGAGATGAGGTATTATGTACACTATTTACATTATTCGGACTATTGTCCTCATCTTTGTCGCCATATTTATTACAACGTTTCGCCCCTTCAGTATCTGTCTATATTTCTGAGATGAGGTATTATGTACACTATTTACATTATTCGGACTATTGTCCTCATCTTTGTCGCCATATTTATTACAACGTTTCGCCCCTTCAGTATCTGTCTATATTTCTGAGATGAGGTATTATGTACACTATTTACATTATTCGGACTATTGTCCTCATCTTTGTCTCCATATTTATTACAACGTTTCGCCCCTTCAGTATCTGTCTATATTTCTGAGATGAGGTATTATGTACACTATTTACATTATTCGGACTATTCTCCTCATCTTTGTCTCCATATTTATTACAACGTTTCGCCTCTTCAGTATCTGTCTATATTTCTGAGATGAGGTATTATGTACACTATTTAAATTATTCGGACTATTGTCCTCATCTTTGTCTCCATATTTATTACAACGTTTCGCCCCTTCAGTATCTGTCTATATTTCTGAGATGAGGTATTATGTACACTATTTACATTATTCGGACTATTGTCCTCATCTTTGTCGCCATATTTATTACAACGTTTCGCCCCTTCAGTATCTGTCTATATTTCTGAGATGAGGTATTATGTACACTATTTACATTATTCGGACTATTGTCCTCATCTTTGTCGCCATATTTATTACAACGTTTCGCACCTTCAGTATCTGTCTATATATCTGAGATGAGGTATTATGTACACTATTTACATTATTCGGACTATTGTCCTCATCTTTGTCGCCATATTTATTACAACGTTTCGGCCTTTCAGTATCTGTCTATATTTCTGAGATGAGGTATTATGTACACTATTTACATTATTCGGACTATTGTCCTCATCTTTGTCTCCATATTTATTACAACGTTTCGCCCCTTCAGTATATGTCTATATTTCTAAAATGAGGTATTATGTACACTATTTACATTATTCGGACTATTGTCCTCATCTTTGTCGCCATATTTATTACAACGTTTCGTCCCTTCAGTATCTGTCTATATTTCTGAGATGAGGTATTATGTACACTATTTACATTATTCGGACTATTGTCCTCATCTTTGTCTCTATATTTATTACAACGTTTCGCCCCTTCAGTATCTGTCTATATTTCTGAGATGAGGTATTATGTACACTATTTACATTATTCGGACTATTGTCCTCATCTTTGTCTCCATATTTATTACAACGTTTCGCCCCTTCAGTATCTGTCTATATTTCTGAGATGAGGTATTATGTACACTATTTACATTATTCGGACTATTGTCCTCTTCTTTGTCGCCATATTTATTACAACGTTTCGCCCCTTCAGTATCTGTCTATATTTCTGAGATGAGGTATTATGTACACTATTTACATTATTCGGACTATTGTCCTCATCTTTGTCTCCATATTTATTACAACGTTTCGCCCCTTCAGTATCTGTCTATATTTCTGAGATGAGGTATTATGTACACTATTTACATTATTCGGACTATTGTCCTCATCTTTGTCTCCATATTTATTACAACGTTTCGCCCCTTCAGTATCTGTCTATATTTCTGAGATGAGTTTTTATGTACACTATTTATATTATTCGGACTATTGTCCTCATCTTTGTCTCCATATTTATTACAACGTTTCGCCCCTTCAGTATCTGTCTATATTTCTGAGATGAGGTATTATGTACACTATTTACATTATTCGAACTATTTTGTTTTCTTCAGATTTATATCCAATAACTCCTGTTGTTCTTTTTCAGTTCTAGCAACTGTTGTTTATGTTGTCGATGTTATTTCTGTTTTTGTTGAAGTCAAATGTACACTATTTACATTATTCGGACTATTGTAATCATCTTTGTCTCCATATTTATTACAACGTTTCGCCCCTTCAGTATCTGTCTATATTTCTGAGATGAGGTATTATGTACACCATTTACATTATTAGGACTATTTATTAAAACATTTCGGCCGTTGTACACTCCGGCCTTCTGCAGGTGGTTGGAATGTCGAACTGGACCCTTTATTTCGCTCACTGGGGTAGACTATTCTAGTTCCACGTGCCATGTTTTAATGGATGTCAGTTAACAGTTATCTCCTGTTAAATTTCCCTCTGAATGTTCTCCACTGCTTTAACCGGTATTGAACTCGCACTCTTTGGGTCCTTGTCACTGGATCTAACCAACGCCTTTATCCACTGAACTCTTCACTTCGTAGATTTTTCTAATTCCACGTGCCATGCCTCTTCCAGATGTTTCATTATAAGTTGTCTCCCTTTAACTCATCTCTTCAAGTTTTTGCTCACATCTGCTCTAGGTAGGTATTGAACTCACAACTCTTTGGGTCAGTTCACTGGATTCAATTAATGCTTTTATCCACTGGGGAATGTGTCTTCAAGGAAGAGGCTTCACACGTGGAACTAGAACAATCTACCCTAGTAGACAAAATACAGTTAGAAAGTCACCGGAAGAAGGCTGCGTACAACGGCCTAAACGTCTGGAATATGGCAACAAAGATAAGGACAAGAGTCCGAAAAATGTAAATAATGTAAGTAATTACAATGCCTCATCACTATACAATATAGACAGATATTGAATGTTCCTGGAGTTGCCTTGTTTTGAATAAATACTGGGACTCAAGTCCACAACAGATGGAAGTTGTATTTACGATCCATCGCTAAGGATACTGTGGAAATGATCGGTTCCTTGTGCTGCTCCAAAAGGTACCAGACTCCTCCTGCTATGCTCTATCTTTACAAGAGCCAGTTAAAGCCGAAAATGGAGTACGTGCTGTCAGATCAAAACTGGAGCTGACAAGTTTTCACTTTCCAATTTTATTACGGTCTAATCTCAGAAATATAGACAGATAATGAAGGCTCAAGGAAGTGCCTTTTTTTTCTATAAATATCAGGACCGAGTCCATCACAGATGGAACTCGTAACTATGATCCATGGCTCTGATCGGTTCCTTGAACAGCTACAAATGTTACCAGTCTCTTCCTATAAAGCTCTATCTTTACATGAACAAGTTAAAACCGAAATTGGAGTACCTGCTGTGAGATCTGAACTGGAGCAGACCAGTTTTCACTTTCCAATTTTATTAAGGTCTAATCTCAGAAATATAGACAGATATTGAAGGTTCAAAGAGGTGCCTTGTTTTCAATAAATATTGAGTCTCAAGTCTACAACAGATGGAACTCGGTTCTACGATCCATCGCTAAGGATACTGGAAGAATGATCGGTTCCTTGTGCCGCTTCAAAAGGTAACAGACTCCTCCTACAATATTCTATCTTTACAAGAGCCATTTATAGACAAAAATGGAGGTTCCAGAAGTTACTTTATTTTGAATAAATTTTGGGACACAAGTCCACAACAGATGGAACTTGTATCTACGATCCATCGCTAAGGAAACTGGAGGAATGATCGGTTCCTTGTGCCGCTCCAAAAGGTAGTAGAAGCTTCCTATTATGTTGATATCTTTACAAGAGCCAGATTGAATTTTAAAAAAATCCCGGAGTATTGCTGTCAAATCCGGAGTTGCCATGCCTCCCTTTTCAGTCTTAACTTGCAGAACTAATGAATGAGTCTGATTTAATCATTGAACTCTGTTGTTTACGCGGCCTTGTGGTTGATGAATTATTTCCCTCGTACAACCCCTTCCTTACAAACGGAACATGGCCAACCTCCCGCTTCTTTATCAAAATATCCATTGCAAATGATCCGACGAAGCTTCTCATTCGGTACACCAGTTCAAACATTTACAACTCGGGCATGCGATGCTACGTCCACAGCGTTGAATCTTCCTCTTTCATTTTGTATTCCATTAGTAACGAGGAATCTCTGCTCAGTCATCTTCTTTCATAGAACCTCTACGGGACTCCCGAGAGGTTGCTTCCCAGATAACTACAATTTTGACTTCTACAAGTCTAAGGTCAAACGCTGTCTAAACTACATAACTACAAAATAGGCAATTACATACGCATATCCAACAACCTCACTCAGAAACCCTCTACATTGATTGACTCTTAGGCCTTTTAATGTGTGAACAAATAGTAAAAAATGATAATAAAAGTGACTTTTGATTTTTCAGTTTTGGAGAGGATTTACTAGTTGACACTTTTGGGACATATTCATATTGCTAAATATCCACAGTTGAAAGTATTTACTTTTAAAATGGAGTAAAAATGGAGTAAAAATCCACAGTTCGTAGCATTTACTGTTTTAAAAAGTGCTCAATACAAAGTAGAGCAAAATATTATTATAATATTTTTCATTATACCACATTATAATAAAAACACTTTTATTAATGCTTTATAAAATTTAATTTATTAAATGTTTTTATTATAACCTCTTATAAAAATACAATGCTAATACACACACACACACACACATATATATATATATATATATATATATATATATATAAATATATATATCAATTAAGACAAAGATAGGTACATTTTGACAGATTAAGAGTGAGTGTGATATATAAACAGCTTAAGATAGATAGATATGAACAGGTAAGGATAGATATATACACAGATAGAGATAAATAGGTTTAGATAGATACATAGAAAAATAGATAGATAGATATATAGATACATAGATAGATATGAAAAGGTTAAGATAGATGTGAAGAGGTTATGATAGAAACGCAGATAGAGATGAATAGTTTAAGACAGATAAATAGATAGATAGATAGATAGATATGAAATGGTTCAGATACATAGATAGATAGATAGATAGATAGATAGATAGATATGAAAAGGTTAAAATAGACGTGAAGAGGTTAAGATAAATAGATAGATAGATAGACAGACAGATAGATAGATAGATAGATAGATAGATAGATATGAAAAGGTTAAAATAGACGTGAAGAGGTTAAGATAAATAGATAGATAGATAGATAGATAGATAGATAGATAGATAGAGAGATAATGAACAGATAATGACAGATACACAGATGAATAGTTTAAGATAGATAGATAGATAGATAGATAGATAGATAGATAGATAGATAGATAGATAGATAGATAGGGCTGTTGCTAAATGTGTACGAAGGAAGTTGCTTAAAGAGAGAGGGGGGTGGGATGAAATAAATGAGATTGTTTGATAAGTACTAAAAGGGGACGACTGGAAGATGAAACGAAAATGAGACGGAACTAAATCCACATGTACATAAGTAAACAGAAAAATAAAACGGCGGGCATTAAATGTAAATAAAATAAAAAGTCGAAAGCTGTCGCAATGAGAGCGAAACCCGATCAATCTTTTGGGAATCAAAGTGGACGGTTATCCGACGAAGACCTGAGCTAATTTGCTACAATCAAAAATAAGGGTGCAAAAAGGACGAAGTGAAAAATGCCAGTAGAGGAAAAAGAGAGAAAGAGTAAAAAGTAAGAATTATTTTTAGGGCGCTGACAAAAGACCAAAAGAAAAAAAAACAAAACTGTTTGCGGTTCTGAAAAGAAGAAGGAGAAAGATATTGAGGTGCGGACAAAGAAGAAAGATACGATGAAAGAGAGAGGTGTTTATGAAGACAAAAGTGGACGATAAGTTTATGGCGTTGACATATAGAGAAAAAAGGGTCGGTGAAATGAAGATAGGGGCGCGTTAGTGTGAAGAAGAGGAGGAGGAGGAGGAAGAGAGGGAAGGGAAGAAGAAGAAGAAGAAAAACAGAAAGAAGAAAAGAAGAAAAGCAGGGGTATGAGGGGAAGAAGAAGAAGAGGAGGAGGAAGTGAAGAAGAAGAAGAAAAAAGGAGGAGGAGGAAGTAGAGGTTGCTGAATTTTTGACACTGAAGAAGAAGAAAAAAGCAGGAAGAGGAGGAAGAAGAGGATGCTGAGGTTTTGAAGACAACGAAGACGACGAAGAAGAAGAAAAAGAAGAAGGAAGAAAAGGATGGTTGAGGTTTTGAAGACAACGACGTCGGCGACGACGACGACGAAGAAGAAGACGACGAAGAAGAAAAAGAAGAAGAAGCAGAAGAAGAAGAAGAAAAGGAATAGGAGAATAAAGATTATGCTCACTGAATAAAGACATGAAGAAAAGCAGGAATGACGTCGAAAAAGTGACGAAAAAGAAGAAGAAGAAGAAGAAGAAGAAGAAGAATAAGAAGAAGAAGAAGAAGAAGAAAGAGGATTTAAAAAGAAAGGCGTGTAGCTGGGAATGAAGTATTTAAAACGAGCCACACTCCGCCGAAAAAAAATAAGAAGAATAAAGAAGAGAAAAATGAAAAAGAATAAGAAAAGAAGAAGAAGTAGAAGAAAAAAGAAAAAAAAGAGAGTGATTTGGGCTGTGAAGAAAAAACGGAAAGAGGGGGAGGAAATGAATGAGGATATGATAATGATGACAAAGACGAAGAAGAAAACGAAGTCGGAGGAGGTGGACTAGGGGGAGAATACCGAGTTTATCGTGATTATAAAAAAGAAGGGGATGATGACGAGCAGGATGCTGAATCGATGAAAATTACAAAGAAAAACAAGGAAGAAGAGGAGAAGGCGGAGGGAGTGGCGGCGGGATGATGAGTGTAAAGAAAAAAGAAGGAAAAGCGGTACATGAATAGGAAAGATGTTGAGTATATGGCGTTGGCAAAGAAGAAGAAGATGAAGAAGAAGAATGAGGAGGAGGAGGAGGAGGAGGAGGAGAATGCTGAGTTTTTGACAAAGAAAAAAGAAAAAGGAGGAAGAAGAGGATTCTGAGGTTTTGAAGACAACGACGACGACGACGAAGAAGAAGAAGAAGAAGAAGAAGAAGAAGAAGAAGAAGAAGAAGAAGAAGAAGAAGAAGAGGAAGAAGAAGAGGATGATGAATTTTTGGCACTGAAGGAGAAGAGGACAAATACAAAAGAGGAGTGGAATGAAAAAGTGGATGCTGAGTTTTTGACGAAGAAGTAAAAGAAGAAAGAGGAAGAACAGGATGCTGAGGTTTTGACGGCGGCAACGACGACGACGACGACGACGTCGAAGAAGAAGAAGAAGAAGAAGAAGAAGAAGAAGAAGAAGAAGAAGAAGAAGAAGAAGGAGGTTTGAAATTTTGCCAAACGATGTGTACTTAAAAGTTTCGGCTCTGAATAATCAGAAGCAAAAGAATCCCCCGAAGATTAGGTCGTAATTTGAAAAGAAATAAAAGATCTCTCCGTAAGAGATAAGGCTTCGTGGAAACTGATAGCAACAAGATCAAGAGGAAAATCAAATAAAAAAAAATAAGTCAAATAAATATAAACAAACATTTAAAATAAACCTGATTTTAAAAGATCAATTAATAAACTACAAGCAAACAAGCTACTAAACAAATAAACAAACAAACAAGCAAAAACAAACCTCGGCCGAAACGGAGCAAAGTGTAAATATGGTGGAATATCTTATACTAATTCCTAAACATTTTGACAACGCTATCTACGACGTACGCTGTGGGTAAGATGAAACTACATTTGAGAGAATAAAGCCGTGCCTACAAGAATTGGGATAGCCATAAAAGACGGTTACACGTTACCAAGAACAAAACAGCTGTAGTTAGCTAATCCTGTTGCAGACGCCTGCACAGGTACAATTTATCTAGCGTGCTCAAAAGTTTGAAGGCCAGCATAACAAAACACTACATGCAAACATCTTCCAACAATAATCAAACAGATCCCACAATCAATTAACCATCATGTTGTACTGCTGCTATATATGGTCTGGTGCCACCCCCGCTGTTCATCTCGAGGACCTCGACAAAATCCAGAGACAGATATGCAATGTGATAGGTCCTGATCTGGCATCTCGTTTACAGTCACTTTCTCACAGACGTGATGTGGCTTCCGTCTGTCTTTTCTGCAAATATTTTCATGGCAACTGCTCTGATGAGCTACTTTCACTGGTACCCCAACTACGTGAATTTAAACGTGCTACTAGGTTGGCATCTCAGTCCCACTCTTTCACTGTCGAAACAGTTAAATGTAACCGCCACTTCTACTCCAACAGCTTCTTCTCTCGCACTTCTCGACAGTGGAACTCCCTTCCACCTACTTGATTCCCTGATAACTATAATCTTCAAATATTCAAATGTAATGTCAATCGACATCTTCTGATGCCTTGATCCTGATCCCCGTCCATCTCTATATCCTTTCCTCAAACACTAATATTCACTCTTGCTCTCACTCTCTGTAACCCCTTGCTTGCCAGTGGCACTCCCGCCTTGCTTGGGGTGAAATGCTTTAAAAAACATGCCTTATAATTGTTGCGTTTCCTTATCATGTGTTGTCGTATTGGATTTCGTTGTTTAGAAATCAATTTACCTTACTGGAGAATGTATTTCTGAAAAACAAAACTATTGTTTTGAATATTTTGTGCTGCTACGATACATTTAGAGATTCTTAATGAAATTCAAAAAAGAATCTGCAATGTTCTTGGTCCTGACCTGGCATCTTTGCTTCAATCACTTGTAATGTCAATCGACATTTTATGATGCCTTGATTCTAATCTCTGTCCTTCTCTTTATCCTTTCCTCAAACAAACCTCTTTACCCTTGCTCTCACTCTCTGTAACCCCTTACGTGCTAGTGGCACTCCCGACTTGCTTGGGGTGAAGTGCCTTAAAATAAGTGAAAAAAAAAAAGAAAAGAAAAGCTGTCTATATTCCCAACGAAACCATTTTCAACGAATCTAAAAAAAGATTATGAAATAGTCCTAAAAGATTTCGGCATTTCTGAGTTTCGGTAACAATTACATGCACACCACACAAAGCCAACGCGAAAAGAAACATCATACGGTTCAACCCACAATAAAACAAAAATCGTAAAAACAGACGTAGTAAAAATATTCATTAAACACTTCCCGCCATCAAGCACTCTCCAAAACATATTCAACAGAAACACAGTAGAAATCAGTTACAGTTGCACCGAGAACGTGACACAAATAATAAAAAAGCACAACAGAAAATAACCAACAAAGCACTCTCAACATCCAAACTCACTTGTAACTGCAGAGCAAAGGTTGAATGTCCGTTAAATGGCAATTGCTTACAAAACAATATAATATATCAATCAAACCAATGGAAAATCAGCAGATAACGAAGAAAAAAATATATATTATTTACATTATTCGGACTATTGTACTCATCTTTATCGCCATATTTATTACAACGTTTCGGCCGTTGTACGCTCCGGCCTTCTCCAGGTGGTTGAAATGTCGAACTGAACAATTTGCACATGGCACAGTGGATGAAGGCGTTAGTTAGATCCAGTAACAGGACCCAAAAGGTTAAGGCAGTGGAGAACTTTCAGATGGAAATTAACAGGAGATTAAACATGGCACGTGGAACTAGAACCGTCTACCCCAGTGAGCGAAATAAAGGGTTCAGTTCGACATTCCAACCACCTGAAGAAGGCCGGAGCGCACAACGGCCGAAACGTTCTAATAAATACGGCGACAATAATGTTGACAATAGTCTGAATAATGTAAATAATGTATATAATCCCTCATCTCAGAAATATAGATAGATACTGAAGGGCC
Source organism: Acanthosepion esculentum (assembly GCA_964036315.1). Taxonomy (NCBI): domain Eukaryota; kingdom Metazoa; phylum Mollusca; class Cephalopoda; order Sepiida; family Sepiidae; genus Acanthosepion; species Acanthosepion esculentum. The sequence continues at coordinate 56,067,975 of OZ038516.1, forward strand.
CATATATGGCAACAAAGATGAGGACAATAGTCCGAATAATGTAAATAATGTATATAATACCTCATCTCAGAAATATAGACAGATACTGAAAAAATATACGTAGGAATAACTGGAAAAGAGAAATTTCGCACACATCCATTACAAATGCTAAATGCGTGAAAACACAATGCTTCTTAAAGACATATGGGAAGTTAAAAACGAAAAAGAAATTACACAAAAATAACATGAAAAATAAGGAAAACAGCACCAGCCTACAACGATAAGACACAAAACTATAATCGTTGTGTGGAAAGAGAAACTATGAACCAGGGTGTGTGCATTCCTTAAAAGGGTAAATAGAACCTGGCTGATCTGAAATCCTGTCTGTAGGCGAGCGGGTCTAAAAAAACGCCTAATCAAACTGTTTTTTTCCTACAAATGAGAACACACGTTCGAACCCTGTTCGAGAGTACATTTTCTTTATTAAATTATTTTCGAGTGCGAAGGAATATAGACATACTGTACACTGTTCAAAACAAATTTAAAAACAAAAACTGGCGCGTATTTTAAATACGGTTATCTTCTAAAAATAATATTTGCAGTAATAAAAATATCGATTTAAAAATAAAATCCACCAATTCTTTATAAAAATGCTTTTGCGTTACGGATACGCCAATGATAGATATGGGATCTGGAGATCTTAAAAGGGTAGTAAAAAAAAACCTTTCGGGCAGTGAAAATCTCTGTGACCGAGCGGATTAAAAGGTGGTTTCTCCTACAAAGATGGCCACACAACAGACTTTCTACACAGTATTAAATAACATAATACCGTAATTCTCCATGTATAATACGCATTCATTCATAATACGTACCCTTAAAATTGGGCTGAAAGTGTGGGGAAAGGCTTCTAATCGCGCATAATACACACCCTTTCTTTGGTAATCAAACCCAATAAATTGTACGTCCCCAATATCATTACGCCCTGCGTTTCCTACTCTTATGAAAAAATAGTTTTAAACATAGAACAATATTATTCTGATTTTGTTTTATGATAATTCTTATTTTATTTTATATTTGTAAGTATTGTTAGGTACATGTGATTGTATTTGACATCCTTATGGGGTCGCAATCGCCGAATGTTAGTGTCAAATTGTCGTATGTTTGTGGTGAGTAACTATTTCGCAACCGAAATCGACCTATGAAATGGCAATTTTTTAAGGATGTTTTGCAGCTGTGCATAATACGCACTCCTAATTTTGCTTTTTATTTGTTTTTAGAAAAAAATGCGTATTATACATGGGGAATTACGGTACGTCTATTCAAACATGGCTATCCACCAAAAATACGGATTAAAAATTAATTCATTAAATCTTTAGAAAATGCTTTGTTCACGTCTCGGATACGGGTAATCATGGTTTTCAACAAAAAAAATCTGAACGAATAAAGTGAGCTTTATATCGCAAATAAAACCTTGCTTGATTATGGAGCCCTTCGCAGCCGAGTGGCCAAAGCACGTCGGATCAAATGTCAAAAGTCTGACGTACTTCCTAAAAGTCAAAAGAGCTCGACGGTTTTTTTTTTTTTATAAGGACATCATGGTCGGGCCAAGAACTTTACTTTGTCCCCTCATACATCTGTACTTCCAAAATGATTTGAAATTGAGAATCGTCTTAGCGAGCTATCGCGATAGACGAGGGGGGATTAGTTAAGTCGTCGGCGGGATCGCTCGGGTACACAGAGCTATTTATCTAAATAAACAAACTAATCTGTAGGATATGTCAACTTCACCAGATTTCATTCTACCGTATTCTTGATCCTCTACTGCGACCTTCCGACGTTTTCTTTGTAACCGAAGATGCTCCCTTCCCCTAGTAACCCGACGAGGTCATTTACAAGACAAGCAAAACCATGTAAAATAGCGGTGAGGGGTGCCGTAACGTTTATCGACACGGAAATGGATTCAGCGACTCGATTTCGAATATCATCCCAGTCCAGTAATCGCTAACCATTGGTTGTAAGAAGAAAGAATTGATGTCTTAAAGAAGTGAAACAGGCAAAGATGCGAGCGACAAATTGGAAAGGCACAAATCAAGCTTGTACTGAAATTTAACTGAGAAATGTCCTGGGTATGAACGCAAACTAAATCCGCGTCGTGGGTATGACGATAAACTACATCCGCGTCCTGGGTATAACGAGAAACTACATCCGAGTCCTGGGTAAGACGATAAACTACGTCCAACAGCAAGGCCTCTGATAATACGTTTTTGAAAAAATAATGTTGCCAGCTGAACGTTTTTGAAAAAAAATAATATTACCAGCTATGCGTTTTTGAAAAATAATATTACCAGCTATACGTTTTTGAAAAAATAATATTACCTGCCATACGTTTTTGAGAAAAAATAATATTACCAGCTATACGCTTTTGAAAAAATAATATTACCAGCTATAAGTTCTTTGAAAAAATAATATTACCAGCTATACGCTTTTGAAAAATAATATAACCTGCTATACGCTTTTGAAAAAAAAATTATTACCAGCTATACGTTTTTGAAAATATAATATTACCAGCTATAAGTTTTTAAAAAAACTAATATTACCAGCTATACGCTTTTGAAAAAATAATATTACCAGCTATAAGTTCTTTGAAAAAATAATATTACCAGCTATACGCTTTTGAAAAATAATATAACCTGCTATACGCTTTTGAAAAAAAAATTATTTCCAGCTATACGTTTTTGAAAATATAATATTACCAGCTATAAGTTTTTAAAAAAACTAATATTACCAGCTATACGTTTTTGAAAATATAATATTATCAGCTATACATTTTTGAGGGAAAAAATATTAAGAGAAATAGATTTTTGACAAAATATTACCAGGAAAAAAAAGTTGTCGGCATTAAATAACCCATTGAGGTTGATATGCCGTAAAACAAAAGCAAACCAAACCATTAACTGCGAAATGTTTTCACAGACGGCATAAAACGTCACACATAGCGAATGTTGCCTCCGAAAAGCTAAGCAAAGTATTAAGAAACAGGATAATGTCTCTCTCTATATATATAATACGCCACATATATATTTACGTTTTGTTTGTTTGTGTGTGTGTGTGTGTGTGTGTGTGTGTGTGTGTGTGTGTGTGTTTAACAATTGAGGAGCAGTGTGCAAATAACGATGAACCACCCGGTGCGGTGCAAACTTGGTCCCATTGCCGCGTACTGATATCGCTATCAATGAGGGTTCGTATATATAACGCGCCACATATATGCTTTATTCTTTTTTCGAACTTTATTTTAAATTTAAAAAATTATAATTAAAAAAAAAGAGTAAGGGAACAATTCTTTTAATAATTCATTCGTCATCAAAAGAGTTTTTTCTTCACACTACGTCCTTCCTTTATATTATTTATGATAGCAATTAAAAGTTTATACAATTAAATAATTAGTTTTAATGCAGGTTTTATGTCACGATTCGGAATACATCTTGTGGAATTTGGTAATAACTTGAGAAAAATAAATTAAAAAAAATATATCTAATTTGTTGTTATTAGGACGAGAAATAAGCAGACTCTGAAATTACAGATTGAATCTGTCGGAGTTATCTCCTCCTTAATTCCCAAATTTTCACCAGGGGCTCTCTCTCCCCATACTATAAATACTGGGTCACTTCTTGCTTCGATCTCTTTTTTCCCTCAGGTCTCGTGCCGTATCCCACCTCGCGTGGAGGTGAGGTAATTCTTTCTCTTCTTTCTGCATTTCAGCAAACACCGCTCCTGTGTGAACCTTCACAAAAGAC
>OZ038516.1:56076747-56091747 GCA_964036315.1 Acanthosepion esculentum
CCCACTTTGCGACCCACTTTGCGACCCACTTTGCAACCCACTTTGCGACACACACTGCGACACACTTTGCGACACACTTTGCGATCCACTTTGCGACCCACTTTGCGACCAACTTTGCGGTATTGCTCCTGTAAGGACACTTCCTACTCATAGTGAATGAAAGAGTCTATGTTCAACAATTAATATAGACATGGTCGGTCGTGTTTCTTTCTAAGCAACAAAAAGACAAATGATAGACTTATGAATATATGAGATAGATTCCAGAGAGAAAAATTATCTAGCACGACACAGTGAATGAACATTTCTGGCAGCAGATTTAGCAATGGATTCAATATAATCTTTCCACTTCATGTCAGCGGAGAACGTTTTTCTGCGAAGGGGCAATGAGTTATTTTGCTAGAACGAATGAAATCAGGGATGAAGAAAACGGCATGCCACATTAATTGTCAGAAAGATCACCTGTTATTCACGAGGAACATTTTTTTTTTATCAGAAAGATCAAAGGCCGGAAAGGTTCGGGAAGAATGGAATTTTAAAGGTGCCTGGAAGATGGCAGAAGTGATTCAGTGAAGCAATGCATGCGACTCAACGCTATGCGTTGCGACCCACTTTGCGTTACTTTTCCTATGAGCACTCGTCTTTCTGATAGTGAATGGAAGAGTTTATGTTCCGCAGTTAGTATAGAGAAGGTCGATCGTTATTCTACATAACACAAAGCAAGGACGAATGGTAGACTTATAAATATGGAAGATATATTCTCGATAGAAACATTGTCTTGCACGCCATAGTGGAATAACTTTCCAAGTTGTAGAGTTAGCAATTGATTCAATATACTGTTTCCACTTCATATCAGCGAAAAAATTTAGTCCGTGAAGTAGCGATGAGTTAATCTGCTGTAGGTTAGCATCAGCCCCGCTGATGAAATTTAAAAAGGGTTTCTCTCAGACGATTTAAGAACATGACTCGAATTTTTTAGGCTGATGTTTCGGCTGTGTTACAATTTGCGGTCTTGTACGAAACTAAACTATCCCAGTCTATTTTATGTTCAATTTAATTGTTTACTGTACTAAATTTGTGAGAACTAAATAAGTTCCAGATAGATATCGAATTCTTTTGTAAAACCTGATAAAATGCTTGTTGTCTGTTACCGGAGGCACATAGCGACCCCATAGATTTTTTTTTTTTTAGTTTATTTGTTTGACCGTTTTTCTTCACAAATTCCTCATTTTGATGAACTCATTCGTGTGGAACAAAACGCAACTGAAAAGTCCACTCTAAATTCATTGAGGTAGTCAAAGTATGACGAAATCTGATGCAGTAAACGTCGAAATGGTGCTTCTGATTTTCGTTCCCTCTCAAAGACAATGGTTAATTTTCGTGTTCTTCATGCTTCATTTTTCTTTTATTTGTATTATCATCTTCATTATTTATTTATTTATTTATTCAGGGTTGGGGTGGCACTTTTGAATTCTCTCATCTTTATTGTGTTTACTGTTGCCGTCGCCGCCACCAACACCGCTTCCACCGCCGCCGCCTTCATCGCGGAAATGAAATTAAATCAACGTCACCATCATCATTCTCATCATCTCAGTGAGTTCGCTCATTTTTTTTCCTTTTTCCTCAGTGCAATTTCCCTCCTTTTGCTTAGTTACCATCTCTCTCTCCGTTTTCTCTCTCTTTCTCCATCTTATCTCTCTCTCATTCTCTCTTCTCTTTTCTCATTACTCTTTCTCTCGCTCTTTTATTTCTCTTTTCTCTCTCTCTCACTCTTTCTTTCTCTCTCGCTTTTCGCTCTCTCTTTTCTCTCCCTATTCTCCTCTCACACTTTCTTTCTCGTTCTCTCCTTATTTCTCTCTCTTTTCTCTCTCTTTCTCTCGCACTGTTTCTTTCTGTCTCTTTTTCTGATTTCTCTAGATTTCTCTCTCTTCTCTTTCTTATTATTCTGTTTTTTGTTCTTTTTCTTCTTTCTGTTTTATTGTATTTTCTTCTTCATTTTTCTTTTTCTTTTTTCCTCTTTCCTTAAAAATTTGATCTCTTTCTTCTAACTTTTCTTTTCTTGCATTTTAAGCCGCTCATTATTCTTTCGATATCACGTTTCTTCTTCTTCTTCTTCTTCTTCTTCTTCTTCTTCTTCTTCTTCTTCTTCTTCTTCTTCTTCTTCTTCTTCTTCGTGGCGTTTGTCTTTTTCTAATACTTTTTCAATTGTAGTCGATTTAAGTTCTTTTTCGCTTTTGCCCTTCTTTTTTTACTTACATTTTTTTTTTAATTCTCTTTCTTCTTCTTGACCACTTTCTCCCTTTCGATGTATTTTCCTTTAGATTTTCTTTCTTTCATCGACTTTTTCTTTTCTTGCATTTTTATATATCTCATTATTCATTAGACAACACCATCCTTCTTCTTCATCATCTTTTCTTCTTCTCTTTTTTCTTCTTCTCTTCCTTCCTCTTCTTCTACTTCTTCTCCTCCTCCTCCTCCCCCTGCTTCCGCATTTTCGTCTTCTCTTCCTCCTTCTTTCACCTCGTCTTTTTTGTTGTTGTTGTTCTTCTTCTTCTTCTTCTTCTTCTTCCTCCTCCTCCTCCTCATCCGCCTTTTCTTCATCTTGTTCTTATTCATCTCTTCCTCCTCTTCTTTTACTTGTCGTTCTTCTTCTTCACCTCCTCCTCCTCTTCTTCTTCTTCTTCTTCTTCACCTTTTCCTTCTTCTTTTTCTTCTTCACCTCCACCTTCTTCTTCTACTTCTTCTACTTCTTCTTCTTCTTCTATTGTATGTTCTTTACCTTTGTCTTTTTCTATTTCTTTTACTGTTGCTGTCTTGTTTACCTTTTTTCTTTTTTCTCTTTCGTTTTCTTTGTTTCTGACTTCTTAAAAAATCTCATACCTTTTTCTTCTTGGCCATTTTCTTCTTCTTCTTCTTCTTCTTCTTCCGTTTGCATTTTTCTTATGAACTTTTCTGATTTTCTTCCTTTTTCAAGGAATTTTCCTTAATATATGCTCTTTTTTCGACTTTGCCTTTTATTACATATATAAAAAATCGCAGTCCGTGTTCCTCATTTTTCTGTAATTGATTTTTATATATTCTCCCTTCTTTATGTGCTCTCCCTTTTATGTGCTCTAACTTCTTTTATGTGCTCTCCCTTGTTTTATGTGCTCTCCATTCTTTAATTTGCTCTCTCTTCTTTTATGTGCTCTCCCTTCTTTTATGTGCTCTCCCTTGTTTTATGTGCTCTCCATTCTTTTCTATGCTCACCCGTTTATGTATTCTCTCTTTTATGTGCTCTCGCTTCTTTTATGTGCTCGCCCTTCTTTTATGTGCTCCCCGTTCTTTTATGTGCTCTCCCTTCTTTTATGTGCTCTCCATTCTTTTATGTGCTCTCCCTTCTTTTATGAGCTCTCCCTTCTTTTATGTGCTCTCCCTTTTATGTGCTCTCCCTTCTTTTATGTGCTCTCCATTCTCTGATATGCTCTCCCTTCTTTTATATGTTCTCCTTTTTATGTCTTCTCTCTTTTATGTGCTCTACCTTCTTTTATGTGCTCTCCTTTTATGTGCTCTCCCTTTTATGTGCTCTCCCTTTTATGTGCTCTCCCTTTTATGTGACCTCCCTCCTTTTATGTGCTCTCCTTTCTTTTATGAGCTCTCGCTTCTTTTATGTGCTCTCCTTTTTATGTGCTCTCCCTTTTATGTGCTCTCCCTTTTATGTGACCTCCCTCCTTTTATGTGCTCTCTCTTCTTTTATGTGCTCTACCTTCTTTTACGTGCTCTCTCTTTTATGTGCTCTCTTTAATTTTAAGTGCTCTCCCTTCTTTTACGTGCTCTCTCTTTTATGTGCACTCCCTTCTTTTTAGTGCTCTCCCTTCTTTAATGTGCTCTCCCTTCTTTAATGTGCTCTCCCTTCTTTAATGTGCTCTCCCTTCTTTTATGTGCTCTCCCTTCTTTTATGTGCTCTCCTTTCAATTATGTGCTCCCCCTTTCTTTTATGTGCTCTCCCTTTAATGTGCTTTTCCTTTCTTTCATGCGCTCTCGCTTCTTTTATGTGCTCTCCCTTTTATTTGCTCTCTCTTTTATGTGTTCTCTCTTCTTTTATGTGCTCTGCCTTCTGTTATGTGCTCTACCCCATCTTTTATGTGCTCTCCCTTCTTTAATGTGTTCTCCATTCTTTTATGTGCTCTCCCTTCTTTTATGTGCTCTCCCTTCTTTTATGTGCTCTCCCTTCTTTTATGTGCTCTCCTTTCAATTATGTGCTCCCCCTTTCTTTTATGTGCTCTCCCTTTAATGTGCTTTTCCTTTCTTTCATGCGCTCTCGCTTCTTTTATGTGCTCTCCCTTTTATTTGCTCTCTCTTTTATGTGTTCTCTCTTCTTTTATGTGCTCTGCCTTCTGTTATGTGCTCTACCCCATCTTTTATGTGCTCTCCCTTCTTTAATGTGTTCTCCATTCTTTTATGTGCTCTCCCTTCTTTTATGTGCTCTCCCTTCTTTTGTGTGCTCCACACTCTTTTATGTGCTCTACCTTCTTTTATGTGCTCTCCATTCTTTTATATGCTCTCCCTTTTATGTGCCCTCTCTTTTATGTGCTCTCCCTTCTTTTATGAGCTCTCGCTTCTTTTATGTGCTCTCCCTTTTATTTGCTTTCTCTTTTATGTGCTCTCCCTTCTTTTATGGGTTCTCCCTCTTATGTGCTCTCCATTCTTTTATGTGCTCTCGCTTCTTTTATGTGCTCTCCACTCTTTTATGTGTTCTCCATTCTTTTATTTCTTCTCCATCTTTTTATGTGCACTTCCTTTTTTATATCTTCTACCTTCTTTTATGTGCTCTCCACTCTTTTATGTGCTCTCTCTTCTTTTATGTGCTCTCCATTCTTTTATGCGCTCTCCCTTCTTTTATGTGCTCTCCCTTTTTATGTGTTCTACCTTCTCTTATGTGCTCTCCATTCTTTTATGTGCTCTACTTTCTTTTATGTGCTCTCCCTTTCTTGTGTTCTCCATTCTTTTATGTGCTCTCCCTTCTTTTATGTTCCTCAACCTTCTTTTATGTGCTCTCCCTTTTTTGTGCTCTCTCTTCTTTTATGTGCTCTTCTTTCTTTATGTGCTCTCCCTCTTTCTAGCATTTCTACAAACCTTGTCTTTTTTCCTATCTCTCCTAGTTGTTTTTTCTATTTATATTTTTTACATCCCTACTTTCCTTGCGTTTTCCCTCTTTTTATCGAGATTATTTGTTTCTATGCTTTTCTTCTAATCATCAACATTTGTTGATTGTCTTTTCCTCCTTCTCCTTCTCCTCCTCCTCCTTCTTTGAATTATTTTTATCCCCAATTTCAACATCTAATCTTCTCTCTCTTTTCCTGTCCCTCCTCCTCATGTGACACATTTTTCTTTTTCCTTTCTTTTTAAATTTTACTTTTTCCTATCGCTTTCAATTCTTCATATTCAGTTTATTTCCCTGAAAAGCAGAAAGAAAGGAGAGGGGTCAAATAAACACCAAAGAAATAAAGAAAGACAGAAAAAGGCGAGCAATAGTAATAATAATAATAATAATAATAATAACGAGAAGAAGAGCAATATTCATAATAAAAATAATAATAATAATAATAATGAGATGTAGAATAAGGATGCATTAATAATAATAATAATAATAATAATAATAATAATTATTATTATTATTATTATTATTATCATTATTATTATTATTATTATGAGAAGAAGAAGAAGAAGAAGGGGGAAATAATAGTAATAATAAAAATGAGAAGAAACGTAGGGAAGCGATAATAATAATAGTTTTAATAATGAGAAGAATAAGAATAAGAAGAACAAGAAGAAGAGGAGGAGATATAATAATAACGAGAAGAAAGGGAGCAATAATAATAATAATAATAATAATAATAATAATAATAATGATAATAATAATGAATAGAAAAATAAGGGAGCAATAAAAATGATAATGAGAAAAAGAAGAAAATGAAAAAGGCTGTAATAATAATAATAACAATGATAATAATAATTATGAGAAGAAGAAGAAGAAGAAGAAGAAGAAGAAGAAGAAGAAGAAGAAGAAGAAGAAGAAGAAGAAGACGAAGAAGAAGAAGAAGAAGAAGAAGAGGAGCAATAATAACAATAATAATGGTAATAATAGGAAGAAAAGAAGGTAGCAATAATAATAATAATGAGAAGAAAAAAAGGGAGCGAGATTAATTATAATTAATGAGAAGAAGAAGAAGAAGAAGAAGAAGAAGAAGAAGAAGAAGAAGAAGAAGAAGAAGTGGGAGCAATAATAATAATAACCAGAAGAAGAATAAGGGGAGAATTAATAATAATAATAATAATAATAATAATAATAATAATAATAATAATAATAAGAAGAAGAAGAAGAAGAAGAAGAAGAAGAAGAAGAAGAAGAAGAAGAAGTAGTGCTGAAACAGAAACTACAGTTAAAGGCACAGAGAGCAAGACGATGCGAAACACAGTGAAAAATGAAAAATTCCAAACGGACCTCAAGAAATGTTACAGGAAATTGGAAATGCACCTATACATGTCGAAACGCCACCATCTATTGAAAATATGCAGACATTTTGGAGAATATTTGGAGCAGCCCAAAGGAATATAATCCAAATGCAGAATGGATCCAACGTGAAGAAAAACGAATGCTGGATATACCTATGTAATAGTGGGAAAATATAACCGCAGATAATGTTAGGCAAGCTCTAACGAAATCCCCAAAATGGAAATCCCTAGGAAATGACAATGCGCACAATTTCTGGCTCTATCATCTCTCATCAATCCATAAAACCCTTGCAAAATATTTATCAACGCTTGTAAATAATCCCGATGAAATCCCGGATTGGATCACTGAAGGCATATCTCATGCCAAAAACGAGTGAAACAGATGATCCGAAAAATTATAGGCCAATAAGATGTCTTTCCACCACGTATAAGTTGATCACGTCTGTCCTGACGAATAGAATTTACCCTTTCTTCGAAGCAAACAACATTTTTCCACTGGAGCAGAGGGGATGCAGGAGAGGTTCATATGACTGCAAAGATCAACTACTGAAAAAGAAAATGATCCTGGAAAATTGCAGGAGAGGTTGTAGAAAACTTAGCGCAGCGTGGATTGATTATCGTAAAGCCTTTGATAGTGTGCCACACTCTTGGATCCTTAAGAATTTGGAAATGTGCAAAGTTTCCCCTGTGGTAGTAAATTTCCTTAAGGACAGCATGGGAATGTGGAACACCACACTATACCTAAATCACACCAGAGGCACGGCCATCTCCAATCGTCTGAATATCCGACGCAGAATCATGCAAGTAGATTCCCTCTCACCTCTTCTGTTCTCTTTGTCCTTCATCCCCCTAACTAAACAACAGTAGCTATGGTTACAAACTAGACAAAAAATATTCAATCGCCTATTCTACATGGATGACCTTAAACTCTTTGCCAAAAACGACAATGAGTTGAAGGGCCTCCTCAATATTATAAAATGTTTCAGTGATGATATAGGTATGGACTTCGGATTAAATAAATGTGCAAAAGTAACATTCAAGAAAGGGAGAATAATAGAAAAAACCTCAATAGATTTAGACTTTGTCACAAAGATTAGGGAACTGGAAAAAGATGAAGCCTATGCGTACCTAAGAATTAGCGAAGGAGATGTTATACAACATACCCAAATGAAGCAGAAGATAAAAAAGGAGTACTATAGGCGTGTGCGTCTGGTATTAAATACCGAGCTGAACTCAAAAAAACAGAATATCAGCCATAAGCACCTTGGCTGCCCCTGTGGTGCAATACAACTTTAATGTCCTTAACTGGACCATAGCTGACATTAAGCGAATGCACGCCAAAACAAGAACGCTTCTCACTTGCTACTGCATGCATCATCCCAAAGCTGATGTTGACCATCTGTATGTGCCCAGATCCGAAGAAGGCAGAGGATTAGTTCAACTAGAACTATCCTACAAAACTACAACAATTGACCTTCAAAGATACCTGGAAACTACAGAAGACTCGATGATAGTATGTGTCAAGGAACATGAAAGAAGTAAGCGCTTTTATTCCGTAATAAAAGAAGCCAACAAGTTCAAAATGGAGTTCCAAATGGTTGCTGAAATAAAAGTAAAGCACAATACACCGATTGAAAATACTTAAAAAAAGAAAGCAAATACAAATGCAACCGACCAGATACAGAAACAATGGCAAGATAAACCGCTTCATCGCCAATACTCTGCCCGTACCAAACAAGCTAACGTAGACAAAACCCGTACCCATCAGTGGCTATGTAGTGCAGAGTTGAAAGCTGAAACTGAAGGTTTTATCCTTGCTGCACTGGACCAATGCTTGTTAACTAGGAATTATCAAGCACATATACTAAACCACGGAGAGTTACGGAGTTATTATTATTATTAACTATTTATTTTAATTTTTTTCCAATTTTCAAAACCTTTCCCATTTAAGGAAATTTTATTGATTGAACCTGAATGTACGATGTGGGGGGGTTCCTTATTTTATCGATTATATAAGAATTAAAGAGATGTTCTTAGTGGTTGGAAAATAGATAATTTGTAATGAATAAAATGCTAACTGAAGAAAGAGTGTGAGATGGAATATAATAATAATAATAATGAGTTTCAGATGGATGCAGAAATACAAGTAAAGCACAATACACCGATTGAAGCTGCAAAATACATAAAAAAGACAGCAAATACAAATGGAACCGACCAGATACAGAAACAATGGCAAGATAAACCGCTTCAGGGCCAATACTCTGCCCGTACCAAACAAGCTGACGTAGACAAACCCCGTACCCATCAGTGGCTACGGAGTGCAGGGTTGAAAGCTGAAACGGAAGGTTTTATCCTTGGTGCATAGGATCAGTGCTTGTTAACTAGGCATTATCAAGCACACATACTAAAATATTGTGTTAGCCCAAAATGCAGGTTCTGTGATAATTACCCAGAAACAATCGATCATTTTGTATCAGGTTGCACAGTATTGGCACGCACTGAATATAAACCCCGGCATGACAGAGTTGGTAAATATCTGCACTGGAAAATCTGTGACTTGTACGGGAAGGAAACTGAAAGAAATTGGTATGAATTCCACCCAGACATGGTTATGGAGATAGGACCTGTTAAAATTTTATGGGACTACACAATACACGCAGACAGAACAATCAAAGCTAACCGCCCAGACATTGTTATTAGAGATCTCACACAAAAAAGTGCCTCCTTACTGATATGGCAGTATCTGCAGACTGCAATATATCTTTCAAGATCTTCAAAAAGCTATCAAAATACAAAGACCTTGAAGTCGATATCTCAAAAATGTTGCACATGGGAACATCAACAATCCCCGTTGTAGTTGGAGCCCTCAAATTGGTAGGAAAATATTCCAGTAGACTGAATGAAGGGATTTCTGGAAGGCCATTCCTTAAACCAATACAAAAATGTTCTCACGAGTACAGCTCACAACTTACGAAGGGCTTTGTCTATGTAAAATATTATTTCCAGTGGAAAATATCATGATGCCATTTCTAAACTTAGGTTCCTGGGCGAGACCCGGAAAGAAATGAGTACGCATTAGAAATCAATGGAAATAAAATAATAAAAATGAGAAGAAAAGAAGTTGAGCAATAATAATAATAATAATAATAATAATTTTTATTATTATTATTATTATTATTATTATTATTATTATAAGAAGAAGAAGAAGCGGCGGCGAAAGGAGGAGGAGGGGCAATAATAATAATGAGAAGAATAAGGGGTACAATAGTAATAAGAAGAAGAAGAAGAAGAAGAAAAAGAAGAAAGAAGGGGAGCAGTAATAATAATATTTATAATAACATGAAGAAGAAGAAGAAGAAGAAGAAGAAGAAGAAGAAGAAGAAGAAGAAGAAGAAGAAGAAGAAGAAGCGAAAGGAGAAGGAGGGGCAATAATAATAATGAGGAGAAGAATAAGGAGAGCAATAATAATAATAAGAAGAAGAATAAGAAGAAGAAAGAAAGAAGGGGAACAGTAATAATAATAATTATATTAACATGAAGAAGAAGAAGAAGGAGGAGGGGTAATAATAAAAATGAGAAGAATAAGGGGGGCAATAATAATAATGATAATAATAATAAGAAGAAGACGAAGAAGAAGAAGAAAAATAAGGGGAGAAATAATAATAATAACAATTATAATAATGACAAGAACAAGAAGAACAACAACAACCACAAATAAACAACAACAACAAAATGAAAGATAAGAAAGAGAGAAAAAGATAAGGTTGATGGAAAATTCCAGAAGAAGTGGAGAACAAATAATGCCCACGAACAAAATCAATGAAAGAAAACTAAGTAAAAAATGGACTGATTTTTTTTATAAATGCAATAAAACACAAAGACCATATTTTTCTTCTTCTTTCTCGTTTCTTCTATTCCTACTTTAATCTTTGCTTTTCTCATTTTCACCCTTTTCATATTTTCTTTCATGACTCGTCCTGAAATTCTGTTTCTCGTTTCAAATGACCTTTTCGCAACTGCGCCTATTTCATTTTCGTTTTAATTATTACTATTTTTCTGTATGATTTATCATGGATTTTTTTCTACACCAATTTCTATTCGTCTTTTGACATTTTTGATTCCATATTTATCGTTGCGCCATTTTGTTGGAGTTTCTCAGAGTCATGATTTACCATTCTTTATTCCATCATCTTCAGAATTTCCATATGGCCACTCTTCGTCTTTTGGCGCTATCGGAAATTTTTGTTGAAATTTTTGTTGAAATTTTTTTGTTGAAATGATCAAATTTAAAAACAAGATGTAAGTTTACTGAACAATAATTATCGTTTGATCCTAACACGTTTGCCATCTTTCAGGCACCGTTAAGATACCATTCTTTCCGAACCTTTACGGTCTTTGATCTTCCTGATCAAAAAAAAATGTTTATCGTGAATGACAGGCGACCTTTCACATTATTAGTGTGGCATGCCGTTTTCTTCATCCCTGATTTCATTCGAGAATAAACTCATTGATCCTTCGCAGAATAACGTCTCCGCTGTCATGAAGTGGAAAGATTATATTGAATCCATTGCTAGATCTGCTGCCAGAAATACTGATTCACTGTGTCGTGCTAGACAATTTTTCTCTCTTGAATCAATCTCATATATTCATAAGTCTATCATTTGTCTTTGCTTTTTGTTGCTTAGAAAGAAACACGACCGACCATGTCTATATTAATTGTTAAACATAGACTATTTCATTAACTATCATTAGGAGGTGTCCTGACAAGAACAATATCGCAAAGTGGGTCGCAACGCATACCGTTGAGTCGCACGCATTGCCGCACTGAACTACGGTGTTCGCTAGTATTGTATTATTAATCCACGTCTATCGTGTGATTAAACCTTTTCTTTATTAACCTTTCGTTCCAGTGTTTTCATTACAATATTATTAACCAGAACTATGAACTTATAAAAGCGTTTTCACACTTCGAATATTACTGCCACACCTGATCTGCTTCTCATGATATATATTTAGAGATTCTTGTAGTATCTGCAACGATATTGGTTCTGTCGTGGCATCTCGGCGCTTAAGTCAATTTGAGGAGAATCACGGTCAAACAAATAAAGAAAATATATGATAAATCTATGGGGTTGCTATTTACCTCCAGTAACAGACAACAAACATTTTATCGCATTGTAAAACTAACACCACATCTATCAGGAACCTATCAGTAATAACAAATTTAGTACAAGAAAACAGTAGATTGAACTCAAAATAGTCGGCTCTGGGGTAGTTTACTACAACACGGCTAATTGTTACAAAGCCGTAACATTAACCGAAAATCACGAGTCATGATTTTAAATCGCCTGAGAGAAGTACTTTTACCTTCCATGGGCGTGGCTGATTCCAAAACTCACACGAGTGACTCTTCGCGCCTTTTCAGACTAACGTTTACCTGCTAGACTATTTTTCTCACCTGAATCATTCTTACATATTTATAAGTCATCAAATCGTCCTTGCTATGAATCTTGCTGCCAGATTTGGAGATTCTTGATTAAATCCAAATTGGGATTTGCAATATCATTGCACCGAACCTGGCATCTCAACTTCAGCCACTATACCACCGCCATAAACTAGACTCTATTCTGTTAAGCCTAGAAAGTAGAGTCCAATTATGTTATAAAAACCTCGGAGAATTCCAGTAAGATATATTTAATCATTTCCAACATATATATATATATATATATATATATATATATATATATATATATATATATATATATATATATATATATATATATATATATATATATATATATATATATATATATATATATATATATATATATATATATATATATATATATATATATATATATATATATATATATACACACACACACACACACACACACACGGTGGAGTAATGGATAACGGCTTGGATTGAGGAATCGGAGAGCCGAGCCGAGTTCGAATTCCAGTCGAATCCATTACATTCACTTACGTGCTAATACCCTTGGGAAAGGTGTGAATCCTCTTCTTCTCCCTTCAACTATGGGTAAATACCAGGACAGACTGGGTTCTATAGCCTTGGATGGCAAATGGTCTAGGAGAAGGACAACTCTGAATTCAAAACCTGCGGAGGGTCGTTTGGGGACCTTGTGGCATTCGCTGCACCAGGTCCCTGTATTCGTCCCTCCAAAAAGTGTGGATGGCCCTGCACAAAGCCTTCACCACTATAATCAAATCTCATGTGTCGGTGTCGGGCTTTCGGTTTCTGGGAACTGATCTGGCTGACCCCATTACGTCGAGTCCATCATATATATGTATATATATATATAGATATATATATGTATGGTGTCCTCGATATATATATATATATATATATATATATATATATATATATATATATATATATATATTATAATAATAATAAAAATGATTCCATCGCAACACAGAAATTACTATGTTTCGAAACCGGTCAGCAGTATTCAAGTTTAATTTCAATATTAAACCCTACTTATTGGGTGGCAGTTTCAGCAGGGTGCTTGATAAGTTTAGCCATTTCAAAACTATAAATGATTAAATATTCCGTCGCTTCAGGATGAAACTGTCACTTAATAGTCACGGTTTAATATTGAAATTAAACTTGAATACTGTTGACCAGTTTCGAAACATAGTCATTTCTGTGTCGTGATGGAATCATATTTTTGTTTTAAAATAATTATAATCTAGGCTCTACTTCTGTATCGAGCACTTTAAAAAACAATAAAAACAAAATTACTAAAGAAATTCAGATCATCAATCTAACAGTTCTTTTCTATGATATCAATACGCAAAAACACACACACAAACACACACACACACACACACACACACATATATATATATATATATATATATATATATATATATATATATATATATATATATATATATATAATGTTAAAAAGAGTGTTATCTCCCTCAATATATTGATTACAATTGAATCCAAATTTAAATTTAAATAATTTAAAACAATTTTTTTCATTTTATATTTTTTTAATTCTTCGTCTTTCGAAGAATTTGAACGATATAAATTGGTAATACTGTAATTCTTTTAACACAATATTGAATGATCACCACGAGAACGTGTACTCTTTAATGGTCAGGACATGTATTTAGGCAAAATATTTTCATTCAGGCATATTTGATTGAATAATCTGGACATATTATGTTTATTTATTTTTATTTGAATCCTGTACATTAATTTTTTCTCTTTTTGATTTTGGATGATATTGAAAGTACTTTGGAAAATAAAAGAAACGAAAAAAACTACGGCGCATTCCTTAATGAATTTAATATCAACATTAAGAAGCTGATCCGAGAATTCGAGAGGATTAAAATAAAATAAATAGACATACTTTCTCGAGACTATTCAACCAAACACACACACACAAATACATATATATATATATATACACACACACAGACATGTGGTTGTATGTAGTGTAGATGTTCGTTTTTTTTTGTTTTTTTTATCATCAAGGGTCGTGTCTCGTCACCGTATTTTATGTGTGTATATATATCTAAATATGTCTGAGCACTCATGTATTATAACCTGAGTATGTTCGAATGATTTTGCGTGAGAGGCGACTCCCATGTTGAAATGAAACTATAAAAATGTATACATTTTTATCTGGGGCTCTGAACATCCTTTTTAACAAAATTTCAATGAAAATATAAATTAAATAGCATATATATATTTTATTTTATTTTTATATTTTTTCTCCTCGGTAATTCTACAATTTAAAACTTAATAGAGATTTGATTTAGATTTCTAAATAGGTAATTTTTAATTTTTTACTTTTCATCTTAATTTCAAATTTTATAAATCTTTTAATATCTATGATAACCTTGCTTAGTTGTCAAATTTTTCGAATTACCCTATACTTGTATTTTGACTGGTCATCCTAGCTTATGTAACAGCGTTTACTCCTAGCTAAGGATCGTTAATTAATTTGAAACTTTTAAAACCATTTATTCTATATTCTACATCATCACTTGATAAGACACCAGAAGTGTTGAAACAAAATGTCTATTTTTGTAGTGATTTTATAACATGTTTATGTTATAATATTCAAATAAATGATTATATATTTATATATATATATATATATATATATACACACACACACACATATATATATATATATATATATATATATATATATATATATAAATATATAAAAGTGAACATTGAAGTCAACACTCAGAGGGGACAGGCTCTTTCATGCTAGACGCAATCGTCATGCCTGACCACCTTCTCTCTCCTTTCTGCCTTTCTTCTCCCTCTTCTCTCTGTTTCCTCATAAGGTGTATCTCCCTGTAGTTTTTTAAGTGATGTACCATAGTCGGCTTCTTTTTGGATAGAATTGTCTATAACCATATTTGGTTCTCACCAGTCGAGATGCAGCCGCATCGAAACAAGAATGCGTTTTTGTAGTGAGTAATTGTTTTTGTCCGCAGGTAAAAATCTATAATATA
>OZ038516.1:56096747-56101747 GCA_964036315.1 Acanthosepion esculentum
TAAACAGCGCCCATACCTTCAATTTTGCCTGTATATGTGTAGGGAATAGTCTATGATGAGATTAAATAATTCTGGATTTTCATTTCCTCTTTGTCGTACTTCTGATGAAGAAGTCTCTATTGATCTAATCGTATCCTCCTCGGAGGTTACTTTCGCAGTTATTCAATTTTCTATTTCAGAGTTATGCTGGAAGTCTTTCATACCATCATTCCACTGTCATTCTATGCTATCATTCCATGTTATCATTCCATGCTACCATTCTACTCCCATCATGCTATACTATTATTCCACTCATATCTTTCCATTTCTATCTATTATTTCATGCCATCATTACCATCAGATCATTTCACTGCTATCATTCCATGCTATCATTTCATTCTGCTCCTATTATTTCCTTCTATCATTCCATTCCTATTATTGCTATCTCCTATCATGTAACTGCTGTATTGCCACTCCCATTATTCGATGCTATCACTCGATGGCATGATTACACTCCTATCCTATCTTACATTCTACTCCTATCATTCCATACTATTATTCCACTCCTGTTATTCTATGATATAATTAGCATCCTATCATTCCACTGCCATCATTCTACCCCTATCACTTCATATTATAATTCCACTCCTATTATCCCATGCAATACGTCCATGGCATCATTCCCTGCTATAATTATACTCCTATCATTCCACTCCTATTATTTCATGCTATCATTAACATCCTATCATTCCCTGCTATAATTCTACTCCTATGATTCCATACTATCATTTCACTCCTATTATCACATACTAAAATTCCATGCTATCATTCCACTGCTATTATTCTATGCTATTATTACTATCCTATCATTCTACTATCATTCCACCGCATCACTTCATATTATCAAGCCACTCCTATTATCCCATGCTATAATTCTATGATATAATTCTACTCCTATCATTCCATACTATCATTACACTCCTATTATTCCATACTATCATTAACATTCTATCATTCCCACCCCTATCACTTCATACTATCATTCCACTCCTATTATCATATGCTATAATTCCATGCTATTATTCCACTCCTTTCCAGAATGAACGCCAAACCGTGTTGAGTGGATTTGACTTTCATAGAACGCTAGATTATAAAAAGTTAATTAGTATATGCACAATAACGGATCCCATTGAGACAGATCTGTACGTATCTTAGTCTTGAGGACTAAACGTATGTTTCCATAGTGCATCTATGCGCGATATACCACACTTTTGGCGGATGCACTTCTGACTCCAAAATTATTTCATGAAAGTGAGAAACTTGTTTTTGAAATTTGGGTAAAGGATCGACATTTTTCGACAGTTCTGCGTCAATATCAAGTGTTGCATCATTATTCATCTGCTTTTGTATAGCGTTCTTTACTTCATCATTCGTTTTGGTTTAAGTTTGGAGACTCGTCTTGTAATGACAGGCTGTATATTGTGGTATGCTCTACACCCACGGGCACATCCAGCTTAGAGTCTTCAGGGTGAAAGCGTGACTCAAAATGTTTTTGAGATCAGTACAATTCTTCTGTTTGGGTTTCGATTATATCATTTTATCCTGCAGTATCTGTTTATATTTCTGAGATGAGGTATTATTGTCCTCATCTTTGTCGCCATATTCATTACAATGTTTCGGCCCTTGTACGCTCCGGCCTTCTTCAGTGGTTGGAATGTGGAACTGAACCCTTTATTTCGCTCACTGGGGTAGACTGTTCTAGTTCCACGTGCCATGTCTAATGGATGTCATTTATCAGTTATCTCCTGTTAATTGCTCTCTCCACGTTTTCCACCGCCTTAACCAGGTATTGAACTCACACTCTTTGGGTCCCGTCACTGGATTTAACCAACGCCTTTATTCATTGTGCCAAAATTGCAATATGAACACTGGTAAAAAATGATTGCTAAAGACATTAGGCTTATAATACCCAGACATTCATACACAGATGTCCTCAAAGTGGATAAAGGCGACAAAGATGTTGACAATAGTCCGAATAATGTAAATAGTGTATATTGTATGCTGATTTTTAGCATTTCTCTTCATAGTCAATGCTGTTTGACTTCGTTATTTGCTTACCAATTTTTTTAAACATATGGGTTTCCATGAACATTAAGTATTTTTTACTTTCCTTGCTAATTGTATTATTTGAGACCACATCACGTCGAAACATTGGTTCCCGTAGGATCAACGAAGTTAAGCAACGTCAACCCTAGTAAGTACCTAGATGGTTGACCAATTGGGGATGTAAGCTTGGTGCAATGGATAACCGGTGCTTTAAACTGATACGGTCGTAAGTCGGGTGTTTCTTTTGATGACGGTTATATATTGTGCTATCTGACGTTGCTGACGACCGTATCAGTTTATCACGTAGAAGAAAGCGAGCTAGAGACGCTTGCATCTGCTGCAAAGGAAAATAAGTTCCTTACCTCAAAACATGGCACGTAGCACGTAGCAACGGCATTTTGTTCTTTGTAAATGGAATTAATTTCGCCTCTCTACGTTGGACGGTTCTAACAGTATATGCTGTAACAATGGCTTTTCTACAGCTTAGCATGTTTTGACCAATAGCAAATTGTGTGTTGATTGGTCGGACTGGAGGAGGATATTTGCCTGGGTAACTGAGGACAAAAGGGAAGAACGCTAATTGGTTAGTCGGCCGTTGGGTTGGCCAGATAAAAGAGGGCTGAAGCGGTGTGAAGGAAGAATGGGCTTACGTTGGGGAAGTGTGCGGAACTCAAGAACGGCGGATAGATCACTCGGTATTTTATGTTGTAAGAACGACATCCGAGGAATAGAGACTCATTTAGCTACATATATTGTATATGTCTCTGAGGAAGAACGGTTGGCCAGTATGGCAACTTTTCACATATCGGGCATTTGGTCTGGCAAATCGTGAAAGATGTTCGAGTATACACAACCTACACGGAATTTGTTTGCATACCCCATGTAAGAAACCTGACACTAAATAGCCCTACTTTGCTTACATAAGCTAGAAATGACGTAAAGAAATAACATTCAAGCCTTTAATAATGAAAGTGAATCAGATAGAAGAGAAGGATGAGGATAATAGCTGTTCAGATCTTACTTGGTGACCAATCGCCTATATGACGTACGCCTTCAGGGCGTAGGCGATCATGGCTCTCCACAAGCTCACTAAGTAGGTTATGTTTTGCTTTACTCTGTATTCACTCCGTTCTGTGACAATAAGCTTCCCCAAGTCGTCCTTTATCATGATGTACGCTAGTTTAAGTATAATCTTCTTTTTGGGTCCATTTTCTCTAACACTTCGCTAGTGCTTATATGGTCGGTTCATGGCACCCTCAGCATACTTCTGTCAGGTCTCTTCTTCCTTTGTGAGGAGATTTCTCAGTATTCAATGTCATATCGAGGACGGATATTACGCAACGGTTCAGTACACTTTGTTCTGTTGCTTCAAGATTCTTCTTCATCTGTGAGAAGATTGCCCAGCATTAAGTGCCACATAGCAGGACTGATAGTATGTAATTATTCATGACACTTTTCTTTGTTTCTGTTGCTTCAAGTTTCTTCTTCATCTGTTATTGTCCGGCATTCACTGCCATATAGGAGGACTGATATTACATAAGAGTTCAGTACACTTTTCTTTGTTTCTCTTGCTTCAAGTCTCTTCTTCATCTTTGAGGAGATTGTTCAACATTCACTGTCATACAGGAGGACTGATATTACATAAGAGTCCAGTACACTTTTTTTTGTTTCTCTTGCTTCAAGTCTCTTCTTCATCTTTAAGGAGATTGTTCAGCATTCACTGTCATATAGGAGGACTGATATTACGTAACAGTTCAGTACTCTTTTCTTTGTTTCTCATGCTTCAAGTCTCTTCTTCATATGTGTGGAGATTGTCCAGAATTCAGGCGGGGCTGATATTATGTGACAGTTCAGTACTGGTTTCTTTGTTTCGAAGGATAGTTTTTTTTCTTTCTTAATATTTTGCTTAGGTTTTGGAAGGCACCTTTCGCGTACAAAAATAGCAAATCGTGATGAGCCATGATTGCCAACATTCTGCACAGAAGAAGACGAAGAAAAAACAGGAGCAAAGTTGTTTCGATCATTCCAGATGGAAGAGCTTTTCTTCTTCGCCGACCAATCACTGACAGTAAATGTGTGCTATCCAATATTGGACGTAGACAGCATTAAGTAAATGGCCGTTTCATTTTCTTGCAATGATGACTATTATAAAATTTTAATATTTCCATGTCGTCATGCGCTTCGGGATTTGGGTCAACCCTTGTCTGGCTAAAATGCAGATAAAGTTTTAGGTTGTTCTTAAGTAATGCCCACTTGAAATCAAATAACTCACGCAATTTCCAGGTTGTTTACGTCACACTACATTTTATGCCGAATGTCACGCCAGAGACGGCGGCGGACACATGAGAAGAGTTTAACGAATTTTAAGTTATATATATATATATATATATATATATATATATATATATATATATATATATATACTTTATATATATATATATATATATATAACGTTTATATATATATATATATCGTTTATATATATATATATAGTTTATATATATATATATATATATATATATATATATATATGTATATATATATAACAATGAATCATTCATACAAAAAGTAAATTAGTAAAGTTAATGATATAAAATGGCGAAACCACTTCGCTAACTAAATTTTAAAGATGCATTAACCCACTAACCACTCGATGAATGTTATGATCCTTGTTATTTAAAATTATACACCGTATTAGGTCTTCCTTAAATATGCAAGTACTTTCGACGGGTCCTCCGGTCATCATCAGGCATAGGAACTATTTTCTTTTTGGTAAAAATCAGGTAGCTTCCAACCCGAAATATGCTACCTAAATTTTAACGAAAATAAAATTAACTTTACTAATTTATTTTTTGTATGAATGATTCATTGTAATATAAATATTACACCACATATTATATATATATATATATATA
>OZ038516.1:56111747-56149247 GCA_964036315.1 Acanthosepion esculentum
TGCTGAAATCAAATTCAGTGTTTTATAACATCAACTGTCTGTCACCCATTTGGTCACGGGTAGTTTGGAGTAATATAAATCGTGCTATATGGCAGGGGTTCCTGGGAAATCTCCGAAAAATCGATTGTTTTATTTGTATTTTAATGATCAACCTTCTGTGGGTTATTTAAAACCGAGGCATATTTAGGATTGCAAGAATAATTCTTGTTTTTTTCGTGAGTGCACGTATATTGCATTAAAATAGTTTGGAAATAACAATAATTTTTAAAGCTAGCTAGGGAAGCCTGTAGCTAGAAGGGAGAGAGAGAGAGAGAGAGAGAGAGAGAGAGGGAGAGATTCACGCTTTTCCCAAGCGTATTTGCGTGCAAGTGAATGTAATGAACTCGACTGGAATTAGAGCTCTTTTCTCTGATTGCCCATTTCGAAACAACAACGACTAAAAGACAATGAACAAATCCAGTCGAAGGAACCTATCCCCGATTGATCATGTCTACAGGGGTTGTAACCATATTCACCACGCTTGCCGGTCGGTGAGGGTATTTAACCCATAGTTCGGGGTGTGGAAGTCGTTGAGAGCCGGTTTGGACACCGCCGACTCGACCGCTCAATTTTTAAATTCAAAGTTGTCTTTCTCTTAAACAGGTTTGCCAGCCAAAGTTATAGGACACAGTCTGTTCTATTATTTACCCATAGCTAAGTTGAGAGGGGAGGGATCGATTCACACCTTTCCCAAGGGTAATTGCTTGTAAGTGCATGTAACGAATTCTACGGTAATTCGAACCAAGCTCTCTTATTCTTCATATAGATCCGCCCCACACAGGGGAAGCGGAGACCTTTGTGGTTACAGATATATGGATCAACGGGAGGGCGAAATATGTGAACATTCGGAAATATTCAAGGCTTTACGGATGTTTCTCTATTTTTCAGAATATTTGGATTTCATTAGCCAACCCACTGCTTATAGCATTTTTTTTAAAAAAAGGAGGTATATCTAAATGTATACTCAAGGCCAGTCTTACAAATATCCACTTACATTTCTGGGGGTTCATGAGAAAGTTTCGATAATAGAATTGTCCGACAGAGTGAACAACACGAAGTCGAGTTCAATTCTTCTCGCCAGAATCGAACTTATATATTTATAAGTCTACTACTCATCCATGCTTTGAATATTGCTGCCACATCTATTCTGGTGCTGCTGCTACACAGATTCTTGATAAAATCCGAAAAAGAATCTGCAATGTTATTTGTCCTGACTTGGCATCTAGGCTTCAGTTACTTTTCCGTCAGCGTAAGATTGCTACACTGTGACTTTTCTATAAATACTTTCATGTTAATTGTTCTGGTGAACTACTGAACTGTTCCGTGACATCTGTCCTTCTTTACGGCATTGATTTTTGGACGATTTCCTTAAAGAGGAAGAAGAGACTCGTGGCGGCAGAGTTGTGGTTCTACAGAAGGATGCTGAGGATATCATGGACCGAGTGTGTGAGCACCGATGAACCCCAAGAGAGGTTGCAAACAAGGAGGAGGCTTATACTTAATATCAGGAAGAGGTATCTGAAATTTCTGGGACACATAATGATGAAGGAGGGCCTGAAGAATCTGATACACAAGGGCCGAATAGAGGGAGAGACAAGTGAAAACAAAGCGTGGGATACTTGGCGGACTTGGGCAGGTGGATGACAGAACGTGGTCTGGGGGAGGAAGCAGGGGAAGGAATTTCTTGAGGGGTGCAAAGGATAGAAAGAAGTGGAGAGCCATTATCGGCTACGTTCTGAAAGGACATCGCACATAAAAGTAAGACTAAATTGGTGACAGGGTTTCATCATTTTACAGTTGAAATGTCTACATGTTACCGAAAGTTCCTTGCTAACAGTTTGTTTTGTCGTATATTTCTTGCTTGTAGAACTCTCTTCCGGCTTCTTCCTTCCCTGTCAACGTTGGGAGAGAATCGTCACCCCTTCTAACGTTTTCCGCTGATACAAAATAGAAAGATTATATCGAATCAATTGGTACGTCTACTGCTAGAACAACTGGTTCTCTGTATCGTGCGAAACAATCTTTGTCAATCCCATGAAATATTTAATATGTGAAAAATGACCAAATTGAGTTTCTTTTTTTCCAGGTTTTTCAGATAAGTCCCCTTAGCTATTTTGATACTATTCTACTGAAAACATAAAAAACATACCGTGTGTAACAGCAACATTGTCCAAATCGTGTTGAGGCTTATACTCAACATCAGGAGGAAGCAGCTGGAGCTTCTGGGAGGCATAATGAGGAAGGAAGGCCTGGAGAATCTGATACTCACGAGTTGAATAGATGGAAAGAGAGACAAGGGAAAACAACGCGTGACATACTTGGTGAATTTAAGCAAGTGGGTGACAGAACGTGGTCTGGGAGAGGAAGCAGAGGGAAAGAAATTGCTGCAAAGGATAGAGGGAGGTGGAGAGCCATGGTCGCCTACGTCCTGAAAGTGTTATGGTCCAGGTTAGGACCAAGGAAGAACAACACGAACACAAGAGTAGAAATAACGAAGATATATCACACGGAATAATAATACAAGATGTGGATGGTGTTAGTATGACTGTCAGTCTGGTTTGGAGTGAACTACTATCGGCTCGACTCGATTCGATATTTACTGTCCCCCCACATGGGAAAGATGTGGCACAAGGCCGAGTTTTACGTGGGTATTCCGAGCCCGTAGGCTCGGCCAAAAATGCCCGTAGATACTGTAAAAACAGAATCGGGTTGGTCAACCTCCCCGAACGAGACTCTGCCCTTCGGCGGAGCCTCGTCCGGGTTCCTCCCTGTTCAGAGGTAGAGAGTTCGACCGTTTTGCTGGAACAAGTCGCAGCAAGGCTGTCACGGCTCGACTTGATTCGTCTCTCTCTCTTGAGTGGCGTAGTATACATAGTGTTATGAAGAGTTCATTGTGTAGTTATAGGTCCGGACCCATAACAGAAAGGATATGACGTATAAAAAGATTTGGGGGTCTATTTCAATTTCAAATAAATTGCAAGGAATTTTTAATTTTATTATCAATATTCTTGTTTCTATTTTCCTTCTCTCGGCTTTCTTTCTTTCTTTTCTTCCATATATCTACATTCGTTTCTTCCTCCCCCTCCTCTGTATTATTTTCTCTTCTTTTTTTTCATCCATCCCCCCCCCCCACCTGTACTTTAACCTTTCACATCATTCCAAATCGACCTGACCGGACTGTCACGAACATGGCTGTATAGAAGCTTACGAAACGGATTACACTCAAACCAGATTTGAAAATCTGCACCATGACACCCCACCCCATACGTGCGTCCCCACGGCTATAATACAAAACCAAATTCCCCTCTTGCATTATTAGCCTTACTAGTTCTGTATTATGACCATTTTCCGTTTCTGTCCTAAGACTATTAGCCTTATAATTTATTGATTCTCAAAAGTTCTTCAAATGTGCCAAGTTTGGCAAAAGGCAAAAATAGTAGCTTATTCGTTGATAATAAAAAAAAAAAACTCTACATAATGATAGCAAAATAGTATATATATATTATTGTCATCCACAGCTCATCAGTATTGGTAGACGTCCGGTTGCCTCTAGCTAGGATCGAAACCCGACTGAATTGGCTTCAGTCGAAAATTCTACCACTAAGCCATCGGCGCACGGCACGGATGAAGGTGAATTTTAGGGTATTTATTTTTAGATTTAGATAAACACACAGTGACTGACAGTGACTCAATTCTGCCGAAGAGTCTTGCTATATTAGCTTTATATATATATATATATATATATATATATATATATATATATATATATATATATATATATATATATATATATATATATATATATATATATATAATACCAATTTGTGACTGGTAGGTATAATTCAAAGGAGGATATTAATCAAAGGAGAGCTCAATGCAAATTACAGAGCATAATAATAATAAATCATGAAAAACCTTAAAGCTTCATTTCGGTTATAATTTATTTTGTGAATATTCTTATATCCATCCCTTCAAACAGAAATCTCTTAGATTTCGGTCTGAAGAGATGAATACATCAATATTCACGAAATAAATTATAACCGAAATGAAGCTTTAAGGTTTGTTTGTTTTTAATTTCGGTTAAAACTAATAGTTGTTTATTAATACAGGGTATAAATACAGGTGTACATATGTACATTATACAAATCAAAAAATGATCTAGTAATACATATATATATATATACTATTTTGCTAACATTATGTAGAGTTTTTTATTATCAACGACTAAGCTACTATTTTGGTCTTTTGCCAAACTTGGCACGTTTGAAAAACCTAAGCATACTGCCTTAAAGAATAAACATTATCTAGAGAGGAAGCGTAAGACGAGAGTAATTTCAGCTCTTCCAGTGGCCTAGTCAGAGTCCTGAACTTAACACAATTGAAAACCTTTGGACGATAATGGACAAACGTGTCTGTAATAGGAAAAGTTAACACAGAAGATGAGATTCTTCGCGAATAAAAAGAAATGCTTGAGAAATCTGTCGAAGAACGGTGATTTAGTCTATAGCATGCCACGAAGAATTAAGTCCGTTATTAAAGGAAAAGATTACCCAACAAAATACTAAATCATGTTTTTGACTTGTATAAAGTACATATGTACACCTGTAGTAATACACCTGTATTAATACCCTGTATTGATAAACGAATTCTATTACTCATTTTTCTTGCTAAAATTGCTGGACGTTGACTTACTAAAGAATTTAGTCTAGAGCATGCCACGAAGAATTAAGGCCGTTATTAGAGCAAAATTTTACCCAACAAAATACTATGGGTGCGTACATTTTTTTTGTTGCCTCGCACTGTATATATTGGGGCAGAATGACTAGAATGTTGGCTTTCTGACCCGGTTTCGAATCTCACCAAAGTCACTTTAGAAAACTGCCTGAAAGCGATACCACGGTTTGACCCAAGCCTTGTGAGTAAAATTCGGTGGTCGTGCTAGTATGAAGTACCAATTCGTCGTGACCGAGGCTTTGGATGTGCTGGACTTGTACAGATTGTTGATCAAGCTAGATAAGGTGCTTCTCTCTGCTATGCATAGATGCAGTATAAACCACAAGGCTGAACAAATAAAAAATGCTCATGATTAGCTAGCCGCCCTAGTCGATGTGCATCCTCGAAAAGGAGCGGCCAGCCATTAATCGTACAGGGCGCGGCTGGTAATTGAGGACAGATTTTATGGATTAGCTGAACAAATGAATATAATTATATTTGATTACAAACAAGTAAACATGAAATTTAGTTAACTATTGTTTAATTTTATTCAATAAAACCACTACTAGCATCAATAACTGCCTCTACACGAGGTCGAAATCGGCTGCAAGTTCTGATTAATTTGACCTTATTTATGTCAGACATTACTCGAACTATTTCAGGCTTAAGAGAGTCTTTGGTGTTATGAGGCTGTTTATTAACCTCTTTCTCAACAACGCTCCTCACATAGTAGTCTAGTGGATTGAGATCTGGAGATTTAGGAGGCCAAATGTTGGGTGTGATGTGGACGTACAGATGGTCAGCCATCCATTCTTGCAACTCTGGGGAAACGTGCAATATCCAAATCGCTATGATCAGCTTTTAATGCCACAATCACAGCATGCCTTTTCATTTCATTTGTTATCATAGGGTTTGCCATTCTTGATTTCTGAAAAATAAAAGCATTAGAAGTTAGGGGGAAGCAGTATTAATCTTAAATCTGTATGTCCTCAAATACCAGCCGCACCCTGTGTGTATGTATATATATATATATATATATATATATATATATATATATATATATATATATATATATATGTATATGTATGTATATATATATATATATATATATATATATATATATATATATATATATATATATATATATATTGTCATCCAGAGATAGACTGTTTCGCTGTTTCACAGCTCATCAGTGTGGCTAGACGTCCGGTTGCCTCTAGCTAAGATCGAAACCCGACTGAATTCTACCACTAAGCCGTCAGCGCACGGCAGGGATGAAGGTGAATTTTAGCGTGTTTATTTTTAGATCTAGATAAACACACAGTGACTGACAGTGACTCAATTCTGCCGAAGATATATATATATATATATATATATATATATATGTATATATATATATATGTATAATATTTGGGTAGACTGAAATAGCTGTGCTAGCACGAATCCACAAGTCATCCTGCCCGAGGGCATGAGGTGCTTCTTTTGTTCCAATTGTTGATCTCTCTAGATAACACGCTCTCTCCCAGAAACTGTAAGGTCTGCTTAGCATAGTTACAGTATAAACCACAGATGGGAACTGTGGAGCAAAGACAAATGTGCCTGAGCGAGCGTCTTCAATAGGGCATGGCTAGCCGCCCTAGTAGGCGGATATTCTCGAGTACGAGTGGCCAGCTATTATTATTATTATTATTATTATTATTACAGAGGCGCCTTTGTAATCATGAGAGCCAAATATGTGAGATGCAATGCGGGGCTTCATTCTCTTGGAAAACCGGGACTTAGCACCTTCGAGGCCACTTTTATATTTATTAATACTTTAGCTGTCACTCCAGCATAGACCAAAATAGCGGTCTCTATGCTCATGCGAACCATAGAGAGAACTGAAGTCTCACATGGTATTTCCGAGAATGATTATTACTATATCGGGTTTACATGCTTTGTGGGGATCTAGGTTAGAGATCTAGGCTAGAGACGATAGCAGAAAGAAAGGGTCATATGCATATCACACAACAGAGATGCAGTTCTAGGAGAGGACTTGTTGTGGATTCCGGGAATGGAATCCTGCACAAATAAATAAACAACGCCAGTAATTGAGATAGAAAAATAAGTGTATTAATCGTAAGAATACAGACTTGAAGTGAAGATTAGTAGTCCAGGAATGCGGGTTAGTAGAAAGTATATGTACAAGTCTTTGTAAGTGAAGCCGTAATTATCTCTCTCGCTGGACTCTCGTATAACTCTCTGTGAACACCCTGTCTACTGTCTCCGCATCTCTCACCATGAGTCAACGTATCTCAACCCGCAGGTATTCTTTCTGTCAGTATAAGTATACTTTGGACGAGTCCATCTTGTGTAACAAGGGGTCTGCCTCACAACACCCCTCCTCCTTAGCTTCTTTTTTTGGGGGAGTTAATAATTTTTTGACTCATGGTCTATAATTAGTGGTTCCGTGAATTTTCTTTTTCGGCTTGTTCTTCTGATCTCCGTGGCTACTTGTGGTTTTTGGATTTCGAAGGCTTCGAAAATCGCTTCCATCGCGTCTTCATTTTTGGAAGGTGACGAATTTGGTTCCTCTACCCGTCTTTTCTGTATCTGATTTATGTGTCTCCTGTCTCCGTATCTCTCACCCTGACTCAACGTATCTCAACCTGCAGGTATTCTCTCTGTCAGTATAAGTATACTTTGGACGAGTCCATCTCGTGTAAAAGGGTTTGCCTCACAACATAACTTAGGAACATTCAGGTCGAGTCAAATGCAGAGTTTGAGGAAAAATTACGGGCAAAGCATTGAGTTTTATCAGCAAAGTATGATAACACTTCCTATTGATTGAAGGGCGGAGGAAAAGAGACCTTACAGTTATTTAATTCCCTATTACAAAAACCGCCCGTCATCTCGCGAGCCAAAGTTGTTAGATGCCATGCAGTGCATCATTATCCCGGCAAAAATAAACTTTACTCCTTCAAGGACTCGCTTATATTTATTGCGAGCAGCGACGAATAATCGTCTGTTGTGACGAGAGCCGTCACGCTGGTATAGCCGAAAATAGTGCTTCCTGTGTCCTATAGCGGCCAAGCATGCCGGTTTGAACCATAGAGAGGATTGATGTTGCACCTGGTATTTCAGAGAACCGATGAATGCGTACATACCGGCTTTGACCTAAGAAGAAACCTCAGTGGAGCAATTCTCAGTTTGTAGGTTAAAGATGTCAGTCCAAGTATGGTCACGTAGAAAATCCCGGAGTGAGTCCCAGTCAGAATACTGGTAAAAGGAAAGTTATCTTATAAATAGGGGGTTCCTTTGTGGGATTAAATACCAATAAAACCGCAAAGTGGTCCGAGTTACCAAGAGAGCATTCTTGCGAGGCTCGACAAGAGTGAAGAGAGGAGGTAAGACATAAAATAAATCAAGTAGAGAAGCCTGTTGCTCGGATTTGCTAGGGAAACGAATAAGGAAATCCACGATTTGAGTAAAGGACTGGCCTATGGAAATTTTTAATGTTTGACTACCGGCGATATCAATACCTTTAGAATGTTTAAACCGCGTGTTGTGGTGAGCATTACAATCACCGAAATCAAAGATGTTCGGAGATGGGTGGAGAGATAATGCCATTTCAATACTGTCAGCAATTATGTCTAATATACTGCAGTCATGGGAAGAGGAGGAGCGATAAATGAAAAAGAGATATGTAACAGATTTTAGTAACAAAAGACAGACGCATATTTAAGAGATGTCTGGGGCCTCGAGAGACAATTCTCTGGCCATCAGAAGATTATTCCGGATAGAAACACCAAGGCCGTGCGAATGATGGAATCTTTTCAGCAAAGGGGAAGATAGCCTGGAACCCAGAATTCATTGGTAGCAATGGAAGAATTCATGATGGTTTCACAAAGGGCAAAGATATCTTGCGACCGTTCCAAGACAAAAGATTCTACGCCACAGAAGCTGGAACGGATACTAAGAACATTAGAGAAAGAATGGTTGACTGGGTTAGGTGTTTTATTTTTATTTACTGCTTTAGTTGTATTTCTTTTTGTTGTGTTTTTCATGAGATTTGTTTTGAAGAGAAAGAGTAAAGATCACCATAGTTATTACTGTCTGGTGTTCATGGCAATACAAGCCAGAGTATGGCCGAGATCAGCGCATCATGGGGCTTCAGGTTTACTTACTCATGCGCGACAAGGCATGACAGATACATATACGGTACACAGTTGCCATCAACTTTAAATAGAACACATAGTTGCTATCGACTTTAAATACGGTACACTGTTGAAATTGTCTTTAAATACAGCCCACTGTTGCTATCGACTTTAAATACGGTACATTGTTGATGTTGACTTTAAATACAGCCCACTGTTGCTATCGACTATAAATACGGTACACTGTTGATATTGACTTTAAATACAGCCCACTGTTGCTATCGACTTTAAATACGGTACACACTTGCCATCAACTTTAAATAGAACACATAGTTGCTATCGACTTTAAATACGGTACATTGTTGAAATTTACTTTAAATACAGCCCACTGTTGCAATCGACTTTAAATACGGTACACTGTTGATATTGACTTTAAATACAGCCCACTGTTGCAATCGACTTTAAATACGGTACACTGTTGATATTGACTTTAAATACAGCCCACTGTTGCTATCGACTTTAAATACAGTATACTGTTGATATTGACTTTGAATACCGACTACTGTTGCTATCGACTTTTTTTTTATAATCGGTATCAACCCATGCAAAGCAGTAAAGCTACTAAGACACAAAGGGTTACAGGGTGTGGAAGAATTAGAAACAGAAACATTAATAGTAAGAATGAAGTGTAATCAGGAGGACAGTAGATATTGATTGGCGTTGCATTTACAGGTTTGCAGATTAAAGTTGTCAGGAATGCATGGAGCTGGAAGGGAGTCCCACAAGTGAGAATTGCGAGAAAAAGAACTCCCCACCGCCATGAGATTCGTTTTGAGGAGAGAGAGAAAAGACCACCATAATTGTCACCATTGTCGTCCATAGCAATACAAACTAGCCAGAGCGTCGCCGAATACAGAGCATAATGTGGCCTCAGGTTTACCCACCGGAAACATGTCTAGGGACACCTACTCATGCGCGACAAGGCATTACAGATACCCTAATATGATGAGACTGTTGATCAGAGCAGCCTCTCTAATTGCTACCGAAGAGTTCGGGCACCTAACGACAAGTCAGAAGCAGCAGACATCAAACTGCCGACCCGATACCCTCACAAATGGAAATTCACATCCACTGGTTAGTTTAATCGCCAAAAACTTAAGACACTTAAATCATTGTGACCCTGATAGAAGAAAGAAAGAGCAAACCGGTAAACCATATCCTGAACAGGGAACAAGCAATGAACATCTACTCCTGTTTAACAGACATAGAAGGAGTGCGGACCGGACGATAATACAATGTATACTTGCTATCGAATTTAAGCACGGTACATTGTTGCTATCGATTTTAAGCACGGTACATTGTTGCTATCGATTTTAAGCACGGTGCATTGTTGCTATCGATTTTCAATCCGGTACATTGTTGCTAGCGACTTTAACACGTTGACCGCCATGAGATTCGTTTTGAAGAGAGAGAGAGAGAGAGAGAGAGAGAGAGAGAGAGAGAGGACCACCATATTTGTCACCATTGTTTGTCCATGGCAATACAAACTAATCAGAGCTTGGCCGAGAACAGAGCGTAATGTGGCCTCAAGTTTACCCACTGGAAATACGTGCGGGGACACCTACTCATGCGCAAATGGCACAAGAAATAACCCGATATTATGCAACTGCTGATCAGAGCAGTCTCTCTAATCGCTATCAAAAAGCTCAGGCTACTAATGACCAGTCGGAAACAGCAGCGAGCAAACTGCCAACCCGGTAACCTCACAATGGAAACTCACAGCCATTGGTAGAGTCTGGTCACCAAATGTTCAACCCACATTCCATTCGTATTCCATTGGTGTCATTCAAAATGATGATAAATGAATGGAATTGTCCGTTTATGTAAATAAGCTGAGTTGAGGAGAGTTAGCATTAAGGTGTTAGCCGCGCGCTAAGCATTTAGTGCTTGTAGAACTCTCTGCCTTCGGGCAGAGAAGAGCCCAAACCAGGCTATGCCGAAGGGCAGGGTCTCGTCTGGTGAAGAAGACAAACCCGACTCCTTTATAACTTTTTAAAATAATTTTTGCCCGGATATATGGGCTCGGAAATATCCCCACATTAAACTGGCCTTGTACCACACCCCGCTCTGTGGAAAGCTCAAATAAATAGAATTAGTTGAATTGCTAAGTGGACCTTCGTGTAGTAAACCTTCTATTTCATTACTTACCTACGAGATTGTCTTCCTTATTTATTTCTCTATGTTATCTAGAAAACACGAGATACAACATAGACAGAGAGATAGATATTAAACAGACTGAGATAGATAGATAGATAGATAGATAGATAGATAGATATAAACAAACTTAGATATGAAAACTTAGATAGATAGATAGATAGATAGGAACAGAGTGAGATAGATAGATAGATAGATAGATAGATAGATAGATAGATATGAACAGACTGAGATAGATAGATAGATAGATAGATAGATAGATACGAAGAGACTGAGATAGATATATAGTTAGATAAAGAACAGAATTAGATAGATAAATAGATAGATAGATAGATAGATAGATAGATAGATAGATAGATAGATAGATACGAAGAGACTGAGATAGATATATAGATAGATAAAGAACAGAATTAGATAGATATATAGATAGATTGATAGATTGATAGATAGATAGATAGATAGATAGATAGATAGATAGATAGATAGATAGATAGATAGATACAAAGAGACTGAGATAGATATATAGATAGATAAAGAACAGAATTAGATAGATAGATAGATAGATAGATAGATAGATAGATAGGAACAGACTTTGATAGATAGATAGATAGATAGATAGATAGATAGATAGATAGATAGGAACAGAGTGAGATAGATAGATAGATAGATAGATAGGAACAGACTTTGATAAATAGATAGATAGATAGATAGATAGATAGATAGATAGATAGATAGATAGATAGATAGATAGATAGGAACAGAGTGAGATAGATAGATAGATAGATAGATAGATAGGAACAGACTTTGATAAATAGATAGATAGATAGATAGATAGATAGATAGATAGATAGATAGGAACAGAGTGAGATAGATAGATAGATAGATAGATAGATAGATAGATAGATAGATAGATAGATAGATAGATGAAAAGTGAGCGTGACTGTCATATAATACATTAATGAATGGAATCGTCCGTTTATGTAAATAAGTGGAGGTGAGTAGAGTTAAGGAGAGTTAGCCTTAGGTCTTAGCCGTGCGCTAAGCCCTTAGTGCTTGTCGAACTCTCTGCCTTCGGGCATAGAGGAGACCTGACGAGGCTTTACTGTAGGGCAGAGTTTCGTCTGGGGAGGAAAATTTGCCACATCCCGCTCTGTGCGTAGTTCGGGTAAATACCGAGTTAGTATTAGGTCTTAGTCGCGCGCTAAGCTCTTAGTATTTGTCGAAATCTCTGCCTCTGGACAGAGAGGAACCCTGACGAGTTTATGCCGAAGGGCCGAGTCTGAGGAGGTAGACAAAACCGACCCCGTTATTACGGGGAAATTTTGCCCGAATCTACGGGCTCGGTAAACCCCAAGTTAAAATGTCCTTGTGCCATTTCGCGCTCTGTGTGGAGCTCTGGTAAATACCAAATTAGTATTAAGTCAATTGATAAGTGTACCTTCGTGTAGTAAACCTTCTAGTTCATTACTTACCAACGAGTTTGCCCTCCTTATTTATTTCCATCTGTTATCTCGAAACACTAGAATTTGGTGAGGTCCAACTTTGTGAAACCGACTCCCAAGACGATGTTTCCCCGATTACTACAATCTTACCCTGTTCAAGTCAAGGGTCAATGTATATCACCCCTCATACATTGTGCCGCCTACTTTGTAGCCTTCTACATCGTATGGCATTTTGGTCTTGTACACGATAATAATCGGTGTAAAACTTCTCCTCTGCCTGAAGTTTCATTTTTTTATCTGTAATGAAACTGTCAACTTTAAGAGTTTAACATTCTTTGTTCGATATTTTCCTGTTCCCTAATACTTTGTTTAATTTTTGGAAATTTTCTTTTCGCTATTCCAATGCGACTTCAGATTTCTCGAAACTTTTTCGCTGGTCTGTTATAACGATTCCTAGACTTTCTTACCGCCGTAAAGTTGCATCTCTGTGCTTTTTTTCACAAAGACTTTCATGGCAACAGTTTGGACGAGCTCTTAGGCATGGTATGTAGACGTTTCAAAATGACGCGTTGTACTAGACTGTCGACGATGTCACATCAATTTCCAGCTAGATGTGAATGATAAGTGCAGGAAAATAAACTGATAGCATAAGAAATCAGACATCCAATTTTTTAAAATGCCGTTATTAGCGATACAAACTGTACAGAAAGTCTCTTTACAATTTAAAAAAATATATATTACAAAAGCAAATGAACAGACAAATACGTGGAAATTGTTCGAAAATGAGAAGTAGATATTGAAGTTATTTTTTTAACTAATTTAATACACCTCTATATGGGCGCCGATAATTGTACGAAGCTCATCAAAACGGTTTGTCCTGGGTAAGACGTTAAACTACATCCGCGTCCTGGGTAAGACGATAAACTACATCCAGCAGCAAGGCCTCTGATCAGGAGCTTTTGAGGAACGTGGAACCACCTCTTAATTGCTGGTGTTCCAAGGTCCACCCTGACCCGGATTGGTAGCACCTGTTAGGGTCCCAGCTATGGGCAAATAGTTAACTATTACCAGCAATACTTTTTTGAAAAAAATTATTAACAGCAATACAATTTTGAAAGAAAAATATTACCAGAAACAGATTTTTGATAAAATAAAATATTACCAGCAATAAAAAATCTTGTCGGCATTAAATAAACCATTGAGGTTGATATGCCGTAAAACAAAATAAACCAAACCAAATCAAAACGGTAATCGATTTCTTGCCATGTTTGCTGTAGCATAGCCTCATCAATAGTTTCAATGGCACCAGTGATCTTTTGGTTTAGATCAGTGATGTCCCGTATCTATGGTTGATACACGAACATAACCCCATAGAAAAGAAGTTCAGGGGTGTGATATCTGGTGAACGAGATGGCCAGGGAGTTGGGTCATCCCTTCCAATCTACTGGTCTGGACACCTGACGCTTCATTTAACAGTACCTCTTTCGTCAACAGGAGACATGAACCCAAAAAATGCAATGCGATTAAAATCTTTGATAACTCCTGAGTACATAGAACAAATCTGATTAAGATATCTCATCAGTTGCGTTTGTTTGTAATATATTTTTTAATTGTATATTAATTTTGTACAGCATGTATTTTAACACACACACTATAGTTAAACCTAGAAAGCCAGACAAACATAGATAATGTAATTTACCTCTATATGGGCGGGTTTATCTGGCTCTCTAGGCTTAACTAGGTCTGCTCTACTTATTGTATTGAGCACTTTATTTAGTTAGTTGCGTACTCGGATCGGGTTTTTTTCTTCGGGCTTTGGACCTGCATGCTGAACGATTGTTTTCGACAGGCGTTCATATTCTCGGCTCTCTTTTTTTATACCTTTTTTTCCTTCGATATTGATTTGATAATTTGCAAATCAAGAAACCGAAGGTTTTCCGAAACGAGTGTAGTTACTTATATTTATAAGATTTCTACTACTACTAATATTATATATATATATATATATATATATATATATATATATATATATATATATATATATATATATATATATATATTTTAAATTTAAATATTTTTAAATTGTAAAGAGATTTTATGGACACCCTTTATGTCTAAAAGGAAATAGTGCTGAAAAAAAAGAGATTATCTAATCAGGAGAACCGGCATTTCGACTGATACTAAATTAAGTAAATGAAATATGAACAGATTGATTAGTTATATGCAATTGTATCAAAACAGTACTCTATTTCTTGTCATGTTCGCTGTAGGAAGGCCTCATCAATGGTGTATCATTCAGCAACGAGTGCCTGTATGAGTTGCATTTTGTAAGCGTACAGTCGCAAGTTCTTGTGTGGGACGTTTTGTACCTTTGAACGTGCCTGCTGTGACTCTCCGGTAATAGTACGGATGTGCCTTTTCTTGAGGTGTAGCCATTTTTAGGGATTTATTTAACAGTACCTCTTTCATGGGCAGGATACCTGAAATATAAAAATACAATGTGATTAAAAACTTCGATAACTACATAGGAACAAATCTGATCAAAAATATCTTATCAATTGCCTTTGTAATATCCTTTTTACTATGTAAAGAGACTTTATGAACACTCCGTATTAAAAGCAAGAAGTAAAATATATTTAATCGAAATCTGATTAGTTCCCGATTAAAATAACCAATTTTGCGAAAGGCGAGTTTCAAGGAGGCCGAAATTATTTTAAAAAGATTTGTTAAATCCAACCATCATCGCACAATCGAAGCTTTTACTAACAGAAAAGTAAGCAAAACTTTAAATCAGAATGAAAGAAGAAAACTGCGTGTTTTATTCATTTATTTATTTTGTACTAGCAGCATGACCCGGCGTTGCCCGTGCTTGATTAAAAAATCGTACGACTCATACACCAATCGCTATCACTTGACTTAAAATATTTTTGCCCTTCCTTGCCTTTAAATGTGTGCCCTTTGCCGTGCTGATGTTGCTACATGCCTTAGTTCTTGCCTATCTCACACTGCGAATTTTTTCTAAGCTCTATACTAAACATTAAATCTGTTACGAAAAAGAACTAAACAAAATGAACACAAAACGATCAGCTTTAAAAAAGGACTCGTAACTGGAAAAACCGAATGAAAAAAGAATGTTAACAACAAATACTTTTTCACACCCAACCCAGTTTTGCGGAATCAGAATCAACGTTGGGTTTAATCAAGCGAATGAGCCAACTGGAGTAAAGTGCCTTGCAGATTTAAATTTTTCCCACTTGTGACGAATGCAGCAATCGATTTTTTTTTTGCCTGCTAGCATGCTAGTTAACATTCGTGTCAGTCAGCTGTTGGCTTTCACGCTGGCCAATAGAATCTTCCTGCCTATTCGTGGCAGCCAGCTATAGGCTCTCACTCTGGCCAGTAGAAAATGGCCGCAAACTACATAAAAACTGCCGTAGAAGCATGAAAAAGTCGATTATTTCCACTATTGTTGGGAGTTGGGAAATGCAAAGTTGGTGTTAACTTGGAGCATGTGCATGTAAATTTTGGTGCAAATCCGTCGAAAATTGCGGCCGTGCATTGGTTACACACACACACACACACACACACACACACACACACACACACACACACACACACACACATACACACACACATCCTGCCTTTTATAGATAGAGATTAAATTCTTTTATACCCGCTTGCTAGGAAAGCCTCCCCTGATTTCATATATCCAAGTTGGATCAGGAGAGAGAAAAGATTTCATTAAGAAAAAAATGCATTGAGAATGCGCTGATCTCACAGTTCGCGACGATAAACCTAAGACCAGGCTCATACATCATTGGTAAATGCGGTATGCGTGAGAATAACAGGCATTATTTAAAGAAGTAAGAGGATACAAATGAAAAGATTTCAAATTGAAAAGTTTTTTCATTTCTCTGAAGCAGATGCTAAACACAACGAGATAGTTATCGCTTCTTTCTTTCTTCCTTTCTTTTTCTCATGGAAACCATACAGTGTCTGTGATATGTCTTTTCCGTCTGTCCTCGCGATCAATACGGAATAATTCATTATTTAAGACGTATTGGGCGTAACATACGTACTAGCTAATTAGCTAAGGGTCTAAGAAACAAGCGTAATTGCAATACAATATTCATAAAATAGTACGTCTACATGTTGCTGAAGTCACCGCTACGCTGGGCAGGGCACATCTCCAGAACGAAGAACCGTCGCCTACCTAAGATAGTCCTGTATTGCGTACTCTCCACTGGCCACAGTGACAAAGGTCACCAAGGAAGCGTTATAGGGACTCTCACAAGAAGTGCCTCGGTACCTGTCACATTGACCATCGCCAGTGGTCGACATTTGCTGCTGACCGTCAAACCTGGCGTTGCACCGTCCACCAGGCCGTCACCACCTTTGAAGACTCTTGCACGGCCAACCTGAAGAAGACACGTCGCAAGACGAAGGACTGCGAAGCCGCAGCAGCTAGCTATACCAGACCAAACCTTTAAATGCAGTCGCTGCTGCCAGACTTGCCTTTCACGTATCGGCCTGGTCGGCCATCAGCGTGCCTGCAGTCGGCGTGGACACCCCACTTCATAAACCTTCGTTCGCGAAGCAAGCCAAGAGGGAAGAGACGTCTACAACCATGGTGATTCTACGTGGCACACTGAAGAGAAAGGCGGTCTCATAACTTTTCTCAAGGGCATCACCGCAAAGTTGATATAAAAGAAATTCCGATGAGGGTTCGAACCTGCATTGCTGACTCACGTTTTTTTTTTCGTGATCCCAGATGAAATGTTTTTCGTCATGCAAATCCGCAAGAGCCACAAAGCGATCCTCCTTAACATTGACATGTACTTGATACAAAGGAGAAGGGCGTTTTCTTTAAGAAACTGCGATAAAGTCAGAATTTGCCAGGAATAGATCAGACGTCAGACATGACAAATAAATGACATCCCGATTAGCGATATTTTGGGCGGCGGCTGGCGATGGTGCACCGGGCGTGTTTCGCAGAGACTAGATCGGCGGGTACATAGAGGGAATGCGTGAGTGTTTTATTTATTTATTTTTGTTTTGTCTTAGCCAATCAGTCGTCGATTGTAAAGTCGATATTCTCAATGAATACCCGGATTATGCTAAGTTCCAATTGTCTTCCATGTCGAAATCTCCGAGGCGAAAGTAAAAGAAGAAAAAAAGGCAACGGGAAAATGTCGTCGCGTGATAGTTCCGCTTTCGAAGTCTTGGCTAATGGCGAGGAAAACCATGCGGCCGGGATTTTCTTCTAAAAGCGGCTGTCATCATCGTCATAGACTTTTATTGAGCGGGCAAATCTAACTAGCAAAGCAGTGAGCCTTCGCTGTTGAGTGACCGCTTTGTTCTTACTAAATTTCCTGATTTGGATAAAGGCGATGCAGGCGAGAGGCGATGACCTAGCTGGAATGAGCGATAGGTTTGGTTTGGTTTGGTTTGGGTCGACTAAGGAAAAATATCGGTGAGGGTCGGATATTTGATGATGCACTGGCGGGGTTGGGCAGTCTGGTAAGGGTTTAAAATCCGGTGGCTTACCTGTCAGCCTAGGGAAAATAAATAGGATTTTTGTTGAGAGGGATCGACATACAAAGGTTTCAACGCGGACCTTACAACAACTCTTTTTAAATTCTGATCCGACTTTGCAGTTATTAGTAGAAGAAATAGCAATATGCTACATATGAGTAATGAAGCGCTAAAGTCTCTTATTTTGAATACTTTCCTTTCTTTCTAAGATAACGAAAGTATGGTTCAGCATTTCTGAACAAGAAAGAAATATAAAATTAACAACGAACATTAATTAAATATTAAGATATATGCAGTATATTCTCGTTAAATAACACACACAAATATATATATATATATATATATATATATATATATATATATATTGAGATATTCCCTTTGTATTGAAATCCAAAATATATCAATGGGTGCCGTCGAATGTTTATTTTGAGTCCTCGATCACTAGAAATAGTGGCCAATTCATCTTCTTTACATAAGTTCTTTACATTCCTTAGTCAACTTAAGAGCAAATGAATTCTTATTCTTTACGTTATTTAGGGCTGAGAAGCTTAATTCAGATAAATAAGAAGTAGAAAATCATAATAAAACTGATAAAACCTTTTTAGCTAATGTGGGATATTCCTTTTGTATTGAAATCCAAAATGTATCAATGGGTGCCGTCGAATGTTTTATTTTGAGCCCTCGATCTCTAGAAATAGTGGCCAATTCTTCTTCTTTGTATGAATTAAAGTCCAATAATAGAAGGAACATTTATGATAGGATTTCGAATCCCATCATATCTTTGTGTGCTCAGGAAGAGTAGATGTCTTTGTCGAACGCTTTCAAATAGGTAAATTTAAAAGGGATCATTTCTTCAATGCAGGGAGTACACATTGATGAAAACATATAAAAACTACCCGACCTTGATCTGGTGTTCCAAATGACAATAACATAATCGAAGAATAGTGAAAAGAATTATTTGAAAAAAAAATATGTTTAATACTTATTCATTTATTCAAATAAGAACGCGGTACCATTACTAATTCCAAACACACACACACACACACACACACACACACACACACATATATATATATATATATATATATATATATATATATATGCATACTGTGACAATATTTAACACACACATATATATATATATATATATATATATATATATATATATATATATATATGTTAACATATTATATGAAATGGATCAAATCCGACAATTATTTTAATGATTGGTCGAATGTGCCATAATCAGACCCTCATTTCTTCTTCAGTTGAGCGTAATCAATTTTTCTCTCTTCTTATTTTGATGTTATTTACGATCGAGAAGCCTAATCCACATAAATAAGAAGTAGAAATTTGCAATAAAACTGATAAAGCCTTTTTAGCTGATACGAGATATTCCATGTGTATTGAAATCCAAAATGTTTCAAAGGGTGGCGTCGAATGTTTTATTTTGAGCCCTCGATCACTAGAAATGGTGGCCAATTCATCTTCTTTACATAAGTTCTTTACATTCCTTAGTCAACCTAGGAGCAAATGAATTCTTATTTTTTATGTTATTTATGGTTGAGAAGCTTAATTCAGATAAATGAGAAGTAGGAAATTGCAATAAAACTGATAAAACCTTTTTAGCTAATGTTGGATATTCCCTTTGTATTAAAATATAAAATGTATCCATCGGCGCCGTCGAATGTTTTATTTTGAGCCCTCGATCTCTAGAAATGGTGGCCAATTCTTCTTCTTTATATAATTGTTGTCCAATATTAGAAGGAACATTTATGATGGGATTTCGAATCCCATCATATCTTTCTGTGCTCAGTAAGAGTAGATGTCTTTGTCGAATGCTTTCAAATGGGTAAATTTAAAAGGGATCATTTCTTTAATGCAGTGAATACACGTTGAAGGAAACATATCAAAATTACCCGACCTTGATCTGGTTTTCCAAATGACAATAACATAATCGAAGTATAGTTAAAAGAATTACTTAAAAATATTTAATACTTATTCATTTATTCAAATAAAGTACCATTATCACTTTCCACATATATATATATATATATATATATATATGTTGTGACAATATTTCATGGCACACTTAAGACGATCTCACGGTCCACTAGTTCAATTTTAATCAATGTCGAATTTAAATTAAATCCATTTATTCTTTAGAAATTGCTTTGCTTACGTTTCGGATAAGAAACTGAAAAAATAATTTCGCTCGGGAAAAGTAATCTGATTTGAAAATGGATTAATTTATGCTTTAATCGTAATTAGATCCATTTAAAAAAATAAAACAGTTTGTTTGATGATCCCAAAAGCGTGAAATCCATAGTTACAAACTGATATTCATACAACTGAATATCTTTGCTCTATCATTGATAATGAGCACTTTCCGCCAAGTACTGCGCATATTATATATATATATATATATATATATATATATATATATATATATATATATATATGTTTAATAATATCTTAGCTCTATCACTGATAATGAGCACTTTCCACCAAGTACTGCGTATATTATATATATATATATATATATATATATATATATATATATATATATATGTTTAATAAATAAACATATATATATATATATATATATATATATATATATATATATATATATGTTTATTTATTATAATTTTATCATATAGACAAAAAACATTTTACTCACTACAAAGGTGCAACTTGGTTTCAGTGCATTTCAACTCCACTTCGACTGGTGAGAATCGAAATTGGTTATGAACAATCCTGCTTGTAGGCGAGCCGTATGTGAACCATCACTTCCTTTTTTCTATTTATTTGATAAGAAAAAGATATACATTAAAAAAAATAGCTGGCGGAGTGAAACAATAGTGCTTGTTGATAGCAGTTTGGTGATGAATGGTTTGGGTGGTTGATGTTGATTGGTTTGTAGAA
The DNA here is from genome assembly GCA_964036315.1 of Acanthosepion esculentum. NCBI lineage: Eukaryota > Metazoa > Mollusca > Cephalopoda > Sepiida > Sepiidae > Acanthosepion > Acanthosepion esculentum. The sequence continues at coordinate 56,132,752 of OZ038516.1, forward strand.
ATTTTATTTTTTTTGCCGATAAACACCGGTCAAAAATTTAGGCACATCATCTCACAAGCGTCCTAAGAGTGACTGGTAGGGGAGGAAAGATGGAGAGAGGGGAAAATATTACGTTTGAGGACGTAAAAATTCTAGCGATAGTTCTAGTAATATTTGGGAATGTTATTTTTGGTGTACTATAAAAATTCTAGAGCTCACCTGTATGTATTTATGTCGAGGTTATCACTACTAATTCTGTAATCAATAAAAGTGTTTTGTGGATTAAAATTTAGAAGTGGTGATTTCCTCTAAAACAAAATAAGGGATGTTAATATAACCTTTTATAATCAAATTTTGAAATATTCCTGGACCGTATAGCGTGTAGAATAAGTATGGATGTAAAACGATTTATCTGAAAATATTACCAGTAATATATATATGAAAAAAAAATTAAGTATCATAATTTAATTAGGGGAGAGGTACATAAGAGGGTAGGGAATATATCGAAGGGGGTGATTTATAATTTTAAAACGTTTATAGTTATGGAATTAAGAATTTAACAAGATTGTAGTGTTAGATCCTTAGTATGTCTACAGAAAACGGTGGTTTCATATCTTTGATTTAATAATTGGGTGTTATTCAAGAGTTCAATGATATATATTTTCTCCGATAAACATAAGAAGCAAGGTTCGCTCAGCGAATTGCAGGTTCTAGCTTGCCTTAGGATTTTCCATTTAACCTTAGGTGTTTTTCTTCCTTCCTTGAGTTTCCAAAAATATTTCGAAAGTGATGTCATATTTCGTTTGGCCGTATTTGTGAAGGAGTTAAAAGGTCTGCTAGTTGACTCCACATACAGCTTAATATCGCTGGGGTTGTCATTTGATGAGATATAGCACATGTACACTATGGATTTGGTTAAGCACCTGTTTAATAATGGACATTGATCGGGGATTCTAAAATTACTTTTTTCCTGGGGTGTATTAGAACTTGTATTTAGGTTGTGCTCATTATCTCTATGAAGTTTCAGTGTTCTGTTGTTGTGCGATTTAATAATTTTATCTAGATTTCTAGTACAGCTATAGCTAATTTTTAAGGTATTGCGGTTGAAGATCTGGCTTAATTTACTCTCCGTAAGGAAGTGCTTGTTAATTAGATTTAAGAATTTGTATCCTAATTTGGTACGGACTAATTTGTTGAAGGGAGTTATATACCAAATTATTCTACTTCCTCTATTGTTTTTTTTTAAGAATAACTACAATATTCTGTATATTTAATTTCGGAATTTCTGTAACTACTATCGGTAAGGATTTTGTTATAGATAATTTTGTGTTTATCGAATATTTCTTTGCTAGAAGAGGACTTGTTTATACGGCGTTCAAAGGATGGTGGAACATGCTTAATAACTGGCGCTGGATGACTGGAATTAGGATTTATATAAATGGGGATAGCGTTATTTTTCAAGAAGGGTTGGAAAATATTTAAGGTTAAGTTTAAGGTTACATCTAAGAAGTCTACTTGTTTTATGTTAGAATAAATTTTCACCTTGAGGTGTAAAGATTTAAACCCACTATGAATGCATGTCCTCAACTTGTCAACTTTGCTTGCGGTAGAATTATTCACTACCATGAAACCATCGTCTATATAAATCCCTATATTATTTAGACTAATTTCATTGTTAACTGTGAGATTGTATAGAATAAACAGTCCGTCCAAGTCCGATGATTCAGCAGAATCTAGCGATCCCCTCGATACATCAAAGTTTTCACCAGATGTTTTTATCCATCGTGAGATGATGTGCCTAAATTTTTGACCGATGTTTATCAGCAAAACAATTTCTTCAGACCAGTCAACATTAAACGCCCAATACATTCATCACCAAACTACTATCAACAAGCACTATTGTTTCACTCCGTCACCTTTTTTTATGTATATTTTTTCTTCTCAAACAAAAGGAAAAAAGGAAGTGACGTTTCACATCCGGCTTGCCTACAAGCAGGATTGTTCATAACCATTTTCGATTCTCACCCGTCGAAGTTCAGTTGAAATGAACTGAAACGAAGTTGCATCTTGGTAGTGAGTAAAATGGTTTTGACTATATGATAAAATTATAATAAATAAATAATTATCGCACTACTATCGGTATCGAGCCCTCTTTTGGATTAAGGCTGTGAACGTTGGAATGTATATATTACTTCCGTTCTCATCGCATCGGGTATATATATATATATATATATATATATATATATATATATATATATATATATATATATATGTATATATATATATATATATATATGTATATATATATATATATATATATATATATATATATATATATATATATGGAGAGAGAGAGAGAGAGAGAGAGAGTAATGCTACAATATGCAAGGAATTTTCAGGAGGATATAGATCCAGGGAGAGTTCAATATAGGGAAAAGAATTATTTGAAAAAAATGTTTAATACTTATCCATTTATTCAAATAAGAACGCGGTACCATTACTAATTTCAAACACACACACACACACACACACACACACACGTACACACACACACATACACACACAAACGCATATATATATATATATATATATATATATATATATATATGGATATAGATATATACATAGATATAGATCCTAACTACAGGCAACCGGACGTCTAGCCACACTGATGAGCTGCGATACAGCGAAACAGTCTGTCTGTTGATAATAATATATATGCCCCTGAAACATTTATTTCCGATGAGCTCTCTGGGGAAGAAGTGTGAGTTTGTAAACAGTGACTATTACGGCTAATAATGCAAGACTCTTCGAATCGAGTTATTCGAATTCAGTCGGGTTTCGATCCTAGCTACAGGCAACCGGACATCTAGCCACACTGATGAATTGTGATACAGCGAAACAGTCTGTCTATGGATGACACTATATATATATACTGAGACAATATTTCGCGGAACTGTTAAGAGTATCGAGCTGGCACACTAGCGTGCCGCGGCACGGGGTTTGAAATAACTGACCAAGACACACAGGCATTATTCGATCAAAGTGGTTTGTTTTACCATTGATCTTAGGGAGCGGTTGTACACAGCTAGGAGTTTAGATATTTCTGAACGTGTTTGACGCCATACATGACATCCATATGAAATCTCGTTAAAAAAAGATGGATGATCTTTGCCAAGGCCCTCAGGTTTCATTCACTCAAAGCCTTTTGTTCAAAATTGATCTTAGGAAGCGTTTGTATAGAACTGAGAGTTTAGATATTTCTGAACGAATTTGGCGCCGTTCATGATATCGATATGAAAGTCTCGTTCAAAGTGGGATGATCTTTGCCAAGGCCGTCAGATTTTACTCGCTCAAAGCCTTTTTTTCAACATTGATCTTAGGAAGCGTTTGTATACAAATGAGTGTCTAGATATTTCTGAACGGGTTTGGCGTCCTTCATGACATCCATATGAAAGTCTGTATCTGACGAGGCTACGAAGGGAAAGTGAAATGAGGTGACGCAGTTTACATCACGTGGCTGTCCCTAGCTGTAAAGGTCTGAACTGGGAGAATTAAAGAACTAGAGAAAGGGTCCATCTTCGAGAAACGGTTTGCTGAGAGGAAAATAATTCATCACATATATCTGTAGTTCGATGCCAATAATCTCTCTAATGTTATGTAGAAGTCATAAATAACAACGTAGAAATACATTCCTTATATAATATATATTATATAAGGAATATAATAATATATATAATTTATAATTGGAAGGTAGAGGAAGCACACCAACAAGAATGGAACAAGTTGCCACATTGGTCATGGTAGCGTCGAGAAATCTTTGTTCAAAACATAATAAGCAGACCGGGCGTAAATATAAACACCGGAGGAAGACCTATAAAAACAGCTCTTTTGACAAATCAGCGACCATAGCTGTTGCGACAGCACTCAAGACGAAATCCAATAAGAACCTAATTAGTTTTCTTTTAAAGAGTAAAAAATGCTGGTTCTTGTATTGGGGAAAAAAAAAAAGAACGGTTATCGAAAACGGAATAAACAAAATTGTCACCAATTTCGCGACTGGCCAATTAAATGGATTCTTTTTTACACTCACCATCGCATACATATATATATATATATATATATATATATATATCCAGCCAAAGATCAGCTTATGGTGTCCATCTATCTTCTGTGCTGTTTAGGGCACTCTCGTTTTTCGGTAAGTCAACCGTGAATTTAAAATGATGTATCACAAGTCGAACCATAAATAAGTAAAAAAAAAAAACTTAAAAAATACATTCGTTTTCTACGTGTACACGCTTGCCCCCGTATATACACTTACCACCCCCGCATAGATAGATAGATAGATAGATAGATAGATAGAATGGGCTACAAACAATATTCTATTGTTATTCGTTATTTATATAGACGACGTATAACAATGAAATATTTTAATCTATCTTAGTTGTTTATATCTATCTATCTCTCTATCTCTCTCTATCTCTCTCTATCTATCTATCTATCTATCTCTCTCTCTCTATCTATCTATCTATCTCAATTTGTTCATATCTATCTATCTATCTTTCTATCTCAGTCTCTTCATATCTATCTATCTATCTATCTCAGTCTGTTCATATGTATCTATTTATCTATCTATCTCAGTCTGTTCATTATCTATCTATCTATCTATCTATCTATCTATCTATATATATATATTTATATATATATATATATATATATATATATATATATATATATTCTCATATATATACGCGCCTCATAAATATATATGTGTATATGTATATCCAATATATATATATATATATATATATATATATATATATATGTAAGCAAATTACTGGATGTAGATCCGACGGTATGATGAAAATGTGGAAAAGACAAAGCAAAATCCCGAAGAAGGTCTATTTGACCGAAACGTCTGACGTCGACAGAATAACAAAAACAAAAACAAAATAAAAACAGTAAACTCACATATTCGGATTTTGCTTTGTCTTTTCCACATTTTCATCATATATATATATATATGTGTGTGTGCGTGCGTGTGCATGTGCGTGTGCATGTGTGTGTACATATGTATATCCAAAGACGTTTTATTAAATGGAACCGACACGGTCTGACTGTTGAATCATTTACTGTATTTTTTTCAATTTTCGAATAACATATTGAGTGATGCGCTCGAAAATGTGGATAAGCTGTGAAAACAAATCAGAAATTTGGACGAGTTACCCACAACTTCTAACCCAATACTCAGAAATTTATTCGAAAATTGACAAAATATAATAATTAAAATTATTTGAAAATTATATAAATATTACCTGGTAATTATATAAAAATTATATGAAAAATATATAAATATTATATAAAAATTATATGAAAATTATATGAATATTATATAAAACCTAAATAAAAATTATATGAAAATTATATAAAAATTATATGGAAATTACTTAAAAATTATATGAAAATTATATAAAATTACATGAAAATTATATGAAAATTATATAAATTTACATGAAAATTATATGAAAATTATATATAAATTAAATAAAAATTATATGAAAATTATATATAAATTTTATGTAAATTATATGAAAACTATATGCAAATTGCATAAAATTATATGGAGATTATATAAAAAATTATTTCTCTCTCTCTCTCTCTCTCAGATATCTCTCTCTCTCTTTCTCTCTCTCTCTCTCTCTATATATATATATACATATATATATATATATATATATATATATATATATATATGTATATATATATTGTTGAACAATATATATATACATATATATATATATATATGTATATATATATTGTTGAACAATATATATATACATATATATATATATATATATATATATATATATATATATATGTATATATATATTGTTGAACAATATCAAAAAGGACTGTCTGTACAATATTTTATTATGTTTATCCAACATCAAACTGTTCAAAGTTTATGTTTGTTGTTTTTGTTAATAAGCAACATTATTTTTATATTTTTGATCTTTGAAGTTATGAAATATTTGAAAGAATTATATTAGACTGGGTATGACGATAGACTACACCCAACAGTAAGGTCTCTGATCGGGAGATGGGAGGTTTTGAGGGGCATGGAACCACATCTTAACTGCTATTGTCTCCAGTTCTTCCTTAATGTTTTGAAGTTCCGTAGAATTTGTTATTTGAAAAACAGAATTTTCAGAAAAAAAGAAAGAAAGTAAGGCAGGAAAAAGAAAAAGAAAAGCAAAAGAAAGAAAGAAAGAAAGAAAGGAGAAAAAAGAAAGAAAGAAAGAAAGAAAGAAAGGAGAAAAATAAAAGCATAAGAAAGAAAGAAAGAAAGAAAGGAGAAAAATAAAAGCATAAGAAAGAAAGAAAGAAAGAAAGAAAGAAAGAAAGAAAGAAAGAAAGAAAGAAAGAAAGAAAGAAAGAAAAATAAAGACAGGAGAAGGAAATAAAGAACGAAAGAACGAAAGAAAGAACGAAAGAAAGAAAAATAAAGACAGGAGAACGAAAGAAAGAACGAAAGAAAGAAAGAACGAAAGAAAGAACGAAAGAACGAATGAAAGAAAGAAAAATAAAGACAGGAGAAAGAAAGAAAGAACGAAAGAACGGAAGAATGAAGAATGAAAGAAAGAACGGAAGAAAGAAAGAAAAATAAAGACAGGAGAAGGCAAGAAAGAACGAAAGAAAGAACGAAAGAAAGAACGAAAGAAAGAAAGAAAGAAAGAAAAATAAACACAGGGGAATGAAAGAAAGAAGGAAAGAAAGAAGGAAAGATCGAAAGTACGAAAGAAAGAACGAAAGAACGAAAGAAAGAAAGAAGGAAGGAAAAAAGAAAAATAAAGACAGAAGAAATAAAGAAAGAAAGGAAAAAGAAAATAAAGACAGGAGAAAAAAAACAGGAGAAAGAAAGAAAGATCAAAGAATAGTATTAGAAAATAAGAAGAAAGGAATGAGTGAACGAAGCAAAACTGCAGGTATTAAATAACAAATCTAGAGAAAAAGGACGAAAGAAATAATGATGAAAATGAACGAATGAATGAAAATTGAAATTGTGATGTCTGGATATATGAAGAAGAAAAATGATTAAGAATATACTGGAGGGAAGGAAGAAGAAAGGAATGAAGTGAAAAGAAAGAGAAAGAAAGAGGTAGGGAATTAAAGTGGGCGGTAATGAAAAAATCGGGAACTGAAAGGTCAGGCAATGGATGCGGAGGCTGCTGAATGAGGTAAGGAATGAAAGTGAAGCTGAATGAAACTAGACGGGAATGAAAAGCGAGGGGAATTAAGAGGAAAGGGATTTAATGAAAAAAAAATGAACAAAAGAAATTGAATGAAAGAGGAAGCAAAATATCAAGGGAATAAAAATAGCAGAATTGAAAGCAGAAGGATATGAACGATGTAGGGAATGAGAGAGGAAGAGGAATGAAAGGGACCCAGAATGAAAAAAGAAAAAGAATTAAAGTGGAGAGCCATGAAAAATAAATGGAATAAAATGGAAAGCGATTAAAAGGGGAAGAGAATGAATATGAGTTTTTTGATTGATTTGTGTGTTTTTTTTTGTTATTGTTTTTTACGGATTATCAACCTATCAGAGGAAGAAATGCAAGTGGTGAGGAATGAAAAAGATTCGCGGGACGGAGACAGGTAAAAGAAGAAAAGAGAAAACAGACATTGCACAGCGAAACACGGACGAAAGAAGATGGAAAAAGTAAAATGAAGGAGAGAATAGAGACGGACTTTAACTTAACATAAAGCAAAAACACGAATGAAAGAAGAAAAACGAAAAAAAAATTGTAAGGCAAAATAGACATGAGATTTAACCAATCATCAACAAACAAAAAAAAAACGGACGAAAGAAAATAGAAAAAGGAAGGAGAGTATAGAGACAAGCTTTAAACTAGCAGCAAACAAAAACACGGACGAACGAAGAAAATAGAAAAAGAAAAAATGTAAGGCAGATTATAGAAGAAATTTAAACAAGCATGATGCAAAAACATGGAGGAACGTGGAAAATACAAAAAGAAAAGATGAAAGGCAGATTATAGAAGAAATTTAACCAAGCATGATGCAAAAACATGGAGGAACGAAGAAAATAGAAAAAGAAAAAATGAACGGCAGATTATAGAAGAACTTTAATCAAACATGATGCAAAAACATGGAGGAACGAAGAAAATAGAAAAATGAAAAGTGAAAGGCAGATTATAGAAGAAATTTAAACAAGCTTGTTGCAAAAACATGGAGGAACGAGGAAAATAGAAGAAGAAAAAATGAACGGCAGATTATAGAAGAACTTTAATCAAGCATGATGCAAAAACATGGAGGAACGAAGAAAATAGAAAAATGAAAAATGAAAGGCAGATTATAGAAGAAATTTAAACAAGCATGAGGCAAAAACATGGAGGAACGAGGGAAATAGAAAAAGAAAAAATGAGAGGCAGATTATAGAAGAAATTTAACCAAGCATGATTCAAAAACATGGAGGAACGAAAAAAATAGGAAAAGAAAAAATGAATGGCAGATTATAGAGGAACTTTAAGCAAACATCATGCAAAAATATGGACGAAAGAAGAAAATAGAAGAAGAAAAATGTGTGACAGAATAAAGAAGTGCATGAAAGGAGAAAATGGAAAACGAAAAATGAAGGAATCAGTAAAAAAAAAAAAAAAGAATGACATTTAAATATGTCAAAATCATCTTATTACTTAGACACACTTTTGTTTTCTTCGTTATCTATTTATTTATTTAATCATTATCTTTTGCTTCTCATTACTAGCGACACCAATTTAGACTCAACAAGTCGTCTGTTTTTTGGGGTTTTTTTTCTGTTTTTTTGTTTGTGTGTGTCTGTGTTTTTATTAAACTAAATCCACGACTTGTGTCAACCATATCCCCTAATTCCTTCTCTCAGGATAACCTTTCTTCCATTCCTTAAATTCTCCTGTCACATTTGGCCTGCTGCTGCTTTGTGTCTAGAGATTCTTGACCAAAGAAAAAAAAAATTCCAACAACGAACCAATCTGCAATGTTATTGCTTGTGATCTGGTATCTCAGCTTCAGGCAATTTCTCTCCGCTGTAACGTAACTACCCTGTGCCTTTTCTATAAAAATTTTCATGGTCAGCGTTCTGCTGAACTTTTCGCTATGGTACCTATACTTTACGAATTTAAGCGCAGTACTAGATTGGCGGCAAGGTCTCATCATTTTACTGTTGAAATGACTAGATGTAAACATAAGTTTTATGCTAACAGTCTCTTCTATCGCACTTTTTTGCTTTCCAGCCTCAGTGTGATATTCGAAAATTTAAATGCAATGTCAATCGTTATCTTCTAATTCTTGTTCTTTTATTCTCCCCTCTCCTTAATAATATATTTTCATCATATTCTCTAACACTCAATAACCTCTTGTGTCTTAGTGGCTTTATTGCCTTGCTTAGTTTAATGGTTAAATAAAAAGAATAGCGAGTTTTGCGATGTTACGTCCGGGACGTGTGTGTAACGGCTTTATTTACTGTTAGGCCTGCATACGTTAGTTATAAGAAATTTTGTTGTCTACTTGTTTATTTGGTTTGGTTTGGTTTATTTTGTTTTACGGTATATCAACCTCAATGGGTTATTTAATGCCGACAGCATTTTTTATTGCTGGTAATATTATGTTTCGTCAAAAATATGTTTTCTGGTAATATATTTCCTTCAAAATTGTATTGCTGGTAATAATTTTTTCCAAAAAGTCTTGCTGGAAATAGTTAACTATTCGCCCATAGCTGGGACCCTAACAGGTGCTACCACTCCGGGTCAGGGTGGACCTGGGAACACCAGCAATTAAGAGGTGGTTCTACGCTCCCCAAAACCTCCTGATCAGTGGCCTTGCTGCTGGACGTAGTTTAACGTCTTACCCAGGACGCGGATGTAATTTAGCGTCTTACCCAGGACGATTGTTTATTTGGATAATTTATTCTCAGTGAAAAAAGCGTGGCGTGTCTGTAAGTGAGTTTATTTTTTTAAGTTATCTGGAAGACGGTCTAGATATGGTTTCGTGTATTTCCAAACGGTATTACTATAAAGGGAACAAAATCTAGATCAGCCTGAACTCGAACCCGGTACGCCATTTCTGGATTAATAACCATTGCACTCTCTCTGATCTGTAGCGGTTCAAGTCCTGGTACGTGTCGATTTGATAAAAAAAAAAATCAGAGAACTAATTTATATATAGCGCGACGCGTCGCTATACTTTTGATGATAGGGTGTCCAATACTGATCTCGCAAAATGTAACATTGGTGGAACTGAAATTTTTCTGATGCAGTCACAAATTCGCTGGGCTTGTTATATTAAAAGGATTTGTGACAACAGAATATCTAAGGTCCTCATGTAATGCCAGTAATGACAGTGGGCAAAGGAATATTGGACGGTCGTCGCTCAGATATAAATATAAGCCAAAGAGTACCATTTCATCTGTCAGTGTGCTTCATACTAACTGCGAGCGATTTACCCGGGATAGAAATAACTGGAGATGTTTGTGCCAGGTTGGTATCAGAAATTTCGAAATCAGTCGTATCGACCGGCTAAGAGTCGAAAGACAACGGTAAAAAGGCGTCAGCAAATATTCCAGTGGCTATGTCCCGAGATTCTAGCTGTTTCACAATATGTAGACTTCTATGCAGGTCACTGGAGGGATTGATGAGTCACATACCACACAAACATAGAAACTGAATAAGGTTGTCAGATCCTCATACGCAGAAATAACTGTATTCGGAAGTTTGTTTACAAGTAAATACAGTTATTCAATTAATTTCTGACGAAAGATCGAGGCGATCTGAAATATCAAATATAAATATATATAAAAACATATAAATAAATAGTTTCACAAAAAAACATTCAATATTTTTTCTTTTAATTTGCAACTTTTCAGTTGTTTTATCCATATTTTATATACATATCAAGAAAGTATACGTGGCTTCTCATTATGCTATATATATATATATATATATATATATATATATATATATATATATATATATATATATATATATATATACATATATATATATATTTCAGATTAGGAAAAATCCACGTGCACTACCAGGGTTTCAAACTTACGTTCTTATCAGGGCAGTTTCTTGTGCTTTTTATTACCAGCTCAACAAATTCAATTTTTCTGAAATGTCGAAAAAAAAATATCCAAGTATTGGGCTTACACTACTTATGCTTACTATTTTTTCTTTAGTATATATATATATATATATATATATATATATATATATATATATATATATATATATATATATATATTTAAAGACATTTATATATATTGTTTAACGTTCTTTTTATAGATACAAATATTTCGCTCTCCGAAAATTTCTCGGACATTCAGGCCGGTAAATGTTATTTAATACTGTTTATTATAAAACAGAGCATTTGCTTAAATACTTGTATCTATAAAAAGAACGTTAAACATAATATATATAAATGTCTTTCAATAAATTGTCGGACTATGTCCAATTCAAAAATATATATATACTGAAGATATATATGTATATATATATACTAAAGATATATATATATATACTAAAGATATATATATATATATATATTAAAGATATATATATATATATATACATACACACATAAGATATATATATATGTATATAGTCATCCATATACAATAGTGTTTCGCTGTATCACACCTCATCAATATGGCTAGGCATCAGATTGCTTCAAGCCGAGCCCGAAACTCGACCGATTTGGCATCAGTCAGAGATTCTATCCCTAAGCTATCGACGCACGGCAGAGAAAGAGAAATTTTAACGTATTATATACAAACGGCAGTAGCCAGTAGCACTCAATTCATAACTGAAGTGCGATGCGTTAACAGCAGGAGCAGCTAAAGATTTTAAAATTGCTCTTTCCCTATAGGGCTCAATCGGCGAACGAGAGCATAGTCATCCACATACAAGCATGTTTCACTGATATATATATATATATATATATATATATATATATATATATATATATATATATATATATATATATATACATACAGTGCTGTTTGATAAAAGTGACTCACATGTTGTTTTTTTTTTACTAAATGTTCTCTTCTCCGATGAAACGAATGTTGACTTAAACTCAAAGGATAAGCGATCTAAAATCCGAAGAAGCTTTGAAAGCTCTTTGAATTTAGCAGTAAGTACTGTCAAGCATCCGTTCAGTATAATGTTCTGGGGATGTTTTTCTTTTCATGGAACTAGTTTCTAAAACCTATTGAAAAGACCCTCAGGAGCGAGCAGTTCAAGAGAATTTTAGAGTCTTGTCTGCTCCCTTCTGCTGAAAGGGTGCAAATCGACCCCACCAAGCTCATTTTTATGCAGGATAATGCTCCCTGTTACAAATCAAATTTGATGAAGGAATACTTTGATGAGAATCAGGTGAGTGTTATGACATCGCCGCCCCAATCTCCTGACCTCAACCCCAGAGTAAACTTATAGAGCATTATAAAGTACAGGCTCTCGAGAAAGCAGTTGAGCAAAAAAGAGGATTTGATTGTGAATTTCATATCCGAATGGAATTCAATGCTTGGAGATGAGATTTGCCAGAAGCTAATCAAGTCAATGCCAAAAAGGGTTGAAAAGGTTATTCAAAATAAAGGAGGACCCATAGATTATTAAATATTTCGAACTATATTACCTATTATAAATAAATTGTACCTCTATTATTCTTTATTTAAAGCTGTTCGGTTATGTTTCTATTGATTACTAGTTGCAGGAAATAAGTGAGTCACTTTTTTTGCACATAGTTTTTGTTCCCTAAATCTCATTTATATCCAAAATTATAATTATCAATAGAATATCTTAGGGTGAGTAAACTTTTTTACTGTTGCAGGAAATAAGTGAGTCACTTTTTGTTTGTTCCCTAAATCTCATTTATATCCAAAATTATAATTATCAATAGAATATCTTAGGGTGAGTTTTGACCCCAAAAACAATAGGCAAAAAAATTTTCAGTAAAAGAAATCAGGTGAGTATATATATATATATATATATATATATATATATATTCTTTTACTTCCTTTCGTCTGTGTGTGGTTCCTTCACTCTCTCTCTCGATAAGCAATATATATATATATATATATATATATATATATATATATATATATATATATATATATATATATATATATATATCATATCGAGAGAGAGTGAAGGAACCACATAGAGACGAAAGGAAGCAAAAGAAGAGAGAGACGCTCTCCCCAGTCTTTTGAACAGGAGTAGAAGTTTATCCCTTGTTTCTTGTTTAAGATTGGTTTTGCGGTTCCTTCTAACGTTTACTTCTAATGCTTATCCTTTCCTACATTAATATGCCCACACAGTGACCCCTCTACATCGAGTGACTCTTAGGTCTTGTATTCGGTGAAGTTTAGTGAATACAAACACACACACAGACGCACACGCACACACGGACACAAACACACACACATACACACATATATATATATATATATATAAATATAAAAGTGGACATGGAAGTCAGTACTTAGAGGCGACAGTCTGTTTCATGCTAGTGCAATCGTCAGGCGGCTGACGATCGCACTAGCATGAAACAGACTGTCGCTTCTAAGTGCTGACTTCCATGTCCACTTTTATATTTACACACGCTCTATCTCTGATATTGAGCACTTTATCCCATAAATATAGCACACTTTAAGACTGTATTTCTTCATATATATATATATATATATATATATATATATATATATATATAGCTTTAAACAATACGTACCAATAGGTATCTTTCGGACAACACTTTTTCAAAGGTACTCATTGGCGATTGTGTATACAAATGACGACACACTCAATAAAGTAAGTCAGAAGGGAAAGGTGGAACGTGATTAAAAGGAGAAATTTTAATTACACAATATTAAAATTGAACAAAGTGGGTGGTGAAAATTAACAGTTCCACAAAAGTATAAAATGTAAAAAATGGCACTCACAAACCATCCAACAGACTCAAGGAACGTAAAAAAAAGGTTCCTGTTGCCTACACAGGCTCAGGTGAGGACACTTCATAAAAACAGTTTCCAAGACTCGAAGATGTTATACTGAGCGAGCGCTGTGTAAAACTGAAAACTGCAATATATATACATATATATATATATATATATGTGTGTGTGTGTGTGTGTGTGTGTGTGTGTGTGTGTGTGTGTGTGTGTGTGTATTTCTGCATATGTGTGCATGTGATATATATATGCCTGCTTCATTGACCATCGTAGAAAGTTAGCTTTCTAAAAGTTCCTTGCTTCCCCCAACAGTACTTTCATTTTCCCCAAGATCTTTTTACACAGAACCTTTTTTCCCATTAGTATTTTTTTTTTGTTCTTGCCTTTTTTTTTTGGCAACAACACCAGCATACCAAGGCGGCTATAAACAAAACCCATACCATATCATACCAACCAGCCATCGAATATACCATCTAATAAACCAAGCTCGCTGTTACAAACACAATTACTATCTTTAGTTTCAAACCGGCCTGCATTATAACGACAAGTCTCCCGCCTTGCTTTCGCGCCAAAAATTCTCTTCTCTCTTCCACCAAACCGCAAACACGGCTTGAGGCAATGCTATTATAAATGGCTGATGTCATTACTTCCATAGCCCAAGCAATAGTGGCCATGTTGCTTCTCTTCGCAAGTAACTATTTTCATTTAAGCGTAAAGCGAACGATAATCACCGTGTTTCTTTGTATATATCTGGCAAAGGAGGAAAGATGGCCTTGCAAGGTAAAGGTAGTTAGTGGGGGTTATTTGTACACGGTGGCGGGCGGAACTGGAGGGAGCCTTTAAAACAGTAGCATCGTGTTAAGAGTGCATGCTGGGTGTTATGGTATTGATTTAGCTGACGAAAACGGTGACGCACACATCTTGAAAATATTTCCACTCACTCTCACACTCTCAGTCTCTCTCTCTCTCTCTCTCTCTCACTCTGTTATCTATCTATCTCGATCTGTCAATTTCTATCTATCTATCTATATATATATATATATATATATATATATATATATATATATATATATATATCCATCCATCTATCTATCTATCTCGATCTGTCCATTTCTATCTATCTATCTATTTATCTATCACGATCTGTCCATTTCTATCTATCTATCTATCTATCAATCTATATATATATATATATATATATATATATATATATATATATATATATCGATCTGTCCATATCTATCTATCTATCTATCTATCTATCTATCTATCTCGATCTGTCCATTTCTATCTATCTGTCTATCTATCTCGATCTGTCCATTTCTATCTATCTGTCTATCTATCACGATCTGTCCATTTCTATCTATCTATCTATCTATCTATCTATCTATCTATCTATCTATATATATATATATATATATATATATATATCGATCTGTCCATATCTATCTATCTATCTATCTCGATATGTCCATTTCTATCTATCTGTCTATCTCGATCTGTCCGTTTCTATCTATCTATCTATCTATCTATCTATCTATCTATATATATATATATATATATATCGATGTGTCCATATCTATCTATCTATCACGATCTGTCCATTTCTTTCTATCTATCTATCTATCTATCTATCTATCTCGATCTGTCTATATCTATCTATCTATCTATCTCGATCTGTCCATTTCTATCTATCTATCTATCTATCTATATATATATATATATATATATATATATATATATATATATATATATATCGATCTGTCCATATCTATCTATCTATCTATCCTCTTGTTTTCGACCAGCATCATTTTCTCTACGTCCTATCTGCCACTCTTTAATCACTTTCTTTACCCACCCTCACAGTCCCCCTCCACATCTCTTCCCCACTGTCTTATACTCTTCCCCCTCTCCCTCCCTCGCTCTTCATTTCCTTTCTTTCTACGCCACCCTCCTTTTTTCCTCTTTCTACCCTAAACCTTTCTCTCTCCCTCATCTACCATTTGTTTCTTTTCTCTCTCTCTCTCTCCTCTCTCATTCTCTCCTTCATTTCTTCCCTAATCTCATTATCACTGTTAATCCCTTCCTTCTCTATGCGGCTCTCCCTCTCTCTCTAACTCTCTTTCTCTTTCTGATTTTCCCGCGCCTTTTCAGGCTCTTTCTCTATTTTATAAATATTAACACATAATTTCCTTCTTGTATTCTTTGATTAATGGAATTATAGTGACTCAAGCAGTTGGCGTCTTTTCATTCGGTGATATTGATCGACGTTCGATCCCATGCCCAAACGTTATTCTCGAATGATAATTTCCAAACCAGACAAGTGATACTTGAATATATTTTTCAGTTTGTATAGTGCGATATTAATGTAAGCTAATTAAATATATATCCGTGTCAAGATGATCAACGGATGTTACAGCTTTATTGTCGTCATTCGTGGAGTTGAAGTACGTCAACTACTGTTTTATTTTGATCCTCTTCAATGCACCTTGTGAGTGTTAAATTATCCGAA
>OZ038516.1:56154247-56171747 GCA_964036315.1 Acanthosepion esculentum
ACATAATAGAAGAATGTAATACTTCAGTCGCAATTCTTTTATCATTTTCATGGATTTCCCATCCCATCAACTATTACCTTTTTGGTGTTCTGTGTCAATATCTTATTGGAAAGCAAATATCACACGTAGCAAAAACCAGACTAGTTACATTCCATCACCACTGATCAGATCCCGAACTATCGCCAGTTACGAATGTTAAATACTAGTTTCAGACTATTATTTTTAGTGGCAGTATAAGACCTTCTGAGGTTGACTTTTAAGGACCGATGGTAGACAAAATAGGGAAGTCGATTTTGCTTGTCTGAGCCGAACGTGGAATTAAGGTTTTTTGAGGAGTTGCTGTTTGAACGAGAGGCTAACTAGACGTATAGATTGTGGTTGTGGACACACCCACCCGTTGGGGAAATGCCTATAGATAGTTGATTGTTACATATCAAAGAAAGTTTGTGAGATTTTCATGTTTGGAAGTGGCTTCCTAATAGTGGGGTGTGGTAACCCCGACTTAATAGATGTACCCGTCGACGTGTTTAGTAAAATATTAGTTAAGATTTAATATTCCCTTTGGTTGATGTCACTTTTATATCCGAAAAAAAAAAACAACTGGCGATCAGCGACCGAGAAAGAAGGCAACATATAAGTGAATTTACACCGTCGCCCCAATACCTGCCTAGAATGAGGCGGAGTATATAACACGATGAACGGATGTGCCCTTGAGCAGGCACCGAGCTTTGAGTGAATATTGTGCCTCAAACGCACATTCGACCTCAAGTAAATTCTTATCGTCCCCCTGTAGTGCATTAGTGACTATCTGACTCCTGATGCTGTCGTCTACATATATACGATCCAGATGATGCCGAAAATGGAGGAATGCTGCCATATCTCGGTTCTCATTTTCCAGTTTTGTGTTCAAAAGCTTGGCAAGAAATTAACCATTATTATTGCTCGGAGTCTAGTAGTGCTATTAAACCCTTCCATAATTCCAGTAAGATATCTTTAATCATTTCCAAGATACAAAATTTCAGAGCTTAATCTAACACTTCAACAATTTTGCAGTCAAATCCGGTATATGGGCTCCACGATTCTGAGCCATACAGCAGTGTGGTCACAATGGTCGGTCCATGAAGCCGAATTTTGTGGCCAATTTGATACCTCTCTACTTCCATAGGCGGTAGCAAAGCTCCCCGAATACACTTGTAGCTCTGGCGATCCGACTTGTAATTTTGTCATTATAGGATGCTTAATATTCTTTCGTATCTAAACCACGAAGAACATGCACGACATGTGTGGTTGGCGGTTAAATCATCGAGGGTGACATACCTTCTTACCTCCTGCGTTAGAGTCGAAGCTAACATGGCAAGGTTGAAAAAAAAAGCGTCACAAAATATTTTTATATTAAATTTGTCCCCTAATGACATTGTAAAGGCGTGTTCTCAAATACATGACGCATCAAGTACACAGGCCGGAACTCTGCGCTAAAGGGTTCTAGTCAAAATAATAGGATAGGATAGGATAGTATAGGATAGCGTCGCTGTAGAGGTTGAATAAATCCGAGAAGAAGACACATCCTTATCTCACGTCTCTTTCATGTTAAATGTATCTCCTTATAGCATTCGAGAGGCGTGTTCTCAAATACATGACGCATCAAGTACACAGGCCGGAACTCTGCGCTAAAGGGTTCTAGTCAAATTAATAGGATAGGATAGGATAGTATAGGATAGCGTCGCTGTAGAGGTTGAATAAATCCGAGAAGAAGACACATCCTTATCTCACGTCTCTTTCATGTTAAATGTATCTCCTTATAGCATTCGAGAGGCGTGTTCTCAAATACATGACGCATCAAGTACACAGGCCGGAACTCTGCGCTAAAGGGTTCTAGTCAAATTAATAGGATAGGATAGGATAGTATAGGATAGCGTCGCTGTAGAGGTTGAATAAATCCGAGAAGAAGACACATCCTTATCTCACGTCTCTTTCATGTTAAATGTATCTCCTTATAGCATTCGAGAGGCGTGTTCTCAAATACATGACGCATCAAGTACACAGGCCGGAACTCTGCGCTAAAGGGTTCTAGTCAAATTAATAGGATAGGATAGGATAGTATAAGATAGCGTCGCTGTAGAGGTTGAATAAATCCGAGAAGAAGACACATCCTTATCTCACGTCTCTTTCATGTTAAATGTATCTCCTTATAGCATTCGAGAGGCGTGTTCTCAAATACATGACGCATCAAGTACACAGGCCGGAACTCTGCGCTAAAGGGTTCTAGTCAAAATAATAGGATAGGATAGGATAGTATAAGATAGCGTCGCTGTAGAGGTTGAATAAATCCGAGAAGAAGACACATCTTTATCTCACGTCCATTTCATGTTAAATTTATCCCCTTATAGCATTCTAAAGTCGGGTTCTCAAATACATGACGCACCATGTACACAGGCTGAAATCTGTGTTAAAGGGTTTTAGCCTAAATAATAGGATAGGATAGGATAGCGTCGCTGTAGAGGTTGAATGAATCCGAGAAGACACATCCTTGTCTCACGTCTCTTTCATGTTAAATGTATCTCCTTATAGCATTCGAGAGGCGTGTTCTCAAATACATGACGCACCATGTACACAGGCCGAAATCTGTGTTGAAGGGTTTTAGCCTAAATAATAGGATAGGATAGGATAGCTTCACTGTAGAGGTTGAATGAATCCGAGAAGACACATCCTTGTCACACGTCTATTTCTATTCAATTAATTCATGTCCCACGCACAAATCTGATGAAGTATAAATAAAGCGAAACATGTTAAATTTATAAACGTTTTCTATTTTTCCGCCTCATCATATGTTCTCTGACTATGGCTGAGCGCCGAAAAAGTTTCATTTTATTTATTTATCTACTTTTGGCATTTAACTACTGATGACGTTCATTGCCAGATGCCTGAACTTCTTTTCGTATCTAAGACTTTTCTAATATTAAATTTCTCTCATTCTAGCATTCTAAAGGCGTGTTCTCAAATATCTGACGCGCCATATACACAGACACTGTGCTCAAGTGTTTCAGCCAGAATAAGCTGTACGATAACCAACATGGTAGCTCTCTTGCAATCGTCGAACGGTTTCCATATGAACCAGCTCCGATATCGAGATGGCGAAACGCTATAACACAACGTTGTAGAAAAGTGAATTCTAGACGCACCAGTTTGAAATCAAAGAGCATTTTCTTTGTTTCAAACAGTTGATTTAACCCCCCCCCCCGGGCAAATAAGAATCAGTGAAGGCGTATTTGGAATAGCGATGCGTATATAGGGCACTGAGGAGACGACAGTAGATTCCATAAATGATAAAAGAAATCAAAAACATTCTGTCAAAGAAGGCGATAACAGATACAACTTTATCGACGACGAAGAAGAAGAGAGATACGAAAGATGAAACGTAATGGCGGCTAGAGACAATCGGTTATTAATAATACCACTGTCGATCGATCGGGCCAAACAGTAAAGATGATAGATGGATTGGGTGTTGGGAACGCCGTACACAGGGGCGTTGCCTACTTCCTGTTCTTACGCGTCTATCAAAAAGACAAGGAAGGAACTGATCACACGTCCTGATAAGCAAGGTGACGGTGGAGATTTGGTTGGGTACTTGTGGCTGCATTTGCCTGAACAGAACAGTAAAATCGAAGACATAGTATGATTATATTAGTTAGTACTTACACTAATCTTATTAGTAAAATAGTATTGGTCACTCAGTAAATACAGTGATCTTCAAAAATATTAGGTTTTGTCATTATTTTACTTACGGCATATCAACCTTAATGGGTTATTTAATGCTGACACGATTTTTAGAATAGATTCATTTATTCGTTTGTCTGGTTGTTTGGCTGCATATCAACTTCTCATGGGTCATTTAATTTCGAAAATGAATTTTCTTGGGGGCTTTAATAATTTCATTTACAAAAATACATTGCTGGTAATATTTTTTTCGGAAAATATATTGCGGGTAATACACACACACACACACACACACTTATATATATATATATATATATATATATATATATATATATATATATATATATATATATATATATATATAGATAGATAGATAGATATATTCAAATTTATAGCATATGCATGTTATATGATCACTACAAAAGTTGCAATTTTGTTTAGCCTCTTCTGGTGACTTATCAAGTGATGATGTTGAATGAAAAAAAAAAATATATATATATAATATATATACCATAATGAGAAGCCACGTATACTTTCTTAATATGTATATATAGAAAAAACAACTAAAAAGTTGTAAATTAAAAAAAATATAATGTTTTTTTATGAAATAATTTTTTATTTTTATATATATATAAATATAAATAAATGCTTTCATAAAAAACATTATATTTATTTTTGATTATTTTTGATTTTTTTGATTTACAAATTTTTAGTTGTTTTTTCTATATATAATATATATATATATATATGTGTGTGTGTGTGTGTGTGTGAGAGAGAGAGAGAAGAGAGAGTGAGAGTGTGTGTGTGTGTGTGTGTGTGTGTGTGTGTGTGTGTGTGTGTGTGTGTGTGTGTGTGTAGTATTAGTAATGGATAGCGGCTTGGATTGAGGAAGAGGAGAGCCGATTTCGAATTCCAGGGAAAGGTATGAATTTTCTTCTTCTCCCTCCAGCTATAGGTACATATCAGGATAGACTGGGTTCTATAGCCTTGTATGGCAGCTGGTCTAGGAGAAAGACAACTCTGAAAACCAAAACCTGCGGATCGTCGTTTGGGGACCTTGTGAAACGTAGTGCAACAGGTCTCTGTATTCGGCCCTTTAAAAAGTGAGGGTGGTTCTGCACAAAACTTTGAAACCTATAATCACATCTCATGTGCTGGTGTCTGGCTTTCGGTTTCTAGGAACTGATTTGCTTAACCCTCATACGTCAAATTCTACGGGAGAGTCGAGTTTTGTTGTGATGTGATCTGTAGGAGAATAGCTTCCACATTTTTGTTCAATTTCTGTATTTCTTCCTCCAGTAGTTCCTGTTTTTGGTTGGTAATTTTGAGTAACTCAAGTAGTTCTTCAATGGATTTCTTTTCAGTTCGCGGCATTCTTTCGTTGTAGTTATATAAAATGAAGAGGTTATAAGGGTTCCAACCTAAGAAAAGTGTGTTTATTAAAAAGAAGAGAGGTACCGTAAACTTTTTTGGTTGTAATGTTTATTTTAAAAAAATGTGGAACTTCCTCCCCTTTTCTTGTTTCCCTGATAGCTATAATCTCTGACTATTCAAATGTAATGTCAATCGACGTCTCCAGATGCCTTGATCTATCCCCTATCCTCCTCGTCATCCTTTCCTCTATCACTCCTATCTGCTCTCGCTCCCACTCTCTGGAACCCCTTGCGTGCTAGTGGCTTCCTGCCTTGCTTGGGGTGAAACTCTTAAAAAAAAAAGATTTTATTACTTAGATGACATTTTTCGAGGATAGGCATATTTGCGTGAATACACATTTATGAAACATTTTTGTTTTACTGGTTTAAATATTCGAGAAATCTTATTGAAGAATGACATGTGCTCCCCGGCAGGATTTTGAACCTGCGCTAGGGTAGGGGAAAACGTCGTTATATGCGACATGTTTTAGAACTCTCGCCCCCAAAGTGCCTCGATAATGGAGCCTGCGCATTCGAGAAAGAATAATAAACAATTCATAGGCCGAAAGACAAAATAATCTCTGTTTTATAAATGGAGCGTTCTACTTAAATACGGGCATCCTCAAAAAATGTTTGAAGTAATAAAAATATGTCAGATTAAAAATAAAAAATCGGTTCACTCTTTAGAAATATATATATATATATATATATATATATATATATATTGACGTGCCTTTTAACCGATTTGGCCACAAAGGAGCGTTCGGTTGGCAAGGTCGAATTTACTTCTTATAAACTTCAATCTTCCATGAATCTCTCACGTACATTCATAACTGCTCATGGCGTATCAAATGTAAACAAATGACGTCACACACTATGAAATGGACAAGGTCCGACAATTATTTTAAGACATTTATATATATATATATATATATATATATATATATATATATATATATATATATATAGTTAATATATATATATATATATATATAGTTAAATTCCCAGATCAAGTATGTGGACAAGATTAAAAGGACAATTGGAAATATCTTAGATTTTGCCGACGCGTTTCGTCTTCCGACTTTTTCAATCTAAGATTTTTCCAGTTGTCATTTTATACCAATCTGTCTTGTCCACAGAATTGATCTGGTAATTTAACTGCATTGTCGACATGGAAAAAAAAATAAAGGTAATTTACATTTACATTACTATAAAGGTAATTTACATTAACCAGAAAAAAGGCTTGGGCACAAGCGTCTATCTTTTTAAATTTGGATTTTTAATGTAACTATAACAACAGAGATATTTCGATTTCATTTTTGCCTTGAAAAAGTCGGAAGACGAAACGCGTCGGCAAAATCTAAGATTTTTCCAATTGTCATTTTATACCATATATATATATATATATATATATATATATATATATATATATATATATATATATATATATATATATATATAATTATGTATTTAAATATTATAACATAAATATGTTATAAAATCACTACAAAAATAGCCATTTTGTTTCAACACTTCCGGTGTCTTATCAAATGATGATGTTGAATGTAGATTAAAATAAATAAATATATATATATATATATATATATATATATATATATATATATATATATATATATATATACTTGCCGAATTGCGTGTCACATTTTTTGTAAGATAATTATAATTTGTGGAGAAAAATGATGCATCTCACTATTACTCAATGATCTTGCTGATGTGACCTCCATCTACTGGATTTTTCCTTCTGTATTTTGGATTGGAGTTATTCTCTTGTTCAAATTTAAATTTAATTTAAAACAAAGGGATAAAAACATTTCAGTGGAGTGATCCCTTTGATATGTATTTGATGCAATACTTGACTGGATGAATTAATGAGAAGATTCCATCATTGATATGACAGTTGAATGGTCGCAACGAATACGTATCGTAAGGCACTATCCACTGACGCCCATCTTGTCTCATTTTGATCTTGCCTCTGTGACCTCCATCTTCTGGCTTCTCCTTCTATATTTTGGATACGAGTCATTCCCTTCTTCAAATTTAAATTTAATTTATATGAAAGGGTAAATAAAATTCAGTGGTAGGGTTTGCCCATTGGGAACCACCTTTAATAAAAAATGATCTTACTGATGTGACCTCCATCTTCTGGCTTTATCCTTCAATATTTTGGATAGGAATCATTCTCTTCTTCAAATTTAAATTTAATTTAAATCAAAAGGTTAAAAAAAAATTAAATGGTGATTTTGTACCTGCCCCGGCACCCCCCACTTTGTTCAAAATAATATATACTTAACCATGTACCCAAATTGTTCAAATTTAAATTTAAATTAAATGAAAGGGGAAAAATCAGTAGATTTGTGCTCCCTGGGGATTCCCTTTGATCAAAATGATTTTGCATATATGACCACCATCTTCTTGTTTTCTCCTTGTATATTGTGGATAGGAGTTATTCCCTTGTTTAAATTTAAATTTAATTTAAGTCAAAGCGAAAAACATTTTCAGTTTGTATAACCCTGGAACCGCCTTTGATCAAAATGGAATATACTTATCCAAAGGCCCTATGATTCATTCCCTTGTTCAAATTTAATTTATGTCAAAGCGAAGAAAATTTTCAGTGGTTGGGGGTACCCTCCCGGGATCCCCTTTGATCAAAATGAAATATACTTATCCAAGTAACCTGGGTAATCTAATTTCAGAATATATATATGATTATGAGTATCTATCTTCAAAAACCTAGGAGAAGTTCGATAACAAACAGATAGACAGAGGCTAAACATTAATATATATAGATGTAAAACGGCCGAAACGTTGTAATAAATATGGCGACAAAGATGAGGACAATAGTCAGAATAATGTAAATAGTAAACATAATACCTCATCTCAGAAATATAGACAGATACTGAAGAAGGCCGGATCGTACAACGACCGAAACATTGTAATAAATATGGCGAGAAAGATGAGGAAACTAGTCCGAATGATGTAGATAGTGTACATAATAGCTCATCTCAGAAATATAGACAGACACTGAAGAAGGCCGGATCGTACAACGGGCGAAACGTTGTAATAAATATGCCGACAAAGATGAAGACAATAGTCCGAATGATGTATTAGGTCATCCCATAAGTTCTGTCCGAATTTTAACTTTTTGTTAAAATGAACAAAATTTAAAGAGTATTTTATAATGTCTAATGGAGCTGAACATTATTTTTATGTTTAGATGCATTTAAACTGATCAAACTTTATTTCAGAGATCAATAAAATTAAATTTTGTTTGATTAAAACCCTGGAAAACATGGAAATACCCAAGAATCATTTGAAGCACATAATGCTTTATGAGTTCAAGAAAGGAAACTCAGCTGTCGAAACGGCTAGAAACATTCACTTAGTTTATGGAGAGGAATGTGTGAATGAAAGAACTTGCAGAAGATGATTTGCAAAATTCAGAGGTGGAGATATCACCCATGAAGTTGAAGATCGAACCGGACGTCCAGTTGAGTTTGATGAAAAGCTTCTCGAAGAAAATCCTGCTTTATCAGTTGACGAATTGGCAGTGGTTCTCAGTTCAAACCATACAACTGTTCATCGTCATCTTCAACAACTTGGAAAAGTTCCTAAACTTGGAAAATGGGTGCCTCATGAATTGTCTGAAAACAACCTCAAATCCCGAGTTGACATCTGCTTTTCTCTCCATTCTCGCCAACTTGTTTAACCTTTTTTGGATAAACTTGTGACTGGCGACGAAAAATGGATCTTTTATCGAAATGTTAAGCGTCGTAGACAGTGGCTTGGTAAAGAGGAAGGACCCCAGCCACAGCCGAGAAGGGAACTTCATGGGCAAAAGGTTCTTCTTTCAATCTGGTGGGATTGCCAAGGAATAATCCACTTTGAATTCTTACCACCTAATGCAACAATTAATGCTCAAATATACTGTCAGGAATTAGAGCTTTTGAACCAAGCTTTGAGGAAAAAAAGACCTGCTCTAGTGAATCGAAAACGGGTAATGTTTCATCAGGACAATGCGCGACCACACACAGCAAGAATCACGTCACAAATTTCGAAGAACTTGGTTGGGAGAAAATTCCTCATCCACCTTATTCTCCCGTTTCATAGCTTACACCATCATTTGGAAGAAACAGCTTTTGTAACACAAGAAGAGGTTAAAACTGACATTTGTGAGTTCTTCGAATCAAAGCCAAAAGAATTTTACAGTAATGGAATTAGTAAGCTTCTTAATAGATGGAAGGAAGTCATAGATAATCAGGGAAAATACATTGTTCATTGAATCTGTAATTAAAAGTAACATTTGGTCACTTGTTTCAAAATTCAAAATTCGGACAGAACTTATGGGATGATCAGATATATAGTGTACATAATAGCTCATCTCAGAAATATAGACAAATACTGAAGAAGGCCGGATCGTACAACGGGCGAAACGTTGTAAAAAATATGGCGACAAAGATGAGGAAATTAGTCCGAATAATTTAAATAGTGTACATAATACCACATCTTAGAAATATAGATAGATATTGAAGAAGGCCGGATCGTACATCACCGGAAACGTTGTAATATATATGGCGACAAAGATGAGGACATTAGTCCGAATAATGTAAATAGTGTACATAATACCTCATCTCAGAAATATAGACAGATACGGAAGAAGGCCGGATCGTACAACGGCCGAAATGTTGTAATAAATATGGCGAGAAAGATGAGGACAATAATCCGAATAATGTAAATAGTTTACATAATACCTCATCTCAGAAATATAGACAGATACTGAAGAAGGCCGGATCGTACAACGGCCGAAACGTTGTAATAAATATGGCGAGAAAGATGAGGACAATAGTCCGAATAATGTAAATAGTGTACATAATACCTCATCTCAGAAATATAGACAAAAACAAAAAAAAATGTCTGCGGAACTATGTAATATCAAACCTTTTTTTTCTTTTTTAAAATCATATTACCCCCAGCAAGGGGGAAATGCCACTAGTACGCAGAAGATTACAGAGAGTGAAAGTGAGAGAAAGATTGGGTACATGGCGGATTGTGGGAAGAAGTTAAGATGAAAAGTTGCATTTAAAATTTTTGAAGATTGTAATTTTCAGGGAAGTAAGTAAACAGAAAGAGTTTCCACTGTCGGAAAGTGCAGGAAAAGAATCTGTTGGAGTAGAAGTGGCGGTTACATATAACTATTTCAGTAGCTAAAGGGTGGGACCTATATGCCAATCTAGTCACACGCTTAAATTCATGTAGTCGGAGCAACAGGGAAGATAGCTCATCAGAACAGTTGGCATGAAAATATTTATAGAAAAGACAGAGGGAAGCCACATCACGTCTGTGAGAAAGTGACTGAAGACGAGATGTCAAGTCGGAATCGATTGCATTGCAGAACTTTCTTTGGATTTTGTCAAGAACGTCGAGATGAATAGCAGGAGCACCGGACCAGATATGGCAACAGTATACAATGAATAACAGAATGGTAGATTTGTAAATGTTCAAGATGCACTCTGACGAGAAAAAAAACCCATCTGGCACGACACAATGCACTAACTTTCCTTGCAATAGATGCAGCTATTGATTCAATGTAGTCATTCCACTTCAAGTCCGTAGAAAACGTAAGGCCAATAAGGCGCAGTGAAACGCTCTCCAGGAGTCGGGCACCCGCAAGATTTTCTGTCACGACTGTGTATCAACTTGTTGGTTTTGGGTTTAAGTTTATTTTGTTTTATGGCATATCAACACCTCAGTGGGTTATTTAATACCGCCAATCTTTAGGATAGGTTCCTATGAATAGAATATGTATTTTCTGTAATAAATCAGTTTGTAGATCAGGTATCATTGACATATTTTCGTAAAGAGTATTTTTGCGGAGAATCTAGTTTGGTTTATCAAATTGTAGATCAGGATTTGAGTTTATGTTGTTTTACGGCATAGCAACATCTCAATGGGTTATTTAATGCCACCAATTTTTAGGATAGGTTTGTATGAACAGAATATGTATTCGTTGTAAGAAATCAGTTTGCAGATCAATTTTTATTGCGGTATTTTTGTAAAGAGGGTTTTTGTCGAGTCAAATATATTGCAGGTATTTTTTTTAAAATATTGCTGGTAATATTTTTTTCAAAAATGTATTGCTGTTAATTTTTTTCTTCCAACAATGTCTTTCTGGTAATTTTTTTTTTCTTTTTTTCCGAAAAGTGTATTTTTGCTATGTAAATCTATTTTTATACATTAATAGTATTTTGACTCCAGTTTGGGGCTAAACTATTTGTTCATAGCTGGAACCCTGGCGGGTGCTACCACCCGGGTCAGAATGGATCTGGGAACAACAGCAATTAAGAGGTGGTTCCAATCTCCTCAAAACCTCCTGGTCAAAAACCTTTCTGCCGGATATAGTCTGTCGTCATACCCAGGACGACAACTTGTTGGGGGGTGGGGGTAGTAAATAAATAATTATTACATAGAGAGAAAAAGAATAGGAAATTGTGGAGAGACATTACCGTCTAATATAATTTCAGATATCCTTTCTATGTTCAGTTGCTGAATCAAATTTCTTTTTATTAACGTTATGTTACAATGCTTTTTATTTCATTCCTTTCAAGAATCCAGATCTCTCAGAGTTTCTACGCAAATCTTTTTAGCGTTTTTTTTTCCTTCGACCTCCTTCCGATGAATACAAACATCTGGTATGAGAAAACGTTGGTCACAAATAACAAAACCTAAACAGAAGAAAAGCGAGGAACACGGGGACCGATGAAAGGTGGACAGAGGACGGGCCCGATCGGT
Source organism: Acanthosepion esculentum (assembly GCA_964036315.1). Lineage (NCBI taxonomy): Eukaryota > Metazoa > Mollusca > Cephalopoda > Sepiida > Sepiidae > Acanthosepion > Acanthosepion esculentum. Next base: position 56,166,181 of record OZ038516.1, read on the forward strand.
GCTGAGGATCCCAGAATGCATGAATTGTGAGATCGCTGGCAGGACTGACCGATCGTCTGCGACGATGGACGGTTGGATGAATTCAAAGTGGAGTCAGGGGCAAGCAACTAATCGAGTTAGTGGAAAACACAATTGATGGTCAGTCGGGCGGCTTAATGCTGCCCGCACGGTCACAAAAAGAATACTCGAGAATTAGTGGGTACGTTTTCGATGGACATAAGGTTTAGAATGTTGTGGGGCGAGGGAAAGGTGTTGAACTGTGGGAATAGTGTCACTGGTGATGCCTGAAGTTAAAAGTGGTCGTGGTGGTGACAAAACTGACCGACGAAAAGATTAGGTATATCTTTATTAGTTTGGAAAATAAAACAGCCTTCGTTGAGTTTTCATATCGAAAGAAATAACCGAAATTGAAAGCTTTTTCTTCTTCTATTTGCCGTGTCCCTTCATGACATGGGCGGACATGGCCCTCTACAACATCCTAGCCCAATGTAGCTCTCAGCAGTCATTGTGGTAACAAAATTGACCGAAAAAAAACATTAGGTATATAATTATTTGTTTCGGAAGCAATACAGCCTTCATTGAGTTTTCATATCGAAAAAAAATGTGCCCATGTTGGGAGCATTTATTCTTCTTTTATTTGCCCTGTTGCAGTTTTCCTTCAAGAAGTAAGGGGACATGGCCCTCTACAACATCCTAGCCACTGTAGCTCTCAGTCGTCGTTGTGGTAACAAAATTGATAGGTATATAATTATTTGTTTCGGAAGGAATACAGCCTTCATTGAGTGTTCATATCGAAAAAAAAATGAGCACAAATTGAGAGCATCTTCTTATATTTTCTGTGTCTATTCAGGATGTGGGCGGACATGTTTCCCTACAATCTCTTCACGCAAACCCGTCAGGTGATGTGCCCTGTTAATTTCCCCTGTCCATTTATTATTCTATATGTCCTGTGAGTGTCATATACTCCAACCTATCTTTCCTCGTTATCTCTTTCTGGTTCTCGGTATAAATAAGGAGAGAAAAAAAACTAGAATAAAGCACGAAGCATTAATTCTAAGCAGACCGAATCTAAGCCCGTCAATCAGCGAAAAACATCGTAAGATACGCAGATGACTCTCTGCGGATTGGAGACTCGGGAACAACAACCGAAAGATCCGAAAAACTGAAATATAATCAAGGAAAGCGAAAATAAATTGCTAGTCATTAATTGTGAGAAAAGAGAATTAGCAAAAATGTGGTTCTACAGAAGGATAGTGATAATTTTTATAGATGGAGCGAGCAAACAACAAGGAAGTCTTAAATGAAATGAGACCAGAAGGAACACAGATTAGAAATAGAAAATTAACTTGATGTTGTCTTATTTTGGAATTGCCTTCACCAAACTCTCCATAAAGGAGAAATCCACTTAATATATATTGAACTCTTTACACTTTTGTTTAAATGTTAGTCTGAGTAAATCAGTAGTGTTTTTTTTATTATTATTTTCCTTTGAATTGATCAGTGCAACATGTCACATAGCGGGGTCTACGGGCAATTTTTGGAAAGCTAAAACCTCAGGGAAATATTGAGGGCAAGTGAGATAGGGGAAGGTAGTGAGTGTATTACTTGACGCGCTTGTGGGAATGGATGTCGGAACTGGGATCGAGGACTTTAGCAAAGAGAGAAAAACTGCAAGGTGTGACACGAATAGAAAGTTGTGGAGACCAAAAGTTGCGCATCCTTGGTAAGAAAATAAACTACATCCGCACCCTGGGTATGACGATGAATTAGATCCGCGTCCAGGGTAAGACTATAAACGACATCTGATAGCAAATCCTCTGTTCAGGAGGTTTTGAGAATCGTGGAACCACCTCTTAATTGCTGGTGTTCCTAGGTCCACATCGACCCGCGGTGGTAGCACCTTTTAGGGTCAAATAGTTAGCACCTAAACCGGGGTCAAACACTATGAATATGTTTTAATACCAGAAATACTTTGTAAAAATTATTACCAGCAATAACTTTAAAAAAAAAATATTTCCAGGAATACATTTCTGAAAAAAAAAAAACAATATTACCAACAATAAAAATTTTGTCGGCATTAAATAACCCATTGTGGTTGAGGTTCCGTAAAACAAAATAAACCAAACCAAAGAGTATCTATTCTATTCATACGAACCTATTCTATAAATCTTGGCGTAAAATGACCCAATGAGGTTGATATACCTTAAAATAAAATAAACCAAATCAAAGAATACATATTCTATTCATACGAACCTATCCTAAAAATCATGTCATTTTGGGTTTCTGGTTCCTTCTAATGCCTATTCTTTTTCTTTCACTTCCGGTGCTCCCCCCTTGCGTCTTGGTGGCATTGTCTCGTTGTGTGGTGTGGTGCCTCTTACTCTGTAACCCTCTACCTCGAGCGGCTCTTGAGCCTTGTAAAGCTTGAGCGTCATTGTAAACCTTCTACTAGTAAATCCTTATTTACCCCCAACCTCAGAATTCTTACATTCTAAAAAAATTTTCTGGTTTTAAATAACCTGTAAAAAGGTCGTTAACCCGTAAAAATCTTTTGAATAGGAGTAAGATTGAGTTCCCAGTTCTTTCTAAGACTTATAACTTTTCTTTCACTTCCGGTGGCGCCCTTGCGTTCTTGTGACATTGCTATTTGGGTGGGGGGTGTCTCTCACTCTGTACTCCTCTAACTTGAGCGCCTGTTGGGACTTGTACAGGGTGAGCACCATTGTAAGCCTTCTACCAGCAAATCATTATCTACCCCGACCTCTAAATACTTATATTCTAAAAATATTTCTGATTTTCAAAAAAACTTCAAAAAGGTTGTTGAGACTTAAAAAAAAAAAACAAATCAATAAATAACTCTAGACCTCAAGTGAAACTCGTATATACGCGATCCATAGCTAAAGATACTGGGGAAATATTGGCGGTTCCTTATGCCATTCCAGAAAGTACCGGACCCTTTCTGTTATGGTCTATATTTCCAAGAGCCAGCTTAAAAAATGGTGAAAAATGGGTTATATTGGAAGAAAGCTTTGCTGCCGAGAGTTGAGTTTGAACATACATTGCCAGTGAGCAAACACAGGCGATCCCATTATTGAATTAAGTAGACCATGCGACCATAGAGGAAACGCTGACGATTAACGATCGTTATTTCTATTCTATCCTCTATTATTTTGGGGATCACTATTTCTAGTGTATCCTCTGTTACTATACGATTCACGATTCATTTCTCTACTCTATTCACTATACTACTTCTTTATTCACATCACTATACGGTGGTTACTTTTCGAGCGAGTATTATCGAGCAAGTACTATTAGCGTGAATGTTATTCAAAGGCATCTGACACCAGTATTGTTCAACGGCGTTACTATAGTTGTATCTGCGATTACAAAGTCGCTACTACGACGTGCATTAAAAAAAGGGACAACCAGTATTTGTTGGCATCACAAATGTGGCAACGAGTGTTCGTTGACATCACACAAAAAATGGAACGTTATTCCCATGTCAAGACTGAAGATTCCCTTTCCGGCTTTGACAGGATTGGCGGACTGGGAACTTTAGACTTTATTAATTACTAGGCGATCCCATAATTGAATTAAGTGGATGACTTAACCATAGAGGAACCGCATAAATAAAAAGTAGCGTAACGTCTAAACGATCCTCATTTCTAGTCTATCCTCTATTCTATACGAATCGCTATTTCTATTCTATCCTCTATTACTATACGGATCACCATTTCAACTCTATCTTCGGACCTTATTCTCTACTGTATTCACTATACTATTTCTCTATTCAGATCACTCTGCAGATTACTATTCGAGTGAGTGTTATCGGGCAAGTACTATTAGGGCGAGTGCTATTCGAATACGCCAGACAAACGGCGTTACTATGGTTGTATATACGATTATAAAGTCTCTACTACAACGAGGATTACAAAAGTGGCAACGAGTATTCGTTGGTCCCACAAAAGTGACAACGAGTATTCGTTGGTCCCACAAAAGTGGCAACGAGTATTCGTTGGTCCCATAAAAGTGACAACGAGTATTCGTTGGTCCCTCAAAAGTGGCAACGAGTATTCGTTGGTCCCTCAAAAGTGGCAACGAGTATTCGTTGGTCCCACAAAAGTGACAACGAGTATTCGTTGACATCACAAAAAAAATGGAACCTTACTCCCATGTCTATATTGTAGCTTCCCAATCATCACTTTTCCGGCTTTGACGGGATTCGAACGCTTACTTACTCCCCATCTTCCAAACTCTTTCCTAGCGTCTAAAAGTTGCTAGCCTCGCCGTTACTCTATCGCTATTTCCATGGCAAATTTTCAGACGAAACTACACTCCTTAGTTCCAGAAGTACAGACCTTCACAAAATTGGACCCGCCCAGTCCACGTGCCAGGTTTCGACACATGCTCATTTTCATTTCTATTCAATTGCTGAGGTGAAAGTTTCACCTAGACCGCTTCTTTCCCAACAGTGTTACGCTGTGTAACAAACTCCCGAGAGGATGCTTCCCCGATCGCTACAATCTTAACCTCTTCAAGTCTAGGGTCAATCGTTGTCTATCCGACATATCTTCATAATTTGCACTACTTACTTAATTTCTCCCATTAGGCCCTTGCAGCAACCGTATTCTAAGACTTCTACCTTGAGTTGATATTGACGCTTGCATTAGGCGAACACTTGTAAGAAAGGAAACAAAGGAAAGAATATTGAATTTCTCTACAATATTCAATCTCTATGGTAGTGAACACTTGATTGATTGATTGGTTACTTTTTTTATGGCTTATCAACATCTTACAGGTTATAAAAAAACTGAAATTATTTTTGGAGATTATAAGAATTTTTTGAAGAGAATAATGATTTCCTGATACAAGTCCTTAACTAATTAACCCATAGCAAGGGGGAAAAAGGTGGATTCATACATTTTCCCAAGTGGCATTTTCGCATGAGTGAATATAACGAAACCGCCTGGAATTGGAACTCGTGGTCGGCCATTTCCAATTCCCTGCCGTTATTCATGTGAATGAGTAACGGCACAGAACTGGAATCAACCCAAGAGATAGAAAGAAATAAACATAGAGAAGAAACCAATAAAAAAAGTGGGGGGGATGTAAAAACACAGACTCTAAGAGTAAAAGAGAGAAAGATCAAAAAAAAATTTAGCAAAAGAGAGAAAGAGAGAAAAAAAGAAGAGAGAACGAAATAAACACAGGGAAAAATGGAGAAAAAAAAGCAGACTGAAAATGTACAAGTGAGAAAAAACCAAACAGTTGTTAAAAAAGAGAAAAAGTAAATAATAAGAAAGAAAGAGAGAGAGTGAGAAAGAGAGAGAGAGATAATGAAATAAACATAGAGAAGAAACAAAAAATAAAGAGTAAAAGAGAGAAAAATAAAAGAATTAGAAAAAGAGAGAAAGAAAAAAAGAGAAAGAAAAAGAAAGAAGAAGAGAGATAGAACGAAATAAACACAGGGAAAAAATGGAGAAAAATGCAGACTGAAAATGTACAATTGGGAAAACCCAAAGAATGATAAAAGAGAGAAAAATAAATAATAAGAAAGAAAGAGAGAG
>OZ038516.1:56179247-56219247 GCA_964036315.1 Acanthosepion esculentum
GAAACAAGCGCAAGAAATGTGTTTAAACCAAAACAGCAGCAGGAATAACCAGAACCAACAGTATAAAGAAAGGGTAGATTTTTTTTTTAAGTCGAGTAACGAAGGAGCAGTAATTACTCAAAACTCTATTGTAAATTCTATTTTTTTTTTTTTTGGTTTGGTTAGGTTTGATTTGTATTACGGCATATCAATCTCAATGCCGACAAGATTTTGATTGCTGGTAATATTTTTCTTCAAAACTGTATTGCTGGTAATAATGTATGGCATCAACTTAAAAAAAAAAGAGACCGTTCAGAAGAGTTGCAGGAGATTTGAAAGTCGTCTGGGGGCCGCGGTTGAAGCCAATGGCGATATTATTGAAGAAATTTACCCTTTAGTACGGCAAGATATTTTTGTGTAATTTTGGTAAATATATCTGTTAAAATGATATGTCAGTGTTATTTTAATGTTTGCATAAATTAGACGACAATTTCTCCATCGCACTATATATATATATATATATATATATATATATATATATATATATATATATATATATATATATATATATATATATATATATATATATATATATACATATATTAAGACATTTTTATGTTTATACATTCTTTTTTATAGATACAAATATTTAAGTAAATGCCCTATTTATAATAAACAGTATTAACAACATTTACCGGCCTGAATGTCCGAGAAATTGTCATAGAAAATATGCGTTTTCCGACAGGAATCGAACCTGTATCTTATACGGAACTGTCATATAGCCTGACGTGCTTTTACCGATTTCTCCAAAGAGGAACATTTCGGTTAGCAAGGTCGATTTTACTGTTTTTAAACTACAACTTTCTATGATTTTTCTCATACATTCATATCTGCTTGATGCGTATCCAAATGTAACCAGATGACGTCACTCATCATGAAATGGACAATTTCTCGGACATTCAGGCCGGTAAATGTTGTTAATACTGTTTATTATAAACAGGGCAGTTACTTAAATACTTGTATCTATAAAAATGTATTAAAATAATTTTCGGACTTTGTCCATTTCATAAATCTTTTCCATTCTTTCTTTCTTAATCAGTTTATTTATTTATTTTTTCTTTCTTTCTTTCTTTAGTTTTATCTTTTCCTTCCGTCTTTCCTACCTTCCTTTTTCAGTTAGTTTATTTCTTTCTTTCTGTCTTTCTTGTTTAGTTTCTTTTTCTTTCATTCATTCTGTTTTCTTTAGTTATATCTTTCTTTCTTTCTTTCTTTCTTAATTTTTCCCCTTTTTCTTTCTTTTTGCCGGTTTTGTTTTCTCCTCTTTAATTCCTCTCTCTCTATCTCTCTCTCTTCAATTTTTCTCTATATCTTTCGCTATTGTTTTCTTTTTCTCTATCCCTTTCCCTCAATCTGATTTTTATTTTTATTTTCTCCCCCTTTATGGTTCTCCATTTTCTCTCTCCCCCTCTCTCCCTCTCTCTATCTCTCTCTCTCTATCTCTCTTCCACTTTTATTGTTTTTTTTTTTTTGTTTTTTTTAGGAAGGACTAAAAACAAGTTGACTACGAAAAGAACTTTTAAACACGACGGAATAAAAGGTAGAGTGGATGTTTTTTCTTTCGACTTGAAAAAAAAAAGTTTTTTCTGTCAGTATGGAGGAATTTAAAACTGTTATGCTGGAACTATTAAAACAGCAACAACAAAGCATGAAACAAGCGCAAGAAATGTGTTTAAACCAACAACAGCAGCAGGAATAACCAGAACCAACAGTATAAAGAAAGGGTAGATTTTTTTTAAGTCGAGTAACGAAGGAGCAGTAATTACTCAAAACTCTATTGTAAATTCTATTTTTTTTTTTTTTTTGGTTTGTTTAGGTTTGATTTGTATTACGGCATATCAATCTCAATGCAGACAAGATTTTGATTGCTGGTAATATTTTTCTTCAAAACTGTATTGCTGGTAATAATGTATTGCTGGTAATATTTCTTCGTGCAAAAATGTATTGTTGGTAATATTTATTTTGTCTCAAAATGTATTGCTAGTAATATTTTTTCCTTTCCAAAATTTATTGATGGTAAAATTTTTCTTCAAAAATGTATTGCTGGTAATATATCTTACCTTAAAAAATGTATTGCTGGGAATATTTTTTCCTCAAAAAATGTATTGCTGGTAATATTTTTTAATTCAAAAATGTATTGCTGTTATTATTTTTTACCTTAAAAAATGTATTGCTGGTAATATTTTTTCCCCAAAAATGTATTGCTGGTAATAATTTTTCCTTCAAAAATGTATTGCTGGTAATATTTTTTCCTTCAAAAATGAATTGCTGTTAATATTTTTCCTACAAAAATATATTACTGGTAATATTTTTTCCTCCAAAAATGTATTACTGGTAATAATGTTTTCTTCAAAAATTTATCGCCGGCATTACAACCAATTTTTACAATTTCAGAGTGATTTGACTCAGTTTGGGGGTTAACTATTTGCCCATAGTTGGGACCCTAACAGGTGCTACACAACCCTGACTCAGGGTGGACCTGGTAACACCAGCAATTAAGAGGTCGTTCCAAGCTCCTCAAAACGTCCTGATCAGAGGCCTAGCTGTTGGTCGTTGTTTATTGCCTTACTCAAAACACGGATGTAGTTTATCGTCTTACCCAGGACACCTCATTTTATTTTGGTGGGTGGTTACCCCTCAGCAGATGTGCAGTCGGCGTATTCTGAAGCCCCAGCCGACAGGGATAAATTCTATTTGTGAATTCAACTCTAAACCTGACGAAGGAATAACCTCTTATATTACAGGCGTTATGAAGACGTATTTCGACGAGATTGTTTTGGATGGACAGATAAAAGAAACATTCGGTTACTGCTACGAAAATCAGAAAACAGCTTGTGTCTGCCTGCCTGATGTGAAAGGATTATCCGAAAAAATACAAAGTATCTGTGGTCCATATAGCATCAGGCCAATCTTCGAAATGGTTTAACACTTCGCAGACACCTCTTTCGAGTAAGACCACTCCATATAGAGGAGAACATGACTGAGGACTGTATGTACGCCATCCCCTGCAGCTGTGGTAAGAAATACAAAGAAGAAACAGGATGTCCTCTTAAAGTAAGACTCCAAGAACATCGTAAAGTGGAAACACAAGGGGAAATAAAAAAATTCAGGCGTAGCTGACCACATATGGAGGGAAAAGGGAGACCACCGATCCCTGTGTGATGAGGTTGAATTAATAGACAGAAAGCATGACTAGAAGATACGAAAACTTAAGGAATCAGCATATATGTCCGAATAATGTAAATAATGCAAGTAATCATCTCAGAGATATAGACAGATATGGATCATGAGAAATATGTACATTACTGGATCTAACCAACGTCTTCATCCACTGTGCCTAGTGTCCTTGAGTTTGATTTTTTTGTTTTTAAACTTTTCACCCCAGGCAAGGCTGGGAGCCACTAGCACGCAAGGGGTTACAGAGGATTTGGAACAAGAGCAGATAGGAGTGATAGAGGAAAGGATGTGGAGAAGGATAGTAGATAGATCAATGCAACTGGAGATGGGCGATTGACGTTACATTTGAATAGTTGGAGGTTATAGTTGTCAGGGAATCAGGTATAAGGAAGGGAGTTCCACAGGCGTGAGGTGCGAGATATGAAGCTATTGGAGTCGAAGTGACGTCTACATTTAATAGTTTCAACAGTGAAAGGGTGGGAACGGGATGCCAGCCTCGTATGACGCTTGAATTCATGGAGCCTGGGAACCAGCGATAGCAGCTCATCGGAGCAATTACCATGGAAGTATTTGTAAAAGAGACAGAGAGAGGCGACGGCGCGTCTGTGAGAGAGAGACTGCGGACGAGAAGCCAGATCAGGGCCAATTACATTGCATACCCGTCTCTGGATCTTATCAAGAACCCCGAGGCAAACAAAAGGGGCTCCAAACCATATATGGTAGAAATACTCCCTGCATGGGCGGATGGTTGATTTGTAAATTTGGAGGATCGATTCCGGGGAGAAAAATTTCCTGGCCCGGCACAGGGAGCCAACTTTCCTTGCGGTGGATGAAGCAATTGACTCAATGTATTTGTTTCATCTCAGGTCAGCAGACAGCGAGACCGAGCAGCCGCAGAGAGGTGCTCTCGAGAGGTTGAGCTTCAGACATTCTAATGGGATGCAGGGAAGGATCCCTGTGGTGATTAATAGAGAGCAGTTTTGTTTTGGAGGCATTAAAGTTAACGAGCCAATTCCTGCCCAATTCACAACCGATTGAAGGTCCTTTTCGAGACGAACGGCCAGGTTAATTTTGTCAGCGACACTAGATTTGTTTCTGAGTAAATTGTGGTGTCATCCGCGTAGATGCCTACTTGGGAATCTATGGCGCCAGAAAGATCATTTATTAATATAAGGAACAGGGTAGGGACTAGGATGGAGCCTTGCGGAACACCTGCGTTCGTGGAATAGGAGCTGGAGGAGAATCCGTTGAGAATGACCTCCAATTCACGGTTTGACAGGAATGATTGTATTAGGTCAAACAATCGACCTGTAATATCATAGCCCTGAAGCTTGCGAAGAAGGCCGGCATGCCAAACCCTATCAAACGCCTTGGAGATGTCAAGGACTACGGTGCGAGCTTCTCCGTTATTATGAAGAGCTTGGTAGACAAATTCAGTGATGGCCGTAAGCACATCAGCTGTAGATAGGGCTAAGCGGAATGCATATTGCTTGTCTGAGAGCAGATCTTGTAATGTAAGGTGATTAACCACTTCGGTGTTGATAAGGGATTCGAAGACGTTGCCAAAGAGGGGTAGGAGACTGATAGGACAGTAATTAGAAGGGTCGGGGGGGTCGCCAGAGTTCTTAAAGACAGGAACAATGGATGAGGACTTCCATCAGTCAGGAAAACAAGATTCCTTGAGGCAGTAGTTGTATAATTTAGAGAGGGCGATCGCCAATTCAGGCGTGCATTTCTTCAAGACAATGGCTGGTATTCCATGTCCACCACTAGCCTTGTGGGGGTGTAGATTAGAGATAATGCCCAATACCAATGACGGGGATATGTGTAACCGGCTCAAAAGGGCTTCAGTTCTGAGAGGGAAATCGGGTATGGGTACACCGGAAGAGTCAAGCGTTGAATTGAAAGAAAATTTCCGATTAAAGCATTCAGCCTTGTCGGCAGAGGAGGTCAGGACCTCAAACTGGTTGAACAGAGGAGGTATAGAGGGTTTGCAATTGTTCAGAACGCTCTTGCAGAGACGCCAATAATCCTTGGAGCCGAATTTGTGGATAATGGCGTCAGTTAGATCCAGTGACAGGACCCAAATAGCGTGAGTTCAATACCCGGTTAAGGAGGTGGAGAACTTTTATAGGGAAATTAACAGGAGATAACTGATAACTGACATCCATAGGCATGGCACGTGGAACTAGAACAGCCTACCCCAGTGAGCGAAATAAAGGGTTCAGTTCGACATTCCAACCACCTGAAGAAGGGCGGAGCTTACAATGGCCGAAACGTTGTGATAAATATGGCAACAAAGATGAGGATTATAGTCCGAGCAATGTAAATAGTGTACATAATACCTATCTCAGAAATATAGACAGATACTGAAAGGCCGAAACGTTGTGATAAATATGGCAACAAAGATGAGGATTATAGTCCGAGCAATGTAAATAGTGTACATAATACCTATCTCAGAAATATAGACAGATACTGAAAGGCCGAAACGTTGTGATAAATATGGCAACAAAGATGAGGATTATAGTCCGAGCAATGTAAATAGTGTACATAATACCTATCTTAGAAATATAGACAGATACTGAAAGGCCGAAACGTTGTGATAAATATGGCAACAAAGATGAGGATTATAGTCTGAGCAATGTAAATAGTGTACATAATACCTATCTCAGAAATATAGACAGATACTGAAAGGCCGAAACGTTGTGATAAATATGGCAACAAAGATGAGGATTATAGTCCGAGCAATGTAAATAGTGTACATAATACCTATCTCAGAAATATAGACAGATACTGAAAGGCCGAAACGTTGTGATAAATATGGCAACAAAGATGAGGATTATAGTCCGAGCAATGTAAATAGTGTACATAATACCTATCTCAGAAATATAGACAGATACTGAAAGGCCGAAACGTTGTGATAAATATGGCAACAAAGATGAGGACAATAGTCCGAATAATGTAAATAGTGTACATAATACCTCATCTCAGAAATATAGACAGATACTGAAGGACCGAAATGTTGTAATAAATAGGAATAGCTATCGAGTGTAATAGTTTTGCCTTGATTATTGCCCACGCAGCGCACAATTGAGCGAGTGTACGTAAATAGTTCTCTTGCGCAGTAATTGAGACAAGTTGAGACAATGTAAGAGCAGTAAAAAAAAGACTGTTAACTACGTTCTTCCGCGTTTGTTTTCATACATTCGCTGCCGAAAGCAGCAAATATATGCAAACAACGTCAGTAATGGCTGCCACCAACGACGCGAATGAATTCGAAATTTTACCGTCGGTAAGACACCAGAACGGTAGATTTTATCAAATTTATCACGACAGATGGGCATGGAGCAGGTACATTTACACATCAATGTAATTTTTAATGCCAGCTGAGCGCGAGAGTTAAACTGAAAATTAACTGGTTTTCCCTTTTTCTTTCACATAATCTTTCTTTGTCGTTTTTCTTTTTTCTCTTTTTCTTTTTCGTTTTCACGTTTATTTTATGCAGTTTCATTCTTTATTTTTCCCGTCTATTTTCATTTTCACACATTTATTTTTTCTTACTTTGTTTGATTACATATCTTTCTTTCTTTCTTTCATTCATTCTTTCTTTCTTTCTTTCTTTCTTTCATTCTTTCTTTATGACTTTCTTTCATTCTTTCTTTCTTTCATTCTTTCTTTCATTCTTTCTTTCTTTCATTCTTTTTTTCATTCTTTCTTTCATTCTTTGTTTCATTCTTTGTTTCATTCTTTCTTTCTTTCATTCTTTCTTTCTTTCTTTCATTCTTTCTTTCATTCTTTCATTCTTTCTTTCCTTCATTCTTTCTTTCTTTCATTCTTTCTTTCTTTCTTTGTTTCATTCTTTGTTTCATTCTTTCTTTCATTCATTCATTCTTTCTTTCTTTCTTTCATTCTTTCTTTCTGTCTTTCATTCTTTCATTCTTTCTTTCTTTCATTCTTTCTTTCTGTCTTTCTTTCATTCTTTCATTCTTTCTTTCTTTTTTTCATTCTTTCTTTCATTCTTTCTTTTCTTCATTCTTTCTTTCATTCTTTCTTTCATTCATTCTTTCTTTCTTTCTTTGATTCTTTCTTTCTTTCATTCTTTCTTTCTTTCCTTCATTCATTCTTTCTTTCTTTCTTTCTGTCTTTCTTTCATTCTTTCATTCCTTCTTTCTTTCATTCTGTCTTTCTTTCATTCTTTCATTCTTTCTTTCTTTCATTCTTTCTTTCTTTTCTTCATTCTTTCTTTCATTCTTTCTTTATTTCATTCTTTCTTTCTTTCATTCATTAATTCTTTCTTTCTTTCATTATTTCTTTCTTTCATTCTTTATTTCTTTCTTTCACTCTTTCTTTCTTTCTTTCTTTCTGTCTTTCTTTCATCCTTTCTTTCGTTCTTTCTTTCTTTCTTTGTTTCATTCTTTCTTTCTGTCTTTCATTCTTTCATTCATTCTTTCTTTCATTCTTTCTTTCTGTCTTTCTTTCATTCTTTCATTCTTTCATTCTTTCTTTCTTTTTTTCATTCTTTCTTTCATTCTTTCTTTCTTTTCTTCATTCTTTCTTATATTCTATCTTTCTTTCTTTCATTCATTCTTTCTTTCTTTCATTCTTTCATTCTGTCTTTCTTTCATTCTTTCTTTCTTTCATTCTTTCTTTCATTCTTTCTTTCTTTCCTTCATTCATTCTTTCTTTCTTTCTTTCTGTCTTTCTTTCATTCTTTCATTCTTTCATTCTGTCTTTCTTTCATTCTTTCTTTCTTTCATTCTTTCTTTCTTTCATTCATTAATTCTTTCTTTCTTTCATTATTTCTTTCTTTCATTCTTTATTTCTTTCTTTCATTCTTTCTTTATTTCTTTCTTTCTGTCTTTCTTTTATCCTTTCTTTCGTTCTTTCTTTCTTTCTTTGTTTCATTCTTTCTTTCTGTCTTTCATTCTTTCATTCATTCTTTCTTTCATTCTTTCTTTCTGTCTTTCTTTCATTCTTTCATTCTTTCTTTCTTTCTTTCATTCTTTCTTTCATTCTTTCTTTCTTTCCTTCATTCATTCTTTCTTTCTTTCTTTCTGTCTTTCTTTCATTCTTTCATTCTGTCTTTCTTTCATTCTTTCTTTCTTTCATTCTTTCTTTCTTTTCTTCATTCTTTCTTTCTTTCATTCTTTCTTTCTTTCATTCTTTCTTTCTTTCATTCATTAATTCTTTCTTTCTTTCATTATTTCTTTCTTTCATTCTTCATTTCTTTCTTTCATTCTTTCTTTATTTCTTTCTTTCTGTCTTTCTTTCGTTCTTTCTTTCTTTGTTTCATTCTTTATTTCATTCTTTCTTTCTTTCTTTCTTTCTTACTTTCATTCTTTCTTTCTTTCATTCATTCATTCATTCATTCATTCTTTCTTTCTTTCTTTCTTTGCCTGCGGAATAACAACAACGGTCATTTTGCAGTTCAACACCCGCGCTCAGTTCGCATTAAAAATTTCCAGAATACTTACATTTATGTGTAATTGTACACGCTCCATTCGAATCTTGCTTGATAAAGTTGATAAAATCTACCATTTTGGAGTTATCGACAGTGAAATTTGCGATTCAATCGCGTCCTTGGCGACTGCCATTACTCGCGTTGTTTGCATACATTCGCTGCGGAAAACTAAACGCGGAAGACTACTGAAAGCTGAGCTCGGAACTGATCCTTCGTGTCTAAATTTGTCGTAATTACTGCGCACGAGAACTATTTACGTAGACGCGCTGAGTTTCCGCAATGATACCTACACTGATAGCTATTCTGCAGCGAATGTAGACAATGGCTGCCCGCGACGCGAATTGAATCCAAACTTTCACTGTCGATAACTCCAAAACGGTAGATTTTATCAAATTTATCACGCTTGATTCGAATGGAGCATGTATATTTACACATAAATGGAAGTATTCTGGAATTTTTTTAATACGAACAGAGTTCGGGTGCTAAACTGCAAAATAATAGTTTTTTTTTTTATTAGAGATAAATCACCGCACGTTAATAACAATTTTTGGATCAAAGAAAGGTTTGCCAACCCACACTGCCAATCAACTGCAGAGATGGGTTACTATACTTTTGAATTATGATTTCAAAATGGAATTTTAACCATCTTGGTCATGATGAGGTGTTATCAGATTTGATGTTTGCGAGTAAAGTGAAATTTGTATTTGATAGACTGTTGCCTGAGAGAGAAAAAAATGAACACAAAAAAGGAAACCGATACTGTTAAATATTGTAACTGAGGCGAAAAAATATTCTTTGAAATTATAAAAAGAATAAGGAACACCGGGAAGAAGGTGTAATTGAAAAACGTTCCGGCAGAGTATTATATATGATTAAAAGGTCCGAGGTGGGTACATAAATGCCACCTAACCAATTAAAGAAAAGGTACTCTGACAGTAAAAATACAAGACTGGAAGAATCAGTGCTGGTATTATACGATGTACTGAGGTGGCTATGCGAGAAAGAAAAGAAAAATTCCCACAGACATCCTGGATATGGATCCCAAAAGAAAGATACCTGGCCTCCAGGTGAGGTAAAAACTCGAAAGGGAGGTGTTGTGAGGAAGAATATTTCCCTACAAGTTTTGACTCGGCCATCGGACGAAAGACATAAAAATACTCCCACATCAAGAGGAGTAGCAGCAGGAGCAGTAGGATTTTTTGCTGAAAACAGTCATTCACGGCTAAACATTCTCTTCCCAAGTTTCTATTCTACATTATGTTTCACTGTACCAAAAGGTAATAAACTTCTTGTTAAACCAATTCCAGATTTCTACTTTTGATTTTGATAACTCAGTTACAAGGAGTATGAAATGAAAAAAAAACATGAATGAAGAAAGAGAATCAGAAACCAAAATAAACGAAAAATAAAATGAAAATGAAGAAAAAGGAAGTGTTATTGAAGAAGAGGCGTCAGATGAAGAAGAAGAAGAGGAAGAGTCAGAAGAAGAAGAAACATTAGAAGAAGAGGCGTCAGAGGAAGAAGAAGAAGAAGAAGAAGAAGAAGAAGAAGAAACATTAGAAGAAGAAGAAGAAGAAGAAAAGCATTAGAAAAAGAGGAGTCAGAAGAAGAAGAAGAAGAAACGTTAGAAGAAGAAGAAGAAGAAGAAGAAGAAGAAGCAGAAGAAGAAGAAGAAGAAGAAGAAAAGCATTAGAAAAAGAGGAGTCAGAAGAAGAAGAAGAAGAAGAAGAAACGTTAGAAGAAGAAGAAGAAGAAGAAGAAGAAGAAGAAGAAGAAGCAGAAGAAGAAGAAGAAGAAGAAGAAAAGCATTAGAAAAAGAGGAGTCAGAAGAAGAAGAAGTAGAAGCATTAGAAGAAGAAGCGTCAGAAGAAGAAGCATTAGAAGAGCCGTCAGAAGAAGAAGAAGAAACATTGGAAGAAGAGGCGTCAGAAGAAGAAGAAGAAGAAGAAGAAGAAGAGGAAGAAGAAGAAGAAAAAGAAAAAGCATTAGAAGCAGAGGCGTCAGAAAAATAATAAGAAGAAGCATTAGAAGAAGAGGCGTAAGAAGAAGAAGAAGAAGAAGAAGCGCCAGAAGAAAACGCATTAGAACAAGAAGAAGAAGAAAAAGAAGCCTTAGAAAAAGAAGCGTCAGAAGGAAAAGAAGCATTAGAAGAAGAAGCGCCAGAAGAAGGAGCATTAGAAGAAGCGCCAAACGAAAATGAAGAAGCATTAGAAGAAGAAGAAGCATGAGAAGCGGCGTCAGAAGAAGTAGAAGGGGCATTAGAAGAGGAGGCATAAGAAGAAGAAGAAGAAGAAGAAGAAGAAGAAGAAGAAGAAGAAGAAGAAGAAGAAGAAGAAGAGGCAGAAGAAGAAGAAGAAGAAGAAGAAGAAGAAGAAGAAGAAGAAGCATTAGAAGAGGAGGCATAAGAAGAAGAAGAAGAAGCAGAAGAAGAAGAAGCAGAAGAAGAAGAAGAAGAAGAAGAAGGAGCATTAGAAATAGAGTGTGAATTTGAAACGTTATGCAGAGTATAAATCCTCTTGACGACAGGATAATAAAAATCTATGATAATACCGCGGAAGGTCCTGGTTTATTGTGGATATTTGCTATTACTTGAGATGCATATAAGGTCATTCACTGAGTACATTGTAGTGGTGATAATAATAATAATAATAATAATAATAATAATAATAATAATAATAATAATAATAATTCAAACACTTGAACAATCAGAAAGAACCCCCTCTTTTATCTTCTGTTGAAACGATATTTTTTTCATGCTTCGTAGCGGATCGTATATATTAGGCGATACACCCACACAAAAACTAACCAGTTAACTCGGCCAATCATATTAGACAGTAAACGTAAAATTCAAAAGAAAAGTGAATCCACAAGGGGGCGGGGTTGGGGAAAAGGGACGCTTCGTCTGAACGAATCTTCGAAAAACCAAAAGAAGAAGGATATCTGGGCGTTTGAATAACGGGTCTTGACCGACCTTGGCCTGAGCAGTGTCTTTCAAGTCGCACCTTTCGACATTTCCCTTCTTCTGGTTTCATCAGAGACGCGCAGTGGCCAAAAAAGATTGATGGTGAGGTCATGGCCAAAAGGCATAGCTCATTTTGTAGCCTGATTCCCCTTGATCGGCTTCCGTTCACGTGATTTTTGACCAATTCTTATTATTTCCATGTAGTTTCCACCTTCTTCAAGACTGACTTCTTCTTCTTCTCCTTCTTCTTCTTCTGCTTCTTCTTCTTCTTCTAATGCTTTTTCTTTATTGTATTCTTTTTCTTCTTCTTCTTCTTCTTCTTCTTCTTCTTCTTCTTCTAATGCTTTTTCTTTTTTGTATTCTTCTGCTTCTTCTGCTTCTTCTTCTTTTTCTAAGGTTTCTTCTTTTTCTAAATCTTTTTCTTTTTCTATTTTTCTTCTTCTTCTAATGCTTCTTCTTATACTTCAGCTTCTAATGCTTCCCGTTGTTCTTTTAATTTTCTTCTGCTAATGATTCTTCTTTTTCTACTTCTTCTTCTTCTTCTTCAGCTTCTTCTTCTTTTTCTAATGCTTCTTCTTCTTTTCCTAAACCTTCTTTTTCTTCTTTTATTTTCTTCTTCATCTTCTTCTAATACTTCACCTTCTAATATTTCTCGTTGTTCTTATAATTTTCTTCTTCTTCTTCTTTTTCTTCTTCTTCTTCTAATGATTCTTCTTCTTTTTCTAATTCTTCTTCTTCTAATGCTTCTTCTTCCTTGTCTTCTTCTCCTTCTTTTTCTTCTTCTTTTCTAATACATCTTTTCTTCTAATGTTTGTTCTCCTACTACTGTTTCTTCTTCTTATGCGCCTTCATCTTCTTTTAATTTTATTTCTTCTTCTTCTTCTTCTTCTTCTTCTTCTTCTTTTTCTTCTTCTTCTTCTTCTTCTTCCTCTTCTTCTTCTAATGCTTTTATTTTCTATTGCTTCTTGTTCCAATGCTTGTTATTCTCTTAATGCTTCTTCTTCTTCCTCCTCCTTCCTTACTTTCAAAAATTCATCGAATACTCCTTGTTCTTCTCCAGGTTCTCTTCTTTTTCTTCTTTTTCATTGTCTATTGAATGGTCAGCTTTTTAAAAGACATGACCCGACCCGAAAGGACACGTTTGAATCCAAATCGTTTGGCGTCCTGCACCTAACATTTACCAGTCCAACAATTCTTTTGTTTACTGATTGGCTGAAGAAAGCTGTCTGCTTTTGACCCCAGCATATATGCACACAGCAGATAAGAGCTAAACGAAGAAATGAAGCTGGCAAAAAATAATAATAATAATAATAATAAAATTGCAGAACGCGTGGACAGTTTAGTATAATTTAGACGATGCACTCCACACGAGATGTCGTTTTGCAAGTTAAAATGTTACCATATATAACAGATTTGTAGCAATATAAGGATGAAAGAAAGAAAAAATGGACAGAAAGAAAAAAAGCCAGAATGAAAAAGAAAGAGACAATCAGACAAAGGACAGGAATAAATGGAGAAAGAAAGAAAGAAAATTAGAGGAAGAAAGAAAAACAGAGAAAGAAAGCAAAAGAGTAAACGAAAAGAAAAAGAAGGTACGGAAAGAAAAAGAAAATAAAGAAAAGGAGAAAAGTAAAAGGAAAAGAGAAAGAAAGTACTGAAAAAACAAGAGAGAAAGAAATAAAAAAGAGAATGAAAAGAGAAAAAAGAAAGAAAAAAAGAAAGAAAGAAAGAAAGAAAGAAAAGAGAGAGAAGAAGAAAGTAAACAGAGGAAAAAAGAAAAAAGAAAAAATGAAAAGGAAAGTGAAATAAAGAACGAACTGAAAAACTAGAAAGAAAAGAGAGAAACAAAGAAAAAGAAAAAAATGAAAATGAAAAAAAACTGAAGAAAAAAGAGAGGCTGAACGAAAAGAGAGGTAGAAAGAAAGAAAGAATGAAAACGAAAGAAAGAAGTGAAAAAAAGAGAGGATGAAAGGAAAGAGAGGTAAAAAGAAAAAGAATAAAATGAAAATGAAAGTGAAAGAAAGAAAGAACTCGAAATAAAGAGAGGATGAAAGTAAAGAGAGGTAGAAAGAAAAAGAAAAAATGAAGATGAAAGTGAAAGAAAGAAAGAACTGAAAAAGAGAGCACGAAAGATAAAAAGTAGAAAGAAAAAGAAAAAAATGAAAGTGAAAGAAAGGAAGAACTGAAATAAAAAACGAGGAAGAAAAACTAATCTAGTCAAGTCATTACAATAGTACTATTTTCTTTTGCTTCCTAGGCAATTACCCAGGACTACTTATCATGAATAGATTAGTCCATTCGTGATAGTAAAGAGGGTAGCTGGCTCTTACCACAACAGGTTTATAATATGATTTCTTTTCTGTGATCTCATTCTATTTGTTGTGTTTTTGTTTTACTTTCCAGTTATCGGGTAACTGTCTACCTCACCAGACGAGACTCTGGCCTTCGGCATAGCCTCATCTGGGTTCCTCTCCACACAGCGACAGAGAGTCTACAAGCAGACTCAACTGTAATCGTTAATTTCTCGGAATTGCCCTGGCATCGATATTGCTAGCGATCTTACCCTCTTTTTAGTGCAATGAGGGCGGCACTTCCGCGGGCAGCAGTTTCCCGAGATTGAGTTACGCCCTCTCTGAAGACGCACACAATTGAGAGATAAAATGTAGTTTATCCACTCTTGGGCTAATACTATACTTTGATCCCAGCCTGATGGTTAACTCTTCAATAGTACTATCTTCTTTCTTTCACAATTACCCAGGACTACTTATCATGAATAGATCAGTCTATTCGTGATAGTAAAGAGGGTAACTGGCTCTTACCACAACAGGATTATAATATGATTTCTTTTCTGTTTTACTCCCCAGTTATCAAAATTCTCTTGCACTATTTAGCTGTCCTCTGCACAACCATATGTATCCGTTTTCTTACTACATATCTTAATGTTACTTTATGTCTATATCCAAAACTTTGACATAAAATATATTTTCTTACTTTTTCTTTCTAACTTTTTTTGGGGTCATTCTTTCTTTTTGGTTATCTTTGTTTCTTTCTTTGTTGTGTTTTACATACTTTGTTGGCATGGCTTAATATATAGCGGCTTGGATTGAGGAGTCGGAGAGCCGAGTTCGAATTCCAGTCGTATCCTTAACATTCACTTACGTCCTGATATCCTTTGGAAAGGTATGAATCCTCTTCTTCTCCCCCTAGCTATGGGAAAATAGCAGGACTGACTGGGTTCTATAACATTGGGTGGCAACTGGTCAAGGAGAAGGAAAAAAAATGAATTCAAAACCGGCCCGGATTGGGTTGGGCTCCGTCAGGCTATCTTACCCAAGAAACACCATTTCTACTGCAGTACACATGGTGCCCCTAAGACCCTACAGGGTAAATTGCAAGACAGACTGGTTTCTATAACCTTGGGTAGTAACCGGTCTAGGAGAAGGAAAAACTTTGCATTCAAAACCGGTCTGGAGTGGGTTAGGATCCGTCAGGCTATCTTACCCGGCTGCAGTACAGATGGTACCCCTAAGTCCCTACAGGGTAAATAGCAGAACATACTGGGTTCTATAGCCTTGGGTGGCAACCGATCCAGAAGAAGAAAAATCTCTGAATTCAAAACCGGTCTGGAGAGGGTTGGGCCCCGTCAGGCTATCTTGCCCAAGTAACACCACTTCCACTGTGGTTGCAGTACACATGGTTTGCCTACGACCCTACAGGGTAAATATCATAATATACTGGGTTCTATAGCCTTGGGTGGCAACCGGTCCAGGAGAAGGAAAAACTCTGAATTCAAAACCTGCCTGGAGAGGGTTGGCCTCTGTTGCCCAAGAACCTCCATTTCTACTGCGGCTGAAGTACACACGGTGCCTTACGACTGTACGGTTCACGGGATAAAACTATTTATTCAGACTAAAGGCTTACTGGCGCATCGCGTTGAAACACAGGTTCGCGTACGATCAGTGAAGTTAAGCAACGAGCCTTGCCAGTACCTAGATGGGTGACCAGTTGGGAATTCCAGGTGCTGTAAGCTTGGATGTACGAGGGCTTACGGCTGTAGCACCTTGAAACACCGGTTCCCGTGTTAAGCAACGTCGATCCTGCTCACTACCTAGATGAGTGACTACTTGGAAATACCAGATAATGTAAGCTTGGATATGCGGGTGGTATAAATATCTTACGGCCATATCACGTTGAAAGACCGGTTCCCGTATGATCACTGGATATAAGCAACCTCGAACCTGGTCAGTACCTAGATGGGTAGCCGCTTGGGAATTCCAGGTGCTTTCAGCTTGGATGTGCGAGTGATATAAAGGGCTTACGGCCATAGTACCTTGAAACACCGGTTCCCAGGTTAAGCAACCTCGAGCCTGGTTAGTACCTTGATGAGTGATTACTTGAGAATACCAGATGATGTAAACTTGGATATTATTATGATTATGATTATTTCAAATCCTCCTAATGGAAATTACGCATAGACTCAAGGAAATTAATTCACTCTCGCGTGGTCATGTGTGACGTCATGAACTGCGGTGCCATTTTCGCTTCCAGCTTCATTATATGCACAAGTTTGTCGTTGCTTGGAAATCTTCCATGTAAACAGAAACAGACTATCATCACTGTCTTGTCCGTGTATTGCTTAATATATTGTAATGTAATTGCCATCTTTGATAATGGCTGATGTAAGCCGAAAGCTTAGATTGGATTAAAAAATATGTATCAATATTGTGATTTTCTTTCTTCGTTTAATGATAATGTTATTAAGCTTATCAGACGATATGAAAAAAAATTACATAAAATAAATAGACAACATTTTCTCTCTCTCTCTCTCTCTCTATATATATATATATATATATATATATATATATATATATATGTTTGCATGTATGTAAGTAAATGTGTAAATAGCAGGAGAGACTGGGTTCTATAGCCTTGGGTGGCAACCGATCTAAGTGAAGGAACTCTGAATTCAAAACCGGGTTGGGCTCCGTCCGGGTCTCTTGCCCAAGTAACACCACTTCGACTGTGGTTGCAGTACACACGCTCCCCCTACGACCCTACGGGTCACGGGCTAAAAAACAAACATTCTTTGTATTTCTTTCAATGTTTGTTTATGATCATTGCAGATATCTGTTTTTTTGTGGTGGGGGTATCGGTTGAGACTAATTGACAGTGTGTTCCTTAAAATCGTCAGCACCTTCCTCAGTATCTTTAATTTTATATTTCCTTCATTTGTATGTTCATATCAGATGTCTGGTGATTATCGCTCCAGCACCTTCCTCAGTATCCTTTATTATTATATTTCATGCATTATATGTTCGCACCAGATGTCATGTGGTTATCGCCTTTTAAGTCTTTCTCCCATTTATTTTGTTTTTTTTAATTTTTTTCAAATTTCCTGGAATCTTTAAATATCTTATTTCTTTTCTCCTTCTATATCTTTTTCTTATCCTTCTCTGTTTTCTTCTATTTTCTTTTTCTTTTACTTCTTTTTCTTCTCTTTCGTAATTTCCCTTATATTTGATATTAAATCTACCTTCTCTCACTTTCTTTTACGTTATTATTTTTTCTTATTGTTCTCTTTCTCACTCTTCATCTTGTTCTATCTTTTTTATTTTCTCTCTTTCTTTCTTTCTTTCTTTCTTTCTTGCTTGTTTTCTTAATTTCTTTCTTTTTTTTCTTTCTCATCTTTTTTTTCCTTGTGTATTTCTTTTTTCTTTGTGTTTTCCCTTTTTCTTTTTTTCTTCTCTTTTTTTCTTTCTTTGTCTTCTCTTTTATGTTTTTTTCTCTATTTTTCTTCTCTTATCTCCTGTCTGTTTCTTTCACATGTTCTCGTTCTTTATCGTTTCTGCCTCCTCCTCCTCCTCCTTCTTCTTCTTCTTCTTCTTCTTCTTCTTCTTCTTCTTCTTCTTCTTCTTCTTCTTCTTCTTCTTCTTCTTCTTCTTCTTCTTCTTTCGTTTAATCCTTTTCTTTTTCTGATTTTAATTATTTTCCCACTACGCCCCTCCTCCTCCTCCTGCTCCTCCTCCTCCTGCTCCTCCTCCTCCTCCTTTTCTTCTACTTCGACTCTTCTTCTTTTTTCATTTTCATCTTATTTCTGTTTCATTTCTTCTTCTTCTTCTTCTTCTTCTTCTTCTTCTTCTTCTTCTTCTTCTTCTTCTTCTTCTTCTTCTCCTTCTTCTTCTTCTTCTTCTTCTTCTGTCATTTATCTATTCATTCCTACGTTTCTTTTCTTCTTAATCCTTTCCTTTTTCTTCTTTCCATTGATTTTAATTATTTCCCCACTACGACCTCCTCCTCCTCCATTCCTTCTTCTTCAACCCCTCTTCCTTTTTTCTTCATTTTCACCGTATTTCTCCTTATTTTTGTTTCTTCTTCTTCTTCTTCTTCTTCTTCTTCTTCTTCTTCTTCTTCTTCTTCTTCTTCTTCTTCTTCTTTCACGTTTTCATTCATTCCATTTTTTCACACAACTTTCCTTCGCCATTTTCATTCACCCTCTATTATTCTTCCTTACTTCTTTTTTCTCTTGCTTCAGAATTTCTTTTTTCTCTCTCTCTCCGTCTTTACCTTGCAAATAAAAAGTGGCCTCTCCATGACATCCGACTTCTTGTCATCATCACCATCATCATTATCATCATCTATTTATTCTGTTTAAATCCTATCACTCTCCGTCTTTTTATCTCCATATCTTCGCTTCATTCTCTTCCCCCCTACTTGACCTCCCCCACCAACGTCCAGTTCTTTATATTAACCTTCCTCCGTACCCTATTACCCCATCACCTTTGTCGATCCCATAATTCACTTCTGCCAGAATGGGTAGCTTAAAAGACCCTAGCTGCTAAGATAGACAAAAGCTGAGCCAATGTCCGGATTTCGTCTCGTTATCTAAACACGACCCCAAAACCAATTTTCGGACCACTCCTTTTGGTGATCGCAAATCCTTGCAGCCAAGGTTTGATCGACAAGTCGGCTCACCACAATGGGTAGATGGAATGTTGTAAGACCAAAGATCGAGAAGAAGATTGAGATATCCATCGGCCTTCCTTTTCTTTTACATCATTTGTAATCTCCACTTATTATTATTTCTGCTGTTATTTGCGAATAGCTAATAACATTAGCTCAGTCTGACACAAGGCTTCAAAATGTGAGCGTTCAAGAAAATCCAAACTAATTTGTAAATCAATGCTCAGTGAAATGAGCATCGTTATTATTATTATTATTAGTAGTAGTAGTAGTAGTAGTATTAATAATAACCTTAGCTCAGTCTGACACAAGGCTTCAAAATGTGAGCGTTCAAGAAAATCCAAACTAATTTGTAAATCAATGCTCTGGGAAATGAGCATCATTATTATTATTATTATTATTATTATTATTTTTATTATTATTATTAGTAGTAGTAGTAGTATTAATAATAACCTTAGCTCAGTCTGACACAAGGCTTCAAAATGTGAGCGTTTAAAAAAATCCAAACTAATTTGTAAATCAATGCTCTGGGAAATGAGCATCATTATTATTATTATTATTATTATTTTTATTATTATTATTATTAGTAGTAGTAGTAGTAGTAGTAGTAGTAGTAGTATTAATAATAACCTTAGCTCAGTCTGACACAAGGCTTCAAAATGTGAGAGTTCAAGAAATTCCAAACTAATTTGTAAATCACATGCTCTGGGAAATGAGCATTATTATTATTATTAGTAGTAGTAGTAGTAGTAGTAGTAGTAGTACTAATAATAACCTTAGCTCAGTCTGACACAAGGCTTCAAAATGTGAGCGTTCAAGAAAATCGAAACCATGACTAAACCTTTCCAAACTAATTTGCAAATCAGCGATCTGGGAAATGAGCATCATCATTTTTTTAATTTTTATTATTTTTAATAGTAGTAGTAGTAGTAGTAGTATTAATAATGACCTTAGCTCAGTCTGAGAAAAGGCTTCAAGATGTGAGCGTTTACGAAGACCGAAACCATCACAAAAACTTTCCAGAGTAACTTGAAAGTTAACACTCTAAAAAAGAAGCATTATTATTATTATTATTATTATTATTATTATTATTTATGCTCATTGAACGAAAAGAAATGAAATATTGTGGAGTAATAGATAGCGGCTTTTATTGAGGAATCGGAGATCCAAGTTCGAGTTCCAATCGAATCCATTAAATTCACTTACGCGTTAATACCCTTGGGAAAGGTATGAATCCTCTTCTTCTCCACACAGCTATGGGTAAATAGCAGGACAGACCAGGTTCTATAGCCTTTGATGGCAGAAAGAAATGGCAAAACGCACTACGGCAAAAATAATCTGCCTCGTCAGTCATGTATCGAAAGATACATGATCGCTTAAGCGTTTATCACGCATGGCATATAACTGACTGAACTAATAACCTTATCTCAGTTTGACACAAGGTTTCAAAATGTGAGCGCTTACGAAGATCGAAATTATCGCAAAAGCTTTCCAGGCTAACTTGTAAATCAATGCTCTATGGAAGAAGCATTATTATTATTATTATTAATAATATTATTAATAATTATAATAACCTTAGTTCAGTCTGGCTCAAGGCTTCAAAATGTGGGCTTTTACGAAGATCGAAATTATCACAGAAACTTTCCAGGCTAACTTGCAAATCAATGCTCTATGAAAGAAGCATTATTATTATTATTATTATTATTATTAATAATAATAATAATAATAATAATAATAATAATAATAATAATAACCTCAGCTCCGTCTGGCACAAGGCTTCAAAATGTGAACGTTTATGAAGATCGAAATCATCACAAAAATCTTCCGGACTAACTTTCAAATCAACGCTGTAAGAAAGATTCATTATTATTATTATTATTATTATTTTTATTTCCTTTTATATCTGGCGTTTACACATTTCTTTCCAGGTCCCGCCCAGGGACCTAAGGTTAGAAATGGCATCATGACACTTTCCACTGCAAAAAAAAATAATTACATAGATAAAGCCCTTCGTAAAGTGTGGGCTGTACTTGTCAGAACAATTTTTTGTATCTCTTTGAGGCATGGACTTCCAGGGATCCCTTCAATCAGCCTACTGGAATCTTTTCCAACCAGTCCAAGGGCTCCAACTACAACAGGAATTGTTGATGTTCCCATGTGCCACATTTTTGAGATTTCTATTTCAAGGTCCTTGTATTTTGACAGTTTTTCGAATATCTTCAAAGATACATTGCAGTCTGCAGGGACTGCCATATCAATAAGGAGGCACTTATTTTGTTTGTGGTCTTTAATAACAATGTCTGGGCGGTTCGCTTTGATTGTTCTGTCAGTGTGCATTGTGTAGTCCCATAGAATTGTAACAGGTCCTATCTCCGTAACCGGGTCAGGGTGGTGTTCGTACAAATTTCTTCCAGTTTCCTTCCCATAGGAGTTGCAAATATTATTATTATTATTATTATTATTATTATTATTATTATTATTATTATTCATCGTGTACCCGTGACGTCAAAAATGACGTCGGTATTTAGAAAGTTTTAATAGTCAGATGCGATGAAACAAAAACTATTGAAACAATTTAAAAAGATTCAGTAAGGCGAACATAAAGAATTTATTAATGAAATAGAGGACAATGAACCATTTAAAAAATCCAGGCCGCTTTATATTTTTTAGACGTTAAATGGTATCTAGGAGTCATTGATTACTCCTTGTATTAGATTAATTGATTTTTGTTCAGTATCTTTTCATGTTAAAAATGATGTGAGTTTAATATAACAATGACATAGAAATACCTCTCCGAAGAAAAAGACTGGCGATAACAAAAAAAGCAACGACAAAGCCTATTTGAAGACCAAGTTGAAGATGATCACTTAAGAGACAAAGGTATCTGAGTGCCTCACATGAAAGTCTTGAACAAATAAGACTGCAATCCCAGAAACCTAGGAGTAAAGGAACTGATTAATGAAATAGTTCATTTTGGTCGGGAAATAATTTTGTCTCAATGCAGATAAATATTTTATTTGTATAGATTATTAAAACAACAACGGTAAGTAATCACTCAGAAAGTTACTAACTTAAGTGACTTTACCTCTCTTTATACTCGTGAATTTAAGCGTGCCACTAGGTTGGCATCTCGGTCCAACCCTGTCACTGTCGAAACGGTTAAACGTAGCCGTCTCTTCTACTTCAATAAGCTTCAGGTCTCGCACTTCCCGGCTTTGGAACTCACTTCCTCTTGCTTGCTTCCCTGATAGCTATAATCTCCCACGATTCGAATGCAATGTCACTCGACATCTCCAGATGCCTTAATCTATTCCCCGTCCTTCTCTTCATCCTTTCCTCTATCACGCCACTATAGGCTTTCTTCCATTCTCTGTAACCCCTTGCGTGCTAGTGGCACTCCTGCCTTGCTTAGGTGAAATGCTAAAAAAATGGGATAGGAAATATATTAGTAAATACAACGGAACTATATAAAAATAAACATTGGTAAATCGGTGGATAGTGGCTCGCATTGAAGAATCGGAGAGCCGAGTTCGAATTCCAGTCGAACTCATTACGTTCACTTACGTGCTAATACCCTTGGGAAAGGTATGAATCCTCTTCTACCCACAGGACAGACCAGGTTCTATAGCCTTGGATGGCAACTGGTCTACCGCAGAAAGAAATTGCATCCTACTGTCGGAAAAAAAATCTTCTTCGTCAGTCATGTATCGAAAGATACATGATCGCCTATGTGTGTATCACGCATGACACATAACTGACTTAGGAGGCACGCTGGATTGAGGAATCCATTCGAATCCATTACATTCGCTTACGTCCTAATAGCCTTGTGAAAGGTATGAATCCTCTTCTTCTCCCCCCAGCTATGGATAAATATCACAACAGACCGGGTTCTATAGCCTTGGATAGCAACTGGTCTACTGCAGAAATAAATGGCAACCTACTGTAAAATATGTCTCGTCAGACATGTATAAAAAATACATGATCGCATAAGCGTGTATCCCGCATGGCACATAACTGACTGAAATATTATAGGGTCTTATTATTATCAGTTGGAGCGTGGCCGTATGGTTAGCAATTTAGCGTTCTGGCAATAATCAATGGGTCCGTATTTCACCGTGTTAGAGGTGAGTTCTTGATAATATCGGCATGGGAAGACGATCCCAGCGAGCAGATCTGTCGTGAAGAGCGTGAAACCCGTGCTACACGGTCTGATTCAAGTTTTGCCCTTGAATCTCTTTAAGTAAAATTATTTAGAAGGTGCCGACAGTTATGCAAGGACGAAGTTGTGGCCTTGTTAGGACCAGAAATAAAGACACAAGAGAGGAACTGAGTTAATCAAATATATTAACAGAAAACAGTAATATATACATATACAAACGAGAGTGTTACAGCAAGAATGTTCGGTCCGACTGTCAGAGCTGACAGCTGTAAACTTCACTCTCCAAAAGGCAGTACCTGCTCCTATTTATAGCTGGGAGAGTCCATGCGTGCGTGGGTAAATTACCATAACACATACACGCACGCACACATACACACACACAGACATATATATATATATATATATATATATATATATATATATATATATATATATATATATATCAGTTGTGGCCTTGTTTGGGTCAGAAATAAAGACACAAGAGAAGAATTGAGTTAAATATATTAACAGAAAATAGTAAGGTAAACATATACAAACGAGAGTGTTACAGCAAGAATGTTCAGAGATGACCGTTGGAAACTTCGCCCTCCAAATGGCAGTACCTGCTCCTATTTATAGCTGGGAGAGTCCATGCGTACGTGGGTAAATTCCCATAACAAGACTGAAGGTTATTTTCCAGATAAAATGCTAATACGTAAAAAGCACACCATCGGTTGTCTCGTTTGCTGGTATCAATTAATTCATGCATTCTGTTTTCGTAAAGTTGAGAGTCCCTTTTCTGGCTATCGTTGACTACGTTTTCTCGAGTTTGTTTCAGTTTTTATTCTGAGTTTACCATCAGCATAGTATCATTCAAAAGAAAAGAAAAAGGGTTACTCCACTGCTGTCATACCAGAAATAGGCGAGAGGACATCAAACCGTTCCGACCTGGGAAAAAGATTAAACGAAATCCGACACAGAAACGACAGTTTGACAAAATACCTGGAGAATATTTGGGGAATTTATATATGTCGAAATGAAGAAACTTTCTGTCACTTACTCAGAAACCGGATCTATATCCACAACCGCATTGATTAGACCGACAAAGGATAGGAAGTTGTGGAGAGCTATGGTGCGGAAATATAACAAGTACAAAACATGATTTCATTTTGGTGGGGGATTTAAGACCGTCGCATCAAAGGACCAGATGAAATAAGCAGGAAAAATGAAATCAAATAAAAAATGTACCAAGAATCGGAAATATATTCCAGTCGAAAAGGAAAGGCCCCATTCTGCAGTGGCGCACTTCCGGTTTGTGACAAAATAAAATATTATTCGAGTTGTGGGCGGATACCGTGGACGGAGTGACACTGATGTCACTGCTCAATCACTTCTTAACCAGTGCGAAAAATTCAAAAGTAAAAATTAACAAAACAGCATATTTATTATTGTATGTATGTATGTATGTATGTATGTATGTATGTATATATATATATATATATATATATATATATATATATATATATATATATATATATATGTGGTATATATAATTTCTTTTTCTATATAAAGAACGATTTGGGGGGAAAAGGTGTATGACAAAATGGGAAAAAAAAATTCTTCGTGCAAGTTTGTCAGTCCGATGACGTCCTAAAGGACGAAACGGGTTACACAAAAACTTTTTTCCATTTTTCACACATCTTTCCCCCAATATATATATATATATATATATATATATATATATATATATATATATATATATATATAATTTAAAGAAAACCAGACAACTTTCAGGTTCCATGTTAAATCAGAGCGAATAATTTAATTTAAAGATATTCATACGTATTACCAAGATTTTCATTACTAAACACACACACACACACACACACACACACACACACACACACACACACACACACACACACACATATATATATATATATATATATATATATATATATATATATATATTTAAAGACATTTATAATATGCTTAACGTTCTTTTTATAGATACAAGTATTTAAGCAAATGCTCTGTTTTATAATAAACAGTATTAAATGTAAATGTTATTTAATACTGTTTATTATAAAACAGAGCATTTGCTTAAATACTTGTATCTATAAAAAGAACGTTAAACATATTATAAATGTCTTTAAATAAATTGTCGGACTATGTCCAATTCAAAAATATATAAATATATATATATATATATTTCAAAGTTATTTTAAACCCCTTTTTATTCCTCTTTTAATTTTAAATTAATGTTTCATTCTTCATATATCCCCAAATTAATACCATAAGGTTATTATTCGTGTTTCATGTTATAAAATTTCTTCCCTCCCCTGACCACTGCCTCGTGCCCTTCGTCTGACTGAAACATTGAAATAGTTACATTCTGTATTAGTCTTTCGACAGGTTGTTGTTTTTTGGGGTTTTGTTTTTGTTTTAGCTTTCACGGTTAAATTTCCATTTCTGACACGAACTCAGCCCACATCGGGGTGCATAAGACAGACGACAGATATCTTCGTCTGCCGAAATAGGCCATTCCCCATATGAGGTAATATTGGATTTTATTGGTTATCTGTGATAATAAATATATTGAGCCCTTTATGTGGATCAGCTTAAATAGTTTATATTACTAGGATCCACTTGGATTATGTAACAATGGAGTTGTTACCTTTCACCATATACATATCTAGTAATTCAGAATAATCTGCAACGGAATGCAGAAAGCACTGGACGGCCGTTTCGTCCTATTTGGGACTCATCAGCAGTGCGCATCTACTACCGAAAATCGAACTCAGACCATTTCGATACAACGCAAACATCATACCAACTGTACCATGGGCCTCAGCGACGAAGAAGACAATCTAGACTCGATATAGCGTCGCTACTCACTCAATTCCGCAGCGATATTAATCCAAGTATACGGATAACCTCGGAACAGTGTCCCGAGCGACACGTCTGCTTATTGACCCTTAACCGCTCCATCGCGGAGCGTTACTGGGTCTAGGAAGGATATACAAGTGAAGAAATTTGGGGGGATTAGATTTATCATATATAGCAATATATATATATATATATATATATATATATATATATATATATATATATATATATTGAAGAAGAAGAAGAAGAAGAAGAAGAAGAAGAAGAAGAAGAAGAAGAAGAAGAAGAAGAAGAAGAAGAAGAAGAAGAAGAAAATTAACAAATCACAATGTGGGATAGTTATCAAGAAAAGCAATAAAAACAAAGAAAAAAATAAATGAAATTGGCTACGCTACATAGCCCAGAATAATCTTCATCAGAATACAGAAAGCACTGGACGGCCCTATTTGGGACTCATCAGCAGTGCGCATCCATTATCGAGAATTGAAATCGAACATTCTCGATAAAAGGCAAACGTCAGACCAGCTGTAGCACATGCCTCGGTGTCGAAGAAGACAGTATCTAGACTACTTACTCAGTTCCGCAGCGATAATCATCCAAGTATACGGATAACCTCGGAAGAGTACCCCAAGAGCCACGTATTGTTTTTGTACCCTTAGCCACTCCTCACGTGCACTAGCTGGGTCATGCAAGGATATATAGTAAAGAAATTTTAAGGGAGATTAATCATATATATATATATATAGATATATATATATATGTTTGTACTCGTTTGTAAAAACCTCGGATAGCACAGCTTGCAGTAGAACAAATCGGTACCCGAGGAAAAATGAAGAATAAAAACAAGAAAGAACCAAAAACATTAAACCAAGACGAAAACAATCGTCCAGTGTTCAAGTTCCAAGTCCAAAGAAAAATACCCCCAAAACGAGTAAAAAGGCAACTACGTAAAGTGCTCAATACACGAAGCAGAGCAAACTTAAGATAATCCTAAAGAGCCAGGCAAACCTACCTAGGTTTCACCTAAACGGATATTCATGGAAATGAATCTATATATATATATATATATATATATATGTATATATAAATAAAAAGGAAAGAACAGTAAGATATAATATCCGGTGTTCTTATAGATATTTTTATTTTTACACAATAGTGCTCTATGTAAATTTAAATTTACAGAGCATTAATATTATAAATTAATAGATTTAAAATATGGTTTTACCGCTACACAGTGATGACCATGTTTCAGAAATGGAAGCTAAAGCCCCTGAATTTAATTTTGTTATTAAACCAAAGACATTAGTTCCATTTCCTCATCAAGCGAATTTTGGAGTAACTTACTTTTTAAAATTTACGGTTGTTAACGGCACAGGAAAGATTCATAGTTTGAGGGTTTCCAAGGTTACCGATAAATCCATTCATCTAGACAAGGGGTGGTAGAGGGTTCAATTTTTAATTTTCGTTGTCTCAGTTAATAGTTACATTTGAAAGCGGGGTTATGTTTAGGGATGGGTAGGGATGTATCTTTTAACAAATTCTGACATCCGCTAAATTCATGTCATCTGGGTTTATTTCTAACGGCAAAAATTCTTATGGTATTATTTCTATTTGTATATTTAAAGATTTTGAGGGACTGTTTAGGTTAGAATATGTTTTATCCACCTTTCTAAAAAGTTATTTTTAATATTTAATATACTATACTCCTAGTTAAAAACCAAGTAAATGTATTAGGATTACTTACAGTATTTAAAATTATTTATTCTTATCGAGTATAAGTAAATATTATTTTATTTTATTTTATTTTATGTAAACTTTATGACAATGACGGCAAAGGTGGTTAAATTATTTCACTAATTCAATAAACTTTTATTTATAAATTTAGTATTATAAATGTATATATGTATGTATAAAGGACATTTAATGTTCAATATTATATTCTAACTTATTAATTTCACATGACTTTCGGTGTTCACTTGGATTCTTTCCAGTGTTTGAATTGCTTTGAGAGAGGTGTTATGGTTAGAGTACGTTTTATTTAATTACAATTTTAAAAGATATTTAGGTTAGAATCTGTTTTATTTAATTTCAATTTTAAAACATTTTTAAAAATTCTACTTTCAAATTTAACTTTTTAATTTTAATCGGCTATATTTCTTTATAAACCAACTAAATGTAATATAATTATCTACATTATTTAAAATTATTTATACCCATCAAATATGAGTATGTATAATAATCAGGTAATTTTTTTTTTTTTTTTTTTTTTTATAGATTATTTAAAGATTATTTAAAGAAAACTTTTGGCAATGACGACAAAAAATAGCTATTTCATTTCTCTGATTCAGTAAATTTTTATTTTTTATAAACTTAGTAATATATAGTTTCTCATGTATGCATAAAGGACATGGGTCATTTAATGACCTACATATTCTAGCTCTTCTTATTAACTTCCATTTAATATATGTATATAACAAGAAGAACAAGAAGAACAAAAAGAAAATGAACTACCCACAATGCGGGATACTTATTAAGAAAAGCGATAAAAAAATATGAAATTGGCTAGGCCATATAACCAAACACATACTAAAAATAGGAGCGTTTGCTCTGCCGACATTTTCTAATAATAACGTTTAAATCGAAACATATCAATATATGTAATTAATGGCGAACTCCTTGAATAATAAGATTCTTATATTCGCGTTGTTGTCAGATGTAAGACACATGGCGAGTACTTTCAACAATTTCAAATTGTCATCTTCAGGGCGCAACTGACAACAACTCGAATATTCAAGGAATTGATAGAAAGTTAATGTCTCCTTAAGTCCTGTTAGCGAAGTGATTTCACCATTAATCGTATTAAGTTTGTTATTTAATTCTTCGTATAAATTTTTTCTTTATGATATAAAATATGAGCTAGACTCTCTAATATATTTACGACATCAGATACGCAGCACGGTAATAATCAGAATCTTAAATCCTGTGGGAAACTACTAAGAAAGTTTTACGCTACTAATTGGATTATACTTAAGTCTATTTCACTTTAACACATAAATATATATAACAAGAAAAATTTCATGGATTTATAACTTTTCAAAATTCAAGCAAAATTCTCACTTGATCAGTTACACAAAATTTTCCCTGAATCATAAAATAAAAAATAAAAATTAAATAAAAGTAAGATATTATTTAATTAGAAATTATTTCAATTGTTTTTATGAATAAAATATATTGTGGACACTATTGTCTTAAGAAAAACAATTTCAATGAATACTGAATTTTTAAAAGAATTGTTTTCATTCTTTGAAATTTTAAGTAGAATTATATATAAACATTTAAATCTTTTAAAATTCTATATTAATTCGTAACGATCAAGTGATATCGATATTAAATAAAAACTATATTTACTTATCATAAATGGAAAAATTACAATAATTTACTGAGCCCAGTATTCAAAAAAGAATTTTGAATATGTGTATGTGTGTATGTATGCGTGTGTTCGTAAAAGTATTAATATTTTTAAACGCAACCACCCATACACAACATCAATAGAAAATACGACCAGTGACAATTGTTTCGTTATGATATAAATTATGAGATAGACACTCTAATATATTTACGACATCAGATACGCAGCAGAGTAATAATCAGAATCTTAAATCCGGTGGGAAACTACTAAGACATTTTTACTCTACTAATTGGATTATAAATTAAAAATTTGTTGGTAATTTCCTAATTACATTATTCGGACTATTGTCCTCATCTTTGTCGCCATATTTATTACAACGTTTCGGCCGTTATCCGCCCCGGCCTTCTTCAGGAGGTTGGAATGTCGAACTGAACCCTTTATTTCGCTCACTGGGGTAGACTGTTCTAGTTCAACGTGCCATGTTTAATGGATATCAGTTTTCAGTTATCTCCTGTTAACTCCCCTCTCCGAATTCCGAATAATGTAAATAATGTACATAATACCTCATCTCATAAATATAGACAGATCCTAATTTCCTAATATTTTCGCAACAAGCGTCCTCAAAAGCACAACTATAAAGCCAAAGTGATTAAAATTCAATAAAATATTAGAATGGATAAAATATTTAAAATATATATGGTTAGTGTGTAGGTAAAAAAATAGCGAAAGAAAAAAGACGTTTACGTTGTATTCGTCGTGTAATTATATCTATATATATATATATGCGTCTGTATATATATATATATATATATATATATATATATATATATATAGATAGATAGATAGATAGATATAATTACCCGACGAATACATATATATATGCGTCTGTTGATATATATATGCGTCTGTATATATATATATATATATATATATATATATATATATATATATATATATATATATATGCGTCTGTGTGTTTGTATGTGGATGTATGTATGTAGATATGGAAGTGGACAGTGGGGTCAAAATCGAGCGGCGATAAACTGTTTCATGCTTAAACGCAATCATCTAGCTGTGAGATGGCGTGGTTTTGTTTGCAAAGATGTTGCCAATGTGCTCAGAAGACGATTTGGCTACAACAAGAAGATAAAAAGCGTGGTAGCAGATATGCAGAAGACAGTGGAGATAAAAAAAACATCGCTCTTCATCTGGTTAAAGCGTCATGATGACAGTTGGTTAGAGAACATTTGGTGGCGGGAAAGAACAGTTATCGCCGATCCAAAAGAAACTTCCATATGGAGGGGTCCCGCCATAGAAGAATGCAGTAGAGGAAATGTGGCCAAAACTGGCGGTTATGCTTCCTCATGATGAATGATTTTGGATTGAATCCCAAAATGGAGCTACTAACTAGGAAAGAAGACCATGCTTATTTTTCCTAGCTCGACTATTTATATAAGCTGGTCAATGTTTATGTGTTGAAGGTCTATTGTTTTATGCTAACTGTTATTTTAATTAAAAGTACAAAAATAAGCAAATAAAATAAACACATCGAAACGAATGAATAAGTAAACAAATTAAGTAAATAATAAACAAATTAACACACTACAAATGAACACATAAACACAAGCAAATGTAATAATATCAATCAACAACAAATGATAATGTAATCAATAATAAATAATGTGTAAAAAAGTTAACAAATAACCCTACAATAGAGCTGGAAATAACGGCATCCAGATCCTCAATTATTTCTACTCAATCGCCTGTAGAACAATTTGAAACATAACTATTAATGCCCCCCTAATAACAGTAAATTCAATACAATAGAACTTCAACACCAAATTCACCACTGACCAACATATATAAATAGCCGATCCAAAGCACAACTCACATTGACTTAAGATTGCTTTTAGGCATGAAACAGATTGGTGCTACTGTGTCTAGATATCAATATCCACTTTTTTCATTACATGCACACTATCTCTGATAGTGAGCAATTTAACCGATAAATATAGTTTACGGTAAAAGTATATTTTATCATATATATATATATATATATATATATATATATATATATATATATATATATATATATATATATATACAGTGCTTTTCCATAAAGTGACTCACCTGATTTTTTTTTACTAAATGTTCTCTTCTCCGATGAAATGAAAGTTGAGCTAAATTCAAAGGATAAGCGATCTAAAATCCGAAGAAGCTTTGAAAGCTCTTTGAATTTAGCAGTAAGTACTGTCAAGCATCCGTTCAGTATAATGTTCTGGGATGCTTTTCTTTTCATGGAACTGGTTTCTTAAAACCTATTGAAAAGAGCCTCAGGAGCGAGCAATACAAGAGAATTTTAGAGTCTTGTCTGTTCCCTTCCGCTGAAAGGGTGCAAATCGACCCCACCAAGCTCATTTTTAGGCAGGATAATTCTCGCTGTCACAAATCAAAATTGATGAAGCAATACTTTGATGAGAAGCAGCTGAGTGTTATGACATGGCCGCCCCACTCTCCTGACCTCAACCCCATAGAAAACTTATGGAGCATTATAAAGTACAGGCTCTCGAGAAAGCAGTTGATCAACAAATAGGACTTGATTGTGAATTTCATATCCGAATGGAATTCGACGCTTGGAGATGAGATTTGCCAGAACCTAATCAATTCAAGGCCAAAAAGGGTTGAAAAGGTTATTCAAAATAAAGGAGGACCCATAGATTATTAAATATTTCGAACTATATTACCTATTATAAATAAATGATACCTCTATTATTCTTTATTTAAAGCTGTTCGGCTATGTTTCTATTGATTACTAGTTGCAGGAAACAAGTGAGTCACTTTTTTGGCACAAAGTTTTTTCCCTAAATCTCATTTATATCCAAAATTATAATTATCAATAGAATACCTTAGGGTGAGTAAACTTTTTTACTAGGTGGTCGGGAAGGGGTCTTTATATTAGTAAGATTAAAAAATTTGTTTGACCCCAAAAACATTATGCGAAAAGATCTTTAAGTAAAAAAAATCAAGTTAGTCACTTTTATCGAGCAGCACTATATATATATATATATATATATATATATATATATATATATATATATATATATATATATATATATATATAGACATAAATTCCCAAGTGGATAGAATCCAGGCAGAACTCAATGTCCAGGAAAGAGTCAGAATATAATATAAAAGGCTCAAACACTAATATTCCATGGTTATAATTTATTACATTGGAATCGTAATCAGACCTACAAATTACTTTTTGAATTTGTAAGTCTGATGAAATGGATCGTGATTACGATTCCAATGTAATAAATTATAACACTGGATTATTAGTGTTTGAGCCTTTTATATTATATATATATATATATATATATATATATATATATATATATATATATATATATATATATATATATATATATATATATATATATATGTTTAAGAAAGACACAAGCGGTTACTGGGTGAGGAAGAATTAGGAACAGAAACATTATCAATGAGCGGGAAGATAAAAGAGTAATCAGGTGTATATATATATATATATATATATATATATATATATATATATATATAAAGCCATTTTTATGTTTATACATTCTTTTTATAGATACAAACTGACTGTCCGAGGAATATTCATAGAAAATATTCGTCCTCCGGCCGGTAAATGTTCTTAAAACTGTTTATTATAAAAAAAACACAGCATTTACTTAAATATTTGTATTTATAAAAAGAATGTATAAACATAGAAATGTCTTAAAATAATTGTCGGACGTTGTACATTTCATAAAGGTTGATGTCATATGTTTACATTTGGATACGATTTGAGCAGATATGAATGTTCTTGAGGGATTCATGAAAGATTGAAGTTTAAAAGTACTAAAATCGACATCGCTACTCGAACGATCCTCCTTGGCTCGGTCGGTTAAGGCACGTCGGCCTAAGTGATTGTTCCGTATAGGATACAGGTTCGATTCCTGTCGGGTAACCACTATTTTCTATGAAAATTTCTTGGACATTCAGGCCGGTAAATGTTATTAATACTGTTCATTATAAAACAGAGCATTTACTTAAATACTTTTATCTATAAAAAGTATGTATAAACATAAAAATGTCTTAAAATAACTAACGGTCATTGTCCATTTCATTTTTTATATTTATACATATATATTTTGTCATCCACAGACAGACTGTTTCGCAGCTCATCAGTGTGGCTAGACGTCCGGTTGCCTTTAGCTAGGATCGAAATCCGACTGAATTGGCGTCAGTCGGAACTTCTACCACTAAGCTGTCGGCGAAGGACAGGGATGAAGGTGAATTTTAGCGTGTTTATTTTTAGATTTAGATAAACACACAGTGACTGACAGTGACTCAATTCTTCCGAAGAGTCGTGCTATATTAGCTTTAATAGTCACTAAAGAGATTATTATTGTCACACCAGGATAAAATGATTTTTAACAAAGGGATCATATTTTATTCATAAAAAGGATACAAAAGTGTCACAGCGAATAAAATTTTCGGTAAATTTCGGCCGATACATCTTCAGAATGAAGGATAGTTTCACGAATAAGACTAAGTGGTTGAAAATACAGTGCGAATTAAAGCCCAAGTTCTCCTTGTTCGGAGAGCCTGTCGCCAATTCAATGTTTTATTTTGTCATGTTTTTGTTTTTGTTTTTGTTCACTCCTCTAATTTCTTTTAGTTTTACCTGCTGACGTGCAATGGATAAATTGTCGTCTAAATGACGCAAAAATTAAAATAACACTGGCATCTCATTTTAACAGATATATTTACCAAAATGACACAAAAAATAACTTGAAATACTAACGAGTAAATTTATTCAATAAAATCGTCTCAGCCGTATCAAGTTTATTTTCCGGGATATAAAAATATATAAGCGAGTAAATTGAATTTATATAATCAATGTAAGGAAGGAAAAAAAATGATTTTCAAGAAAGTTAGATTCCAATAACATTCAGACCCAGTATGCAGTCCCTCTGTTTACAGAGGGAATGCCCACGGCATCTGATATACAAGGACATATATATATATATATAATTATATAATTTGTTTTCATATATTATTATATATGCGCGGTACTTATTGGAAAGCGCTCAATATCAGTGATAGAGCTCCAACTATATATATATATATATATATATATATATATATATATATATATATATATATATATATATATATATATATTAATATTTATATATATATATATATTAGTATTTATTATATATATATATATATATATATATATATATATATATATATATATATATATATATATATAAGTTTTTATGATACAAAATTTAAAATTAAAAAAAAATTCAAATGAACAACCTGTTTCGTCTCAGCCTTATCAAGTTTATTTTCCGGGATATAAAAATATATAAGCGTGTTAATTTAATTTATATAATCAATGGAAAGAAGGGAAAAAAATGATTTTCAAGAAAGTTAGATTCCAATAACATTCAGACCCAGTATGCAGTCCCTCTGTTTACAGAGGGAATGCCCACGGCATCTGATATACAAGGACATATATATATATATATAATTATATAATTTGTTTTCATATATTATTATATATGCGCGGTACTTATTGGAAAGCGCTCAATATCAGTGATAGAGCTCCAACTAAATATATATATATATATATATATATATATATATATATATATATATATATATATATATATATATATATATATTAATATTTATATATATATATATATTAGTATTTATATATATATATATATATATATATATATATATATATAAGTTTTTATGATACAAAATTTAAAATTAAAAAAAATTCAAATGAACAACCTGTTTCGTCTCAGCCTTATCAAGTTTATTTTCCGGGATATAAAAATATATAAGCGTGTTAATTTAATTTATATAATCAATGGAAAGAAGGGAAAAAATGATTTTCAAGAAAGCTAGATTCCAATAACATTCAGACCCAGTATGCAGTCCCTCTGTTTACAGAGGGAAGGCCCACGGCATCTGATATACAAGGACACACACATATATATATATATATATATATATATATATATATATATATATATATATATATATATATATATATATATATATATATATATATCAGGGGATAGATTAAAGGAAATTTATATATGTAAAGGAAATAAAGTAGAAGTAGAAAATTATGAATTCAAAAAGAAAAAAAAAACAAAGAATGATCCTCTGACTGAACGAATTCACCAGCGATTTAATAGTTTAGAAAAAAGAAAAACGCGCAGCCTTCATACCAAACCCTCCACCTCTGTTTTCCTCCATCTCCTCTCCCTCCAAAGTCGTCTCCACCCCCAAATTGAGAACAAGGTCCGAACACTTGAGGTTTCGACCGGACCGACTCACATTATTTGCACCTATTTTTCTTTTCTCAGTATCAGCTAACATTTTCTATCATGGCGGAAGACTGTGGTTTACGCGGCGGCTGCTGACATTATGGCGGTGGTACAATTCCAAAATATTGTTTGGGGGCTAGTGAATGTGGGGGCGTGTGCCGATACTGATCTGGGTCGAATCTAGGGCGGGCCAGACGGCAGGTGCTCCCGAATGACTGACTCATAATTATCATTGCAACATCGAATAAAAAAAAAATAAAATATAACAAAAAAGAAATTTCGTGGTAAAACCGGTCCTAAGTACCAAGTACCCTTTCCGACAAACCCATCGAAAGAATTTTTTTTTCATTTTAAAGCGAATAAAGCATATTTGGGATCAGTTTGACTTGCGGCTATATCACGTTGAAAAAACGATTCTCGTACGATCAGAGAAGTTAAGCAACGCCGCGCTTGGCCAGTGCCTAGATAAGTAAACACTTGAGAATACCGTGTTCTGCAAGATAGGATGTGCTGGTGGTGTAGTGGATAACGACTGGAAAATTAGAAATCAGTGATTCCAGTTCGAATTCCAGTTGGGTTTGTAATAGTCACTTATGCATAAATACTCTTGGGAAAGGTATGGATCCGCTTTTTCGACCCCCACAATTCCCAGATATGGGTTAAATAGGAATTTTGGGGGAGCCGTCGGTGTTTGTATTAGTATTAGCAAGTCATCGTGACCGAGCAGTTGAGCGTGCTGGCCTTGTTCAGATTGTTGATCACACTAGATAACGCTCTCTTTCCCAGAAAGTGTAACTAAGGTCCGCTCAGCCTAGTTGGGCTATGTGGCTGTTGAATAAACACAAATGTGGCTGAGAGGCATCTGCAGTAAGGTTTGGCTGGGATGCGAGATATGTAGGTTCCTCCAAAAACAATGAAGATAGCTGATGCGTACAAACAAGATGATTGATATAAAAAACTTTCCAAGAGTTTAAATGTTCCTAGATCGACAATTCGTAGCATTATCAAAAATTACAACGAGATTCTTTGTGTTGAGAATAAATTAAAGACTGGCAGAAAACGATTAATTTCTGAGAGAATGGAAAGGACAATAGCTAGAGATGTCCCGAAGAATTCTCATTTGATGACAATTGACATTGTCAATGATGTAAAGGCATCAGGATTGACTGTATCGACGATGACAATCACTATGCTTTCATCGAGCAGGACTTTGAGCTTGTCACCTAAGGAAAAGTCCCTAATCCCCTAAAATGCAGATTAGCTTATGATAGAAGCCATCTAGAACATGAGTGTAAATATTGGAAGTCTGTCTTATGGTCAGATGAAACCAAACTAGAAGTATTTGGTCACATGAACTCCGGGTATGTATGGAGGACATTTAATGAAGTTCAGAAACCAAAAAATATCTTCCCTACAATTAAACCCGATAGTAGGAGCATTTTGTGATACATTGCTGCTTCTGAACCAGGAGAACTCGTGAGAGTACAGGGTATCAAAGATAAAGATTAGTACATTGGGAAAGTCCAAAATTATTCGACACCTCCCTTATGGAAATTATGAAATAATATTGCTCTATGGTAATTGTAATGTTTTTATGTTAATTTTACATTTAATACAAACACCGTTTGAAAATGAAACAATGGAGACTACGGCTAACCTTGAAAAGAATCTCAGAATGAAGACAGTTGATGCGTACAAAGAAGGTGATGGATATACAACACTTGCCCAGCGTTTAAATGTTCCTAGATCGACAATTCGTAGCATTATCAAGAAGTACAACGATGACAGTCACTATGCTTTCATCGAGCAGGACTTTGAGCTTGTCCCTAAACGCCTAAAATGCATATTAGGTTATGCTAGAAGCCAACTAGAACATGGGAATAAATATTGGAATTCTTTTTTATGGTCAGATGAAACCAAATTTAGAATTATTTGGTCATATGAATTACCTTTATCTATGGAGGAAAATTAGTGCAGTCCAAAATTATTCGCCCCCACCTTATAGAAATTATAAAATAATATTGCTCTATGGCATATTTAATGTTCTTTTTTCTTAATTTAACATTTAATACAAGCATACTTTGAAAATGAAATATTATTGACCTGATTCTATAACATTCCAAAAGGTAATGAAGAAGGCAATATTTTAGTGCCACGTACCGTGATAACTCAGTCGTTCTGTAACCATGGCGAAGACGACTGTACTTTACTCTACTTTTAGTGGTGGAAGCTCCGAATGAAGATAGTTGATGCGTACAAACAAGGTGATGGATATACAACACTTTCCAAACGTTTAAATGTTACTAGATCGACAATTCGTAGCATTATCAAAAATTACAACGAGTCTCATTGTGTTGAGAATAAATTAAAGACTGGCAGAAAACGGTTATTTTCTGAGAGAATGGAAAGGGAAATAATTAGAGAAGTCTCAAAGAATCCTCACTTGAAGACAAAGTTGATTGTCAATGGTATAAAGACGTCGGTGTTGAACGTATCGATGAAGATATTCACTAGATTCTTTTCTCAAGCAGGTGTTTGAGCTTGTCGCCCAAGGAAAACTACCTTGCTTAAGGCTAAACCCCTAAAATACAGATTAGCTTATGCTAGAAGCCATCTACAACATGGGAGTAAATATTGGAACTCGGTTTTATGGTCAGATGAAACCAAATCTAGAATTATTTGGTCACATGGACTCCGGCTATGTATGAAGAAAATATCTAAAACCAAAAAATACCCTCCCTACAATTACCCACAGTGGTGCAAACATTCTGCTCTGGGGATGTTTTCATGATTCTGGGCCAGGAGAACTAGTGAGAGGATAGGGTATTATGGATAAAGAGCTGTATTTGGCTATCGTTAACAATAATATAAAACAATGTGAGCGGAACTTGTCTTTGGGGAGTCATTGGACATTCCAACATGACAATGACCCGAAACACGCGGCACGGATTGTTACGAAATACTTAGATGACAGCAAAATTAAGGTATTGGCGTACCCTGCACAAAGTCCTGACCTAAACCCCATTGAAAATGTATTGGCACATCTGAAGAAAAATAATAGAAAGAAGTCCTTCAAATCTGGAG
Source organism: Acanthosepion esculentum (assembly GCA_964036315.1). Lineage (NCBI taxonomy): Eukaryota > Metazoa > Mollusca > Cephalopoda > Sepiida > Sepiidae > Acanthosepion > Acanthosepion esculentum. Next base: position 56,217,750 of record OZ038516.1, read on the forward strand.
AAACCTGAAGCTATTGCCAAGGAAGAATGGAACAATATACGTATCAGTGTTTGTAGTGATCTTGTAAAGAACTAACAAAAATGATTAAAGGCAATAATCAAGAATTAAGATTATTGAGACAAGAGGGCCAATAATTTTGTCCAATGTTAAATGTATTTTGGAGTTGTTTTTTATTATTGTTTGACATTAAATAAAAATGCACATGTTCTTCAAACCCATTATATATATACATACATACATTTTAAATGTGAATTAAGTTTAAGTGTTTAATGATTTCTTTCTTTTTCTTTCAGATTTAAAATCGTAAGTCTGGCAAATTTAACCATAGCAGAATTAACAATCGAGCAACGTATTAAAGTTATCGAAGTCAATGCAGCAATGGCTTTATTGAGAGAAGTTCCCAGGTCGCATCATCTCGAAAAAAACAGCGAAGTCAACTGGCCATCACCATCATGCGACTTGATGCCTTTAGATCGACAATACGTAGCATTGTCACGAAATACAACGGAACTCATAGTGTTGAGAATTAATTAAGTACTGGCGGACAACGGTTAATTTCTGAGGGAAGAGAATAATTTCTGGACCAGGAAAACTAGTGTGAGTACAGGGTGTCATGGATGAAGAGCACTATTTGGCTATTTTAGAATATTATATATATATATATATATATATATATGTATATATATATATATATATATATATATATATATATATATATATATTTATATATATATATATATATACATATATATATATATATAATATTCTAAAAGTCAATGAAGAAGATAAAATCATATATATATGTGTGTGTGTGTATGTAGACATAAAAATATAACATTCTAAAAGTCAATGAAGAAGATAATATTATATATATATATGTGTGTGTGTGTGTATGAAGACATAAAAATATAACATTCTAAGAGTCAATGAAGAAGATAATATTATATATATATATATGTGTGTGTGTGTGTATGTAGACATAAAAATATAACATTCTAAGAGTCAATGAAGAAGATGATATATATATATATATATGTGTGTATATGTAGACATAAAAATATAACATTCTAAGAGTCAATGAAGAAGATAATATATATATATATATATATATATATATATATATGTGTGTGTGTGTGTGTGTGTGTATGTAGACATAAAAATATAACACTCTAAGATGCAATGAAGAAGATGATATATATATATATATATATATATATATATATGTGTGTGTGTGTGTGTGTGTGTGTATGTAGACATAAAAATATAACATTCTAAGATTCAATGAAGAAGATGATATATATATATATATATATATATATATATATATATGTATGTGTGTGTGTGTGTGTGTGTGTGTGTGTGTGTGTGTGTATGTAGACATAAAAATATAACATTCTAAAAGTCAATGAAGACGTCAATATGTGAGTGCCACGTACCATGATAACGCATTCGTTCTACAACAAAACAAAAAAAGCAAAAACGGCTGAACTTAACAAGG
>OZ038516.1:56226747-56269247 GCA_964036315.1 Acanthosepion esculentum
AGTGTCATTGAGGACATCTGGGTATGAATTTCTGGGTATTATAAACCTAATGTTTTTTCAGCAACCATTTTTTTACCAGTGCTCATAGTACAATTTTTGCTGTTATCATTGACTGTTTTACCAGAGCTCATATTGCAACTTTGTTATCATTGCTTTTCTCTGGCACTCCTTATTACTGGGTCTCATATTGTATTTATTTCTATGCTTGGTCGACTCAGGAGATTTTTGTGGCCTCAGGAGATTTTGTGTTGATTCCTTAAGTTTACGAATTTTCCAATGGTGTTCCCTGTCTATGATCTCAACATGATCCCACAGGGGACGGTGATCTCCCTTCTCTCTCCATATGTGGACAGCCACGCCTGATTTTTCTACTTCCCCTCGCGTTACAACTTTCTGGTGTTCCTGAAGCCTTACCTGTCTCTCCTTTATATTACTTTCCGCAGCTGCATGGGATAGCGTACACACAGTCTTTAGTCATGTTCTCCTCTATGGGGGGGGTCTCACTCGAGAGAGATATCTGCGAAGTGTTGTCACACTTTTGAAGGTTGTCCTTATGTTATATGGACCGCAGATCCTTTGTATAATAAGTTAGATAAGATGATGTCTATATTACAATATTACAATAACCAAGAATATATTGTGTGTGTTTAGTAATATGAATTCGCCTCTCCAAGTTCTCCACTGCCTTAACCAGGTATTGAACTCACACTCTTTGGGTCCTGTCACTGGATCTAACTAACGCCTGTGCCATGTGTCCTCAAGGATAAAGGCGTTGGCTAGATCCAGTGACAGGACCCAAAAGTTATGAGTTCAATAGCTGGTTAAGGCAGTGGTGAACTTGTAGAGAGGAATTAACAAGAGATAACTGATAACTGACAGCCATTAAACATTATACACCTGTGCGTCTTATATAACGTCAGATACGGTATTTAGTTGAGTTTTCTTTTTACTGAATAATCTTACAAAACCAAACTTAGAGTGAAAACTTGTTTCTTCTTAAGAGAAATGGAATTATTCATAGCAAATGTCTTTTTCTTAAATATTTTTTCACCAAATGTAATGAATCATAGTATATATTTTTGAATAACTGGTTTAAGAAAAAAATAATATTTCTTTGTCAAATTTTTCGGTAATGCTAAATAAAATTCATACTGTCCGTTTATAATACTTCATCAGTTAGTTTTCACAAATGTAAAAAAATAAACTTAAGTAACCAATATTACATACCTATAATATAAATGCAAACAGAACAAAAAGAGATAATTGCTGCATCAGGGTTTTTTAAATTTTTTTAATCCTTTACTGGCAATGGTGAAAAGACATGAGGTAAATCAGGACAAAATGTCCCGTGAACCAATAAATGGGCTAAGAAAATGTTACTTTCAGAGCCATTTGATAAAGTGAAACATGCTTCTCTAATGTGAAGCCTGTAGTTGACTTTTGCTACACAAATACTTAATTCGAGGTCGAACTTTAGATGTCCTGTTCACTGAGTGGGCACTGACTAGTGAAGGTGGTTTCACACTGGCGTCATAGACATCACTAAATATATATTTCAATAGCATAATAGGTTAGATAGAATGACGTCTATATTACATATCTTTCTCATTTTATTTTCATCGTAGTTCACGTGGTAAATATCATAGTATATATTTTTGAATAACTGGTTAAAGGAAAAATTAATACTTCTTTGTCAAATTTTTAGGTAATGCTGAATAAAATTCATACTGTTCCTTTATATTACTTCATCAGGGAGTTTTCATTCACACAAAAAAATTCTAAACTGAAACGTAAAAAATTAACATAAGTAACCAATATTATATACCTATAAACAGTAATTGCTACATCAGTTTTTTTATCGTTTACTGGCAATGTTGAAAAGACGGAAGGTAAATCGAGACAAAATGTACTTTGGGCCAATAAATAGGCTGAGGAAATGTTTCTTTCAGAGCCATTTGATAAAGTGAAACTGCTTCTCTAATGTGAAGCCTCTGCCTATCTTTTGATACACAAATACTTAATTCGATAGTCGAACTTTAGATAAACACCCACGGATTTCATTCTCAATTGAGAGGAGACAATTTCTGTCATTGCCCTTGATACTTGTTATGACATCGTTAAATATATTCCCAATGATTGTTATATATTTTCAATAACATAATAGATAGGATGATGTCTATATTACAATATTAAAATAACCAAGAATATTCTGTATGTGTTTAGTAATATTACGTATATGAGATATATACCATATCTTTCTCATTTTATTTTCATGATAGTTCACTTGGTAAATATAGTATATATTTTTAAATAACTGGTTTAAGGAAAAAATTAATATTTCTTTGTCAAATTTTTTGGTAATGCTGAATAAAATTCATACTGTTCGCTTATAATACTTCATTCACACACAAAAAAAATTAAACTCAAACGTAAAAAATTAACATAAGTAACCAATATCATTTTTTTTTTTTTTTTTAAGCGTATCACCCCAAGCAAGGCTGGAGGCCACTATCACGCAAGGGGTTAAAGAAGGTTTGGAGGAAGAGCAGATAGGAGTGGTAAAGGAGAGGATGTGGTGAAAGAGAAATACAGTGGGTCGATCAAGGCAAGGGGGTTACAGAAGATTTGGAGCGAGAGCAGATAGGAATGAAAAATGAAAGGATGTGGAGAACGGAAGTGGATAGATCAAGGCAACTGGAGATGTCGATTGACGCTACACTTAAACCGTTGGAGATTGTATTTGTCAGGGAAACAGTAATAGGGAAGGGAGTTCCATAGGCGAGATGTGCGAGACATGAAGCTATTGGAGTAGAAGAGACGTCTACATCTAACAGTTTCCACGGTGTAGGGGTGGGAGCGGGAAGCCAGCCTCGTGCGGCGTTTAAATTCACGAGGTCTGGGGACAAGTGAAAGCAGCTCCTCGGAGCAATTACCGTGAAAGTACTTGTAAAAAAGGCAGAGCGAGGCAACATCGCGTCTGTGAGAGAGCGACTGCAGACGAGATAACAGATCAGGGCCAATCACGTTGCCTATCCGTCTCTGGATCTTATCAAGAACCCTGAAGCAAACAGCAGGGGCCCCAGACCATATATGGCAGCAATACTCCCTGCAAGGGCGAATGGTCGATTTATAGACTTGGAGGATCGATTCCGGGGAGAAAAATTTCCTGGCTCGGCACAGAGAACCAACTTTCCTTGCGGTGGCTGATGCAACATATACCTATAATATAAATGCAAACAGAACGAAAATAGATAATTGCTGTTTGAGTTTTTTTATAGATATTTCTGTAAAAATAAAGAAAGAACAAAGAAATAAGTAACTTTAAGTCCAGGTCCCATTCGCTGAGTGGGCACTGACTAGTGAAGGTGGTTTCAAAATGGCGCCATAAAGACATAACTAAATATATTCTCAATGATTGTTATATTTTTTTAAAAAACATAATAGGTTAGATAAGATGATGTCTATATTACAATATTACAATAACCAAGAATATATTGTGCGTGTTTAGCAATATTAGGTATATGAAATTAAATAAAAAGTCAAAAGTGCATTAGCTTATCTCACCTGTTCTCGCGGAACCCTTGGGGACCTTTTGTAGAATCTTAGGGTTCCGGGGAACCCTGTTTGAGAAACCCTGATCTAGTCAGTTATGTGCCATACGTGATACACGTTTGTACGATCGCATCTCTTTCGATTCATGACTGACTAGACAGAAGACTTTTCCGCAGTAGATTGTCGTTCCTTGTTGCAGTAGACTGGTTGCCAACCGAGGTTATAGGGTCCAGTCAGTCCTGCTCTTCAACCCATAGCTGAGGAGAGAAGAGTTAATATACACAGAATACATGTCTCTTTCGATTCATGACTGACTAGACAGAAGATTTTTCCCTCAGTAGGATGCCGTTTCCTTCTGCCGTAGACTGATTTCAATCCAAGGCTATAGGGTCCAGTCAGTCCTGCTATGCAACCCATAACCGAAGGGAGAAGAGATAATGTCATTCAATTGCCATATGTGATACACGTTTGGACGATCATGTCTCTTTCGATTCATGACTGACTAGGCAGAAGATTTTCCCGCAGTAAGCTGCCGTTCCTTTTTGCGGTAAACTGGTTGCTAACTAAATCTATCTTTCGTGCTTTTTATCATATAGCAGGGCGTAGAAGAGATGGATGCATATCTTACCTGATGGTATTGCCGGGTTAATCTGGTACAGCTCTTAAATATCCCATGGAAGCCAGTGAACGTTGAACTGGCACATAAATAGAAAGTGACTGCAGGCAAGTCTTTGCGTCTGTCTTTTTAATCTTTACATCGAGACAACCCGACAAGGACTAAAAGTCCTAACAGGGTATATTATTGTAGGGCACGATCTTCACAACAGAAGATACGTTGTTGAAGTCCGACTGAAAGAAAACAGAAGGAATTCATAGATAAGGTAGTAAAGGAAAGCAGGAAAAAAGGACTAACTATCAATCGTCGGAAGACAGAATGTGTAGTTGCCAGCAAGAGCAACAGTCCAAGATGTGAGATACAAATTGGAGATTTCAAAAATCATGCAAGTACAGGATTTTAAATATCTGTGAAGGAGGTAAATATGGTTTGGAAAACCGGAGGGGGAGAAAGAAGTAGAAGGAATCAAAGATTAAAGTAAAAAGAAAGAAAGAAAGAAACAGAGCAACAACAACAACAGAAGAAAGAAAGAAAGAAAGAAAGAAAGAAAGAAAGAAAGAAAGAAAGAAAGAAAAAAAGAAAGAAAGAAAAAGAAGCAAGGAGCAAAAACAAAAGAAGAAAGAAAGACAGAAATAAAGAAAAAAGAAGCAGAAAGAAAGAATGAAGCAGTGAGTAATGAAAAGGGAAACACAAAGAAAGAAACAATAAAGAAAGAAAGAAAAAAAGAATGAAGCAGAGAGCAAAAATAAAAGAAGAAAGAAAGACAGAAAGATAAATAGAAAGAAAAAAAGAAGCAGAGAGTAAAGTAAAAAGAAACAGAAAATAGGTAGGAAAAACGAAAGAAAGAATGAAGCAGAGAGCAAAAACAAAAGAGAAATTTTGCTACACGTGTTTCCAGTCTCACGACCGTCACCAGGCAAAAGGTTGAGATTTCCACGTATTATTAAAAATAATTCATTTTTTCTTTATGTTTTCCGATGTTAAATACTCTCGATATGAGACATTTTCTTTTTTGTGTTAGTGATCCAAACGTCTTTCTTGAACTGGCAGGGAAAAGTTTGCGGTTTCTCTCTTCTTTCTAATATATATATATATATATGTATATATATATATATATATATATATATATATATATATATATATATATATATATACAGCTGTATAGAGTACTTTCACTACGACTTCCATAATTTTTCCACAAATGATGAAAACATGTATTTGAAAAAATATGCAGTGATACCCACAACAAAATTTTTAATTAATGTCAAACAATAATAAAAAAAGAAAAATCAATAAACAGTTGTTTAACCATTATTCTTGATTACTGCCTTTAATCATTTTTGAAAGTTCTTTACAAGATCACTACACACACTGATACGTATTTTGATCGATACTTCCTTGGCAATAGCTTCTAGTTCCTCTAAATTTGAAGGACTTCGTTTTCTTACATGTTTCTTCAAATATGCCCATAAAGTTTAGGAGTTTAGGTCGGAACTTTGTGTAAGGTACGCCAATACCTTACTTTGTCCGTAATCTAAGTAATTTGTAAAAATTCACACCGTGTGTTTCGGGTCATTGTCATGGTGGAACGCCCAATAACGCCCCAAGGACAGCTTTCATTCACTATGTTTTATATTATTTTTAAGAATAGCCAAATAATGCTCTTTATCCATGACACCCTGTATTCCCACTAGTTCTCCTGGTCCAGAAATTATTCTCTTCACTCAGAAATTAACCGTTTTCCGCCGGTACTTAATTAATTCTCAACACTATGAGTTTCGTTGTATTTTGTGACAATGTTACGTATTGTCGATCTAAAGGCATCAAGTCGCGTGATGGTGAGTTTCGTTGCTACCAATTGTCGATCTAGGAAGATTTAAACGTTTGCTAAGTGTTTATATCCATCACCTTGTTTGTACGCATCAACCTTCTTCATTCGGAGGTCCTTGTTAAGTTCAGCCGTTTTTGCTTTTTTTGTTTTGTTGCAGAACGAATGCGTTATCACGGTACGTGGCACTCACATATTGACGTCTTCATTGACTTTTAGAATGTTATATTTTTATGTCTACATATACATATATATATATATATATATATATATATATATATATATATATATATATATATATATATATATATATATAATATCATCTTCTTCATTGACTTTTAGAATATTATATATATATATATATATATATATATATATATATATATATATATATATATAATATTCTAAAATAGCCAAATAGTGTTCTTTATCCATGACACCCTGTATTCCCACTAGTTCTCCTGGTCCAGAAATTATTCTCTTCACTCAGAAATTAACCGTTTTCCGCCAGTACTTAATTGATTCTCAACACTATGAGTTCCGTTGTACTCCTTGACAATGCCACGAATTTACAATCGAGTAACAACTAAAGACTTGGAAAGTGTTGTATATCCATCACCTTGTTTGTACGCATCAACTATCTTCATTCAGTGTTTCTTGTCAAGTTCAGCCTTTTAGTTTTGTTGAAGAACGAATGCGAAGTACGTGGCGCTCACATATTGACTTCTTCATTGACTTTTAGAATGTTATATTTTTATGTGTACATATATATATATATATATATATATATATATATATATATATATATATATATATATATATGAGTGTGTGTAATATTAAGCATTTCACCCCAAGCAAGGCGGGATGCCACTAGCACGCAAGGGTTTACAGATAGTGGGAGCGAGAGTAAAGAGGCGTGATAGAGAAAAGGATGAAGATAAGGACAGGAAATAGATCAAGGCATCTAGAGATGTCGATTGACATTACATTTGAATAATTAAAGATTATAGCTATCAGGGAAAAAGACGGGAGGTGCGATACATGAAGCTAAATTTAACCGTTTCGACAGTGAAAGGGTTGGACTGAGATGCCTACCTACCGTTTAAATTAATGCAGTCTGGGAACTAGCGAAAGTAGCTTGTCGGAGCAGCAGTTACCGTGAAATTATTTATAGAAAAGACAGAGGGAGGCGACTGACATATTATCTTCTTCATTGCCTTTTGGAATGTTATATATATATATATATATATATATATATATATATATATATATATATATATATATATATATATATACAAATATGGGATGAGAACAAATATAATAACGAATATATATATATATATATATATATATATATATATATATATATGTGTGTATGTATATATATATATATATATATATATATATATATATATATATATATATATATATATATTTATATATATATATATATCTATCTTAGTGTGTGTTTGTGTATACATATATATATATATATATATATATCCATAAATCCAGTGATTGGGCATATAAGCAAGGGAAGATTTAAGGAAAACGGAAACAGAAACGAAACGTGCTTGGAATCAGAAAAAGACAAGTACGCATGAGTAAATGTATAGCAGATCATGAGACAAACATTATTTAGATTTATGAATGATAGGAAGTTGTGGAGAGCCATGATCTCCCAAAAGGGCACTTATCGGAAGACTTTCTCCTGGCTAACTTACCCCTGTTTAGCCTTGCTTAGAGAGACCACTCCCCAATACAAACAACCGATCAGTTCGCCAACACCACGCCACCAAATGATTAAAATAACCCTATTGCTCTGTCCGTTTCTTACCGCTGATTCAGCATTTATAAATCTTTGTACGAAATTAAAAGCAGCGATGGTGATCAAGGCAGTATTGGAAAAGCAAAAGTGAAAGTGAAAGTAGAATTGGCGCCAAATTTGTGTATAAACAATGTTAATGAAGTAAACCAAACCGCTAATTAATTGGCTCGCTTGAAAATCGTACTGATTGGTTTACAAGTCATGCGGGTGGTGGGCCATTTTGGCCGATTGCTAAGTGTCTGGGAAGAATTGAATTGAGCTGGGGTACGAAAGGTTGAAATATCTGTTCGTTGTCATAGAGGCCAGGTCAAAATATCAGGAACTACGGAGGAAAATTGCAAGAATTGTCTATACGAAGACGTTAAGGTTTATTGATGAGTGCTTATTAATTTACTGATTCTTATATATATATATATATATATATATATATATATATATATATATATATATATATATATATATATATATATATATATATATATATATATGTAATGCCTGGAGATAAGAGTTTAATTCGTTCCAAGAACCAGCTCGTAACGCAAAACACTCATATCTCAAATGAATTTTCCCCATTGAAATTAATTAGAATATTTCTGATGCGTTGTAGAACCCTAAAAATCACCCTCATTTTCCTAAACCTATTTCTCTATTTTGGGGTTTCTTACAAGGAAAAACGTAGGAAAGTAGTTTACAAGAAAGAGAAAAACAAATAGTAAAGAAATACGCACGAAACTTGTCGCTCGCTGCGCAAAATAAGCGGACGATAAGCGCTCGTATCTCAAAATTCAGCTCGTATCTCAAGGTAAAATATCAAGCGTATCGTATCTCAAAAAACTCATATGTCGGTACATTCGTAACCCGAGGTTTTACTATATATATATATATATATATATATATATATATATATATATATATATATATATATATATATATATATATATATAAGTGTGGATGGCCCTGCACAAAGCCTTCACCACTATAATCAAATCCTGTGTGGGTGTCGGGCTTTCAGTTTCTGGGAACTGATCTGCCTGACACTCATACGTCGAGTTCGACGGGAGAGTCCATCATATATATATATATATATATATATATATATATATATATATATATATATATATATATATAACCTAACTTGTAAGCCTGCATTTTCGTTTAGTTAGTTTGAAACCCGTCTTTGAAGCTATAGAAGGGACAAAGTCATTGAGAATTAAGTTTGTGTGTCGTCACTACTTTCCATGTTCTTCTAATTGGCCTTTTCTTCAGCTTGTTAGATAAAAATATTGTTTCGACGTGGAATTGTCTGTCCGTTTCTTTCTCCCTGTTGATTTTAGTTTTGCATTGAATACATGCATATGATTAAGTGAAACTCGGTCGTATCTCTAAATTCAGCTTGTATCTTGTTATGAGTGCTTACCTATAACTACAGAATGAACTCTTCCTAACACTATATATACTACGCCTCTCAAGAGAAAGAGACGAATCGAGTCGAGCCAATAGTAGTTCAATCCAAATCAGACTGACAGTCATGCTAACACCTTCCACATCTTGTATTATCATTCCGTGTAATATATCTTCGTTATTTCTACTCTCGTGTTCGTGTTGATCTTCCTTGGTCCTAACCTGGACCATAACATATCTCAAGGTAAAATATCAAGCGTCTCATATCTCTAAAAACTCATATGTCGGTACATTCGTAATCCGAGGCTTTACTCTCTCTCTCTCTCTCTCTCTATATATATATATATATATATATATATATATATATATATACTTTTGAAAAATTTATTTCGGTTGAGCTCTCTGGGGAGGAAGTGAGGGTTTGTAAAAAGTGACTATTACGGCTAATAATGCAAGACTCTTCGGTAAATCGAATCGAGTTCTGCCAGTCACTGTGTGTTTATCTAAAAATAAATCGCTTAAATTCAACTTCATCCCAGCCATGCGTCATAACGTCTTGGTATAGACACTTCTTGCAATTTTCCTCCGTACTTCCTGATATTTTGGCCTGGCCTTAGTGCCGGAATCCTCGACTGACGCCAATTCAATCGGGTTTTGATCCTACCTAGAGGCAACCGGACGTCTAACCAGACTGATGAGCTGTAATACAGCAAAAAACAGTCTGTCTGTGGATGACAATATATATGTTGAGCTCTCTGGGGAGGAAGTGTGGGTTTGTAAACAGTGACTCTTACGGCTAATAATGCAAGACTCTTCGGTAAATCGAATCGAGTTCTCTAAAAATAAATACTCTTAAATTCATCTTCATCCCTGCCGTGGGCCAACGGCTAAGTGGTAGAATCTCCGACTGACGCCAATTCAGTCGTGTTTCGATCCTAGCTAGAGGCAACCGGACGTTTTGCCACACTGTTGAGCTGTGATACAGAGAAAAAGTCTGTCTGTAGATGTCACTGGATCTAAGTAACGCCTTAAGGACACATGGCACAGTAGATAAAGGCGTGATAAAGATGAGGTATTATGTACATTATTTACATTATTCGGACTTTATCCACTGTGCTATGTGACCTTGAGAACACATGGCACAGTGGATAAAGACGTTGGTTAGATCCAGTAACATGACCCAAATAATTTGAGTTCAATACCCGGTTAAGGCAGTGGAGAACTTTCAGAGGGAAATTAACAGGATATAACTGATAACTGACATCCGTTAAACATGAACTAGAACTACAAAGATGAGGACAATAGTCCGAATAATGTAAGTAATGAAGAATTTATTTTACAAGCAGTTTTCATTTTTAATTATATAGTTTCAGATATGTTTTAAAAAATCTTCTAAATGTCGTCAAAGTTAGCTTCGTAAGTTATTAAGTAAAAACTATATTTACTAAGTGAATATTGAAAAGCTTAATACAAGTCATTGCACAAAATAATTCAAATAATTAAAAAGAGTTTTTGTGTAAATGTTCTATTTTTAAGTATGGTGTTTCGTACGTGAGATTACGTTAAACGGTCATTTGTTTCAAGGGTTGTCCCCCTTACGGATAAACATTTTCAGCTGAGTGCAATCGTTTCATTTTACTTTCGAGGAGGATTGAAGAGGCAACTGATGATAAAAACGGCCCTTTTCAAGGCCGCAAAATATTCCGAAACGTCTTATAAATGTCAGGTATGGTAGAATATGTACATTTACTTAAGTAATTGCTGTGGTGTCCTCCCTCTAAAGAGTCTAAGTTGGACTCTTCCGCTTACTATAAGATTAGTAGGAGAAAAGGCCTTGGGCGAAGAGTCGAATCGATTGTTCATCTGTCGAACTCTCTGCATCGGCAGAGAGGACCCCGGACGAGGCCCTGTCGAAGGGCAAAGTTTCGTCCGGGGAGGTAGCCAGACCCTGAACCAGCTTATGCGGGTTCAAAGGGAATATTTTTGGCCGAGACTACTGGCTCGGAGAACCCACGGTAAACTCGGCCTTGTGCCACATACATCCCTCGTGGTTGGGGCTGTTAAATATCAACAGTCGAATCGATTGAACGCTGGGTCTTCCGACACAGATTCACTAGTCGTGTAATAATCTTCTGTTGTACTTACTGTTTAATATGTATATCTATAAAAGGTAGGATGTGTGTGTGTGTGTGTGTGTGTGTGTGTGTGTGTGTGTGTGTGTGTGTGTGTGTGTGTGTAAGGAATGCACGGCCGCAATTTTCGACGGATTTGCACCAAAATTTACATGCACATACTCCAAGACCGACTTTGCATTTCTCAAATCCCATCGATAGTGGAAATAATCGAATTTTTCATGCTTCTACGGCAGTTTTCATGTAGTTTGCGGCCATCTTCTACTGGCCTATAGCTGGCTGCCTCGAATAGGCAGGAAGATTCTATTGGCCAGCTTGAGAGCCAACAACTGACTGACACAAATGTTAACTAGCATGCGAGCATGCAAAAAAATCGATAGCTGCATTCGTCACAAGTGGGGAAAATTTAAATCTGCATGGCACTTTACTCCAGTTGGCTCATTCGCTTGCTTAAACTCAACGTTGATTCTGATTCCGCAGAACTGGGTTCGGTGTGAAAAAATATTTGTTCTTAACATTTTTTTTTCATTCGGTTTTTCCAGTTACGAGTCCTTTTTTAAAGCTGATCGTTTTGTGTTCATTTTGTTTAGTTCTTTTTTCGTAACAGATTTAATGTTTAGTATAGAGCTTAGAAAAAATTCGCAGCGTGAGATAGGCAAGAAGTAAGGCATGTAGCAACATCAGCACGGCAAAGGGCACTCTTTTAAAGGCAAGGAAGGGCAAAAATATTTAAAGTCAAGTGATAGCGATTGCTGTATGAGTCGTACGATTTTTGAATCAAGCACGGGCAACGCCGGGCAACGCCGGGCAACGCCGGGCAACGCCGGGCAACGCCGGGCAACGCCGGGCAACGCCGGGCCATGCTCCTAGTATGATATATCTGTAACACGTGTTTTGTCATTTCTTTAACCATTACTTGGGTCACAGCAGTTATAATGAAATTTAAGTACTTTAAACAGTTAATAAATAAAACAACCTTAACATTTCATAACGACCAGGATGTAACAATTGATGATAAAGAATAAAATGAAAAATAAGATCTTAAAAAATATAAATTGATAAATACCTTAAAATTTCAAATTATTTACTAATTGAGTTAACTCTATCATTGCATTATTATATTATCATAATTACTGAATTAATAATGTTTGTAAGTGAGATAATATTATAATTAATATAATTATTGTATTATCTCATTTATTGTTGTATCATACCCACGGACGATAATGGGTATGTCCCCATTCACCGAAATACAGTAGTAAATACTGTATGTTGGTCTGCAGTTGAAGATTCGTCTCTAGTCTTGCTGGTTAAAATATCTGCCTCCAAACAGAGAGGATACCCAGACGAGACTATATCGAAGGGCAGAGTCTCGTCTCGGGAAACAGCTACCCGACCTCGTTTTATACGGGGTTTACGGGGAAGTTTTGGCCCAAGCCTACGGGCTCGGATAACCCACATTAAGTTCGGCCTTGTGACGCATCTGACTGCGTGAGGCGGTTGGTAGATATTCTGCAGTTGGAGATTCGTTTCCAGCTGTTTCGGTCAAACACTGCCCTCGAGAAGAGAGGATCCCCAGTCAAGGCTATTTCGAAGGGTAGATTCTCGTCTCGGAAAACAGCTACCCAACCTCGTTTTATACTGCGTCTACGGGGAAATTTTGGCCGAGCCAATGGGCTCCGATACCCAACATTAAGTTCGGCCTTGAGCTACATTTGAACTCGTGAAGCGTGGCGATTGATATCCTGCAATTAGAGATTTATTGTTGATTTCACTTGACTCACTTCTAGCAGTTGACTACTTCTTCTACGCGCCGCTGGCAAATCCTATACGTGTTGTTCTTGTCCTAAGTATTATCGCTCATTACCAACTTTTGTTTGACTATTCTATTCAGTAACTATACCTGGTTAAAACAGTTATTAATGTAAAAATGTAATAAATATGATAATATAATAATGAATAAATATATTTCTTACATTATCACAGTTATTAAATTAAATTATCCTATGATCTCTGTAATTACATTTTTAATTTAATAATAATACTTAGATAATTAATAAAATGTTATTTAATAATGATTAGATAATTAATTTAAATTTAATTTAATAATAATTAGATAATTAATTTAAATTTAATTTAATAATAATTAGATAATTAATTTGTATTTAATAATAATTTAATAATAATTATATAATTAATAATTTAATAATAATTAATAATTTAATAATAATTAATAATTTAATAATAATAAGAGGTAATTAATAATAGATAATAATAATAATTAATTATAATAGATAATAATATTAATTAATAATAATAATAATTAATAATAGACAATAATAATAATTAATAATATATAATAATAAGAATTAATAATAATAATAGATAATTATTAATAATAATAATAGATAATTAATAATTTAATAATAATTAATAATTTAACAATAATTAATAATTTAATAATAATTAATAATTTAATAATAATTTTATAATTAATTTAAATTTAATTTAATAATAATTAGATAATTAATAAAATACCATTATAGAGGTAACTCAATAATTTATGAAATGTTATTAATTTAAGAAACTTTTATAGTATTTTAAATTTTATTATATTTTCAGAAATCATCTTTAAACAATAGATTGACTACATTAAATAAAACAAAATATTAAATAATTGCTTAAAATATTTTGTGAATTTTTTAAAAAATTACCTGATAGTTAAAAAAAACAAGAAACAAATCGATTTTACTTAGAATTCGTATTATGTCAATTTTGATCCACCATACTTAACCTGTCAACATATTAGGCCGTCAATATATCGATGGAGACATGAGAAAAACAAGAAACCCTGGTTAAGAAATGCTTGTATACAACACATCATGCTAGAAAAAAGTAATAATTCCTAAAAGTGAGAATAAATTTTTTGTTTACAAACATTACCAAATGGCTGTTTCGACTGGTTCTTCTGGAGAAAAAAGGAATCGACTAAAATCATTGTAATTTCTATTTGAAATACACCCCGGTATTTTGCTTTCTTGAATTTATAAAATTTAATCCTTTAGCTTCCAGTTAAAGCTAAAATAAAAGCACCAAGAATGATTTTCATTTATGAAAATTTATTTTAAACCTTAGGTATACCGAATTATTGTACCTAGTCCACTTGTATATGGCTATACACTAAAAATACATTTTAAAGTGATAAAATATGTCAGATTTATAAATAAAAAATCCATTCCTTCTTTACTCTCTCACTCACACACACACACACACATATATATATATATTTTTGTCATCCACAGACAGACTGTTTCGCAGCTCATCAGTGTGGCTAGACGTCCGGTTGCCTATAGCTAGGATCGAAACCCGACTGATTTTGCGTCAGTCGGAACTTCTCCCACTAAGCCATCGACGCACAGCAGAGAAGAATGTGAATTTTAGCGTGTTTATTTTTTTTAGATTTAGATAAACACACAGTGACTGACAGTGACTCGATTCTGCCGAAGAGTCGTGCAATATTAGCTTAAATAGTCACTGTTTACAAATTCACAACTCAAAGCAGAGAGCTCAACCGAAATTAATTTTTCAGGAGCCAATTGTTTTATCTCTCTCTCTCTCTCTCTCTCTCTCTCTATATATATATATATATATATATATATATATATATATAAAAAGTGAACATAGAAGTTTTTATATTTTATATTTTATATTTACACACGCTCTATCTCTGATATTGAGCACTTTATCCCATAAATATAGCACTCTTTAAGACTATATTTCTTCATATATATATATATATATATATATATATATATATATAACGTCACAAAGTACGGAATGAACAAAGGGCAACAATTATTTTTAATATATTTTATTGTTATAAGTTATTTTTATAAACATAAATATTTGAGTAAATGCTATTTTTATAATAAGCAGTAGTAACAACATTTACCGGCTTGAAAGTCCGAGAAATTTTCATCTAAAATATGTGTCCCCCAACAGGAATCGAACCTGTATCCTACACGGAACCGTCATATAGTCTGACGTGCTATACCAGGTTAGATACAGAGGAGAGTCTGTTTACGACTTTTACACTACAAACTTCCTATGATTTCCCTCGAGCGTTCATATCTGCTCGAAACGTATCTAAACGTAAACAAATGACGTCACACACTACGAAATGGACAAAGTCTGACAATTATCTTAATATATTTTATTGTTATATGTTATTTTTATAGATACAAATATTTAAGTAAAAGTTCTGTTTATAATAATCAGTATTAACAACATTTACCGGTTTGAATATCCGAGAAATTTCATAGAAAATAGGTGTCCTTCGACTGGAATCGAACTTGTATCCTATACGGAACCGTCATATGGCCTGACGTGATTTTTACCGATTGAGCCACAGAGGAACGTTTCGGTTATTAAGGTCGATTTTACTGTATTTAAACGACGATTTTCCATGATTTTCTCTCATACATTCATATTTTCTCGATGCGTATCCAAATGTAAACAAATGACGTCACACCTTATGAAATGGACAAAGTCCGACAATTATTTTAAGACATTTTTATGTTTATACATTCTTTTTATAGATACAAATATTTAAGCAAATGCTCTGTTTTATAATAAACAGTATTAACAACATTTACCGGCCTGAATGTCTGAGTACAAAAACGCTTCCTCAGTAGCTAAATGGTATAGCACGTCAGTCTATATGACGGTTCCGTGTAGGATACAGGTTCGATTCCTGTCAAAAGACACATATTTTCGATGAAAATTTCTCGGACGTTAATGCCGATAAATGTTGTTAATACTGTTTATTATAAACAGAACATTTACTTAAATATTTGTGCCTATAAAATAATGCATAACAATAAAATATATATATATATATATATATATATATGTGTGTGTGTGTGTGTGTGTGTGTGTGTGTGCGTGTGTATTCATTTCAACAGGCATATCAATCAGTGGTGGTTTGCATGCGTAAACATAGTGAGCCTTTCAAATATATATAAACGTGTTTGTGTGTGTGTGAGTGTGTTTTATTGAAGTTGTTCGTTGAATCGGACAATCAAAGAGCAATTAGGTAGAGTTGGCTGCCCATGCGTTAATACCCTCGCCAGAAGTAGTCATTGAACTGTTCATACCGACTGACCCGATAGCTGACAAGCCAACCTCCTCATAGAAGATAATTATTCGTCTGTCGTACCGTGCCCAGGCCAACCCTGTCCGAAACTCTCCAAGGTGTTACTCATAGACGCTTACACGATTAAATACCGAGGGAAAGTATTGATAGGAGCGCGGGCGGTCAGTTTGTGCCTCAGAAAGAGGTCTTCAGCCAATGACCTACAAAGAAGGGATGAACGGAGACGCAAGAAGATTGTTTCGGGATGTATTAGGAAAGGAAATTAAACCAGAAAAGAAAGAAAGGAGCGAGGGAAAGAAAGAAAGAAAGAAGCAAGGAATGAACAACGATTGTAGCAAGGTTACGTTGTAGAAAGGAAGTCAGGAATGAGCCCACGGAAGGAAAGAAAGAAGAAAATATGGAATTGAAAAAGGAAAACAGTAGAAAGGAAATAAACAGGTAAAAACATGCCAAGGAAGGAATGATGGAAAATGGCAATGAAATGAAGAAGAAAGGAACGAATACTAAGCAAGAGAGTAATAACTGAAAGGAGAAATTAAGTAAAAGGTAGCTAAGGAACAAGGGAAGTGGAGAAAAAGAACCAAAGGTATAAGGGAGCAAATAATGATTGAATTGGGCAAGGAAAGAAAATCATGTAAGGAATCAACGCAGTAAGGATTCACAATAAATAAGGAATGAATGAAGTAAGGATGCAAAGACTGCATTGTGCGTGAAAGCAAGAAAGGATCGACGCAAGAAAGGGGTGAAACAAGGAATGAACTAAGGGAGGAATGAGAAAACAAGGACGGGGTGAAAAAAGGAATGAAGGAACCAAAGAAGGAGCGAAGCAAGGAATGAGAGAGTAAGGAGGAGGCTAAGCAAGGAAGGAGCGAAGTAAGGGATAAGAAAGCCGGGAAGGGCAGAAGCAAGGAATGAGCGAAGCAAGGAATAAAGAAGCAAGGAAGGTGAAAAGTAAGGAAGGGGAGAAGCAGGGAAGGAACGAAGCAAGGAATGAGTAAGCTTGGTAGGAGTGAAGATAAGAAGGAGGGAAGCGAGGAATGAAAAAGCCAGGAGGGAAGCGACGTAAAGAATAAGACAAGGAAGGAGCGAAGTAAAGAGTGAGAAAGCAATGAAGCAGAGAAGCGAAGAAGGAGTGAATCAAGGAAGAAGTGAAGCGTAGAAGGAGAGAAGTAAGGAATGAGAAGGCAAGGAAGGAGTGAAGCAAAGAATAAGAAAGCAAGGAAGGAACGAAGCATGGAAGGAGGGAAACAGAGGAGGAATGAAGCAAGGAATGAGTAAGTAAGGAAGGAGCGAAGCATGGAAGGAGCGAAAAAGGGAAGGAACGAAGCAAGGAATGAGTAAACAAGGAAGGAGCGAATCATGGAAGGAGCGAAAAAGGGAAGGAACGAAGCAAGTAATGAGTAAGCAAGGAAAGGACGAAGCAAAGAATAAGAAATCAAGGAAGGAACGAAGCATGGAAGGAGCGAAACAGAGGAGGAATGAGTAAGCAAGGAAAGGGCGAAGCAAGGAAGGAGCGAAAAAGGGAAGGAACGAAGCAAGGAATGAGTAAGCAAGGAAGGAGCGAAGCATGGAAGGAGCGAAAAAGGGAAGGAACGAAGCAAGGAATGAGTAAGCAAGGAAGGAGCGAAGCATGGAAGGAGCGAAAAAGGGAAGGAACGAAGCAAGGAATGAGTAAGCAAGGAAGGAGCGAAGCATGGAAGGAGCGAAAAAGGGAAGGAACGAAGCAAGGAATGAGTAAGCAAGGAAGGAGCGAAGCATGGAAGGAGCGAAAAAGGGAAGGAACGAAGCAAGGAATGAGTAAGCAAGGAAGGAGCGAAGCATGGAAGGAGCGAAAAAGGGAAGGAACGAAGCAAGGAATGAGTAAGCAAGGAAGGAGCGAAGCATGGAAGGAGCGAAAAAGGGAAGGAACGAAGCAAAGAATGAGTAAGCAAGGAAGGAGCGAATCATGGAAGGAGCGAAAAAGAGAAGGAACGAAGCAAGGAATGAGTAAGCAAGGAAGGGACGAAGCAAGGAATGAGAAAGCAAGGAAGGAACGAAGCATCTAAGGATCGAAAAAGGGAAGGAACGAAGCAAGGAATGAGTAAGCAAGGAAGGGACCAAGAAAGGAATGAGAAAGCAAGGAAGGAGCGAAGCAAGGAATAAACGAAACAAGGATTGAACGAAGCAAGGAAAGAGCGAAGAAAGGAATAAGCCATGCAAGGAAGGAGAAATGCAAGGAGGAAATAGGCAGGAAGGAAATAAATAAAACGTGAATTAAATAAAGAATGAAAAAATGAAGGCTGCAAGAAAAGGTGCAAGAATGGAAGAAAAAAGTTAGGACGGATATAAGCAAATATTGAATTAACAAGAAAAATGGAGGGAGCAAGTAAAGAAGAAGGAATGAACGCAGAATGAATGCAGGGACGAACGAAAAAGGAGAGAATGAATCAAATAAAGTAAGGAAGCAACGAATAATGGAAAGAACGAATGACAGGAACCAGATGAGAAGAAAGAAAGGAAGTAAAAAAGAATACAAGGAAGGAACGAAGAATGAAAGTAGAAAGCAAACAAGAAACGAATGAAAACTGAAGGGAAGATATAAAGAGAGTAGAAAGCAAGGAACAGATAAAATAAAGAAAGAAAGAAAGAAAGAAAGAAACGAAGAAAGAAAGAAGGGAAGAAAAATGGAAGCAGAAATAAAGCAAGAAGTGAATGAAGAAAGAATGAAAGTAAAAAGAAAACAAGGAAGGAGCGATGGTAGCAAGGACGAAAGCAAGGATGAAAGCAAAAAAGAAAACAATGAACGAACGTAGAATGAAAGGAATAAAGAATGAAAGTTGAAAGAAAGTAAAAAACGAAAGATGAGAGGAAGGAACCTAAGAATGAAACTAGACAGCAAGCAAGAAACTAACGAAGAAAGGAATGAAGCGAATAGGGAAGAAGAAAAGAAGGAATAGAGAAAAGAAGAAAAGAAAAGGAGAAAAAACAAAAGTATAAAGAAAGTAACAGATGAAGAAGGAATGAAAGCAGAACTAGAGCAAGGAAAGAACGAAAAAAAGGAATGACAAAGAATGAAATCAGAAAGCCAGCAAGAAACGAACGAAGAAAGGAAGGAAGATATAAAGAGAGAGGTAAGAAAGCAAGGAACAGAGAAAGGAAGAAAAAATGAAAATAAAAAGAAAGCAAGGAAGTAATGAAGAAAGGAAGGAATAAAAAAAGGAATGTCGAATGAAAGGAATGCACTAACGGAGAAAAGAAAGAAAGAAAGAAAGTACAAAGAAACCACAGAAAACACACACACACACACACACACACACACACACACACACATATATATATATATATATATATATATATAAAGAAATATAGTCTTAAAGTGTGCTATATTTATGGGATAAAGTGCTCAATATCAGAGATAGAGCGTGTGTAAATATAAAAGTGAACATAAAAGTCAACAGTTACGGCGACAGTCTGTTTCATGCTAGTGCCTGACGATTGCACTAGCATGAAACAGACTGTCGCCTCTAAGTGTTGACTTCTATGTTCACTTTTATATTTATATATATATATATATATTTATATATATATATATATATATATATATATATATATATATATATATATATATATATACATATATATATATTAAGACATTTTATGTTTATACATTCTTTTTATAGATACAAATATTTAAGTAAATACTCTGTTTATAATAAACAGTATTAAGAACATTTACCGGCCTGAATGTCCGAGAATTTGTCCATTTCATAATGAGTGGCGTCATTTGTTTACATTTGGATACGCATCGAGCAGATATGAATGTACGTGAGAAAATCATGGAAAGTTGTAGTTTAAAAACAGTAAAATCGACCTTGCTAACCGAAACGCTCCTGTGTGGCGAAATCCGTAAAAGCACGTAAGGCTATATGACGGTTCCGTATAGGATACAGGTTCGATTCCTGTCGGAAAACGCATATTTTCTATGACAATTTCTCGGACATTCAGGCAAGGTCAAATTTACTGCCTTTAAACTTCAATCTTCCATGAATTTCTCACGTACATTCATATCTGCTCAAAGCGTATCCAAATGTAAACAAATGACGTCACACATGAAATGGACAAAGTCCGACAATTATTTTAAGACATTTTTATGTTTATACATTCTTTTTATAGATACAAATATTTAAGTAAATGCCCTGTTTATAATAAACAGTATTAATAATATTTATCAGCCTGAATGTCCGAGAAATTTTCATAGGAAATATGGGTCCTCCGACTGGATTCGAACCTGTATCCTATACGGAACCGTCATTTAACTTGACGTGCCTTTACCGATTTGGCCACAGAGGGTCGATCGGATGGCAAGGTCTAATTTACTGACTTTAAACTTCAAACTTCCATGGATCTCTCAAGTACATTCATATCTGCTCAAAGCGTATCCAAATATAAACAAATGACATCACACATTATGAAAGGGAAAAGTCCGACAATTATTTTAAGTCATTTTTATGCTTATACATTCTTTTTATAGATACAGATATTTAAGTAAATCTTCTGTTTATAATAAACAGTATTAACAACATTTACCGGCCTGAATGTCCGATAAATTGTCATAGAAAATATGCGTCCTCCGACAGGTTTCCAACCTGTATCCTATAAGGAACCTGGCGTGCTTTGCCGATTTAGCCACAAAGGAGCGTTTCGGTTAGCAAGGTTGATTTTACAGTTTTTAAACTACAATTCTCCATGAATTTCTCTTGTACATTCATATCTGCTCAATGCGTATCCAAATTTCATAATGTGTGACGTCATTTGTTTACATTTGTTTATATGCGTACAGGATATGGTGACAGATTTTGATGAAAACACCACTTTTCTAATATAATGCTGGGTTTCATTTAGAAATACTTTCAGGACTGCTAATCCAGTGTCTTCAGATTGTATCCGATTAAGGTTTTTCCCAATTATCCAGATATTATACCCGATCTGCACTGGCTCCAACATCCTTCAAACTTTAAAAAAAAATTCTCAATGCCCGATTAGAATGTTCCCATAAAATTCCCTTGCATTAAAAGAGATAGACAATGAGTTCACCTCTCGGCCGAACTGTTCAGGACATGCAAATGACAAATAGATTGGTGGTACTGAACGGGATATGTAATGTATCCCGTTTTAATTCAATTATGCCAAAATATGTACAAGTGAAGATCAGAAGTTATGAGAGCCACACTTGTAGTGTCAGAATTATTATTTTTTTTATTATTATTACTTCCTTGGATTTCTGGTGCATACTCATTTCCTTCGAGTATTAACCAAAGACTTAAGGACAGAAATAAAATCATGACATTGTCCACTGAGCATTTTTATGAAAAAAACACCTAAAATCACACATATTTACACAGATAAAGCTCTTCGTAAAATATGAACCATACTTGTTTAATGGTTTGGCTTCATTTTGTTTCACAGCATATCAACCTCAATGGGTTATTTAATGCCGACAACATTTTTAGAATAGATTTATATGAATACAATATGTATTCTTTCGTTTAAAATAATTTGGTTTATTTTGTTTTACGGCATATCAACCTCAATGGGTTATTTAATGCCGACAACATTTTTAGAATAGATTTATATGAATACAATATGTATTCTTTCGTTTAAAATAATTTGGTTTATTTTGTTTTACGGCATATCAACCTCAATGGGTTATTTAATGCCGAAAACATATTTAGGATAGATTCGTATGAATGGAATATGTATTCTTCGGTTTAGATTGGTTTGGTTTATTTTCTTTTACGGCATTTCAACCTCAATGGGTTATTTAATACCGGCAACATATTTAGGATAGATTCGTATGAATAGAATATGTATTCTTTTGTTTAGATTGGTTTGGTTTATTTTGTTTTACAGCATATCAACCTCAATGGGTTATTTAATGTCGACAACATTTTTTATTGCAGGTAATATTTTTTGTTTTGTCAAAAATCTGGTTCTGATAATATTTTTCCTTCAAAATTGTATTTGCTGGTAATAGTAATGGTAACTATTTGCCCATAGCTGGGAACCTAACAGGTCAGGGTAGACCTGAGAACACCAGCAATTAAGAGGTGGTTCCACGCTTCTCAAAACCTCGTGATCAGAGGTATTGCTGCTGAATGTAGTTTATCGTCTTACCCAGAACGTGGATGTAGTTAAACGTCTTACCCAGGACGGACTATACTTGTGATTACATTATTATTATTATTATTATTATTATTATTATTATTATTTATGTATGTATGTATGTTATGTCTCCTGCCTTGTATTTTTTAGTTTTTGCCTAGTTTTTGTTAGTTTACCGCCTTTGAAGTTGACTTTGGCACATTTGTCGATTCCGAACTCCATCCTAATGTCTTCGCTGAAGGTTTTGACAATGATGAGTAGGTCTTTCTGCTAGTTGTCATCCTTGTCAAACGTTTTAAGATCACCAGTATAGAATAGATGATCCTGTTTGCCATTCTGTGTCTTGTATCTGTAGCTGCTGTTGTTCAGTAGGCAGCTGGGTGACACTAATGCCCGACAGAAGAGGAGTGGCGACAATGAATTCCTTGGAAGATTCAGCTTTTGATGTTGTTTGGTCTCGACGTTAATGACCCGTTTGTCTGGTTTAGATTTATTGTAGTCTTCCAGGCTTTCATGAATTTGACCGTTGTATGAGTGTGGGACACTGTTGAAAGCCTTTCTGGAGTCGATCCATGCTATCCATAAATTTCTTTTCCTTGTTTTAGAGTTAGTTTAAGCTTGATTAGACTTCGGTCTCCTAAAACGCTTGGTACGTACAGCCTATCAATATATGATATGTTACTAACGATATAGCTAAGGTGTTTATAGCCTTCATTTTATTGACCCCCATTTAGTTCGCTTTCTAATATCAAAAACACTCTTCAATTATATTCTTTTTCTTCATAACTGAATGTTGTATTCTGTCTCCTTTTAATTGCTAAGTATATGTATATACCATTTTAGTCTAGTTTTTTTTTCCAATCTTGTTTATACATAGGTCTAAATCTGTAGTTTTCATTAGTTTACCGCCTTTGAAGTTAACTTTGGCACATTTGTCGATTCCGAAATCCATCCTAATGTCTTTGCTGAAGGTTTTGAGTTAGTTCAAGTTGGATTAGACCTCGGCCACCTAAAGCTCTTGGAACTTATAGCTTATCAACATCTAAATTCGGTTGGTGCATCCTTATTTGGGTAAGCATATTTCTGGCTTTGGCGTCCAATCATTCAACTTACATTTAATAAGGGTGAATCTGTATGTTACCCCGGGTATAGCTAAGGAGCTGATAGACTTCATTTTATTAGTCCCATTAATGTCTCTTTATAATGCCAAATGCCCTCCCCTATAATATTCTTTTCGGATCTTTTTCTTCATAATTCAATGTTGTATTTTGTCTCCTTTTAATTCCTGTTTTTCTGCTGGCTGACATCCTTGACAAACATTTTCAGATCATCAGATGATTCAGTTTGCCATTCTGTGACTTGTATCTGTAGCCAATTTTCTTCAGTAGGCAGCTGAGTGGCGCTAATGCATGACAGAAATGTAATGGTAACAGTTCCCCTTCTTTTCGGATCTTTTTCTTCATAATTGAATGTTGTATTCTGTCTCCTTTTAATTGCTAAGTATTTGTATATACCATTTTAGTCTAGTTTTTTTTTTAAATCTTGTTTATACATAGGTCTAAATCTGTAGTTTTCATTATTTTACCGCCTTTGAAGTTGACTTTGGCACATTTGTCGATTCCGAAATCCATCCTAATGTCTTCGCTGAAGGTTTTGACAAAGGTGAGTAGGTTTTTCTGCTAGTTGTCATCCTTGTCAAACGTTTTGCGATCATCAGTATAGAATAGGGGGTCCAGTTTGCCATTCTGCGATTTGTATCCGCAGCTGTTGTTGTTCAGTAGGCAGCTCTAGTGGCGCTAATGCGAGACAGAAGATTTAGTGGTGATAATAAATCTCCTTGGGACCATCTCGCTTTTGATATTGGTTGGTCCCAATGTTAATGAACCATTTGTATGGTTTAGGTTCGGTGTAGTCATCCAGCTTTTCATGATCACCGTTATGAATTTGACGGCGATGGGGCACATTCTGTATATTTTTAGGTTCTTCTCTATCCATCAGTGTGGTACACTGGCGAACGACTTTCTCTAATCGACCCATGCTATCGATGCGTTTCTTTTCCTTGTTTTATTGCACCCGTAGCTTCCTCTTTTACGTCCCTTCTGTTCTGCTAGAATTAAATTGTTTTTCTCAAGGAAGTTGTATGTCCTCTGGGTTATGTGAGGATTTTGTACATTGTTGGTAGGCATGTGATGGGCCTATAGTTCTTCGGGTCCTGCGTCTCTTATGATTTGGGGAGTAGGTATTTTACTTCTGACGTAAGCCATTTAGGACATTTGTCTGGGTTTATGATTATATCATTGTATTCACGTTCGAGACATTGGCGGGTGCTAGATAGTTTTTTTTTTTTTTGTTTTTTTTAATCCAAACTGGCTGTTTAGTCAATTCCTTGTGCTTTCCAATTTTCGTTTTGCAGATGGCAACGGTTGCATCAGTCTATATTTCTGAGATGAGGTATTATGTACACTATTTACATTATTCGGTACTATTGTCCTCATCTTTGTCGCCATATTTATCACAACGTTTCTAGTGACATGATCCAAAGAGTATCTGTCTATATTTCTGAGATGAGGTATTATGTACACTATTTACATTATTCGGACTATTGTCCTCATCTTTGTCGCTATATTTATTACAACGTTTCGGCCGTTGTACTCTCCGGCCTTCTTCAGGTGATTGGAATTTATTCTGCTCACTGTGGTAGACTGTTCTAGTTCCACGTGCCATGTATAATGGATGTCAGTTATCAGATATCTCCTGTTAATTCCCCTCTCCAAGTTCTCCACTACATTAACAGGGTATTGAACTCGCACTCTTTGGGTCTTGTAACTGGATCTAACCAACCCCTTTATCCCCAGTGCCATGTGTCCTTGCGGTACGTTACATATGTGTGTTGTTCTATGTAGCTCTTTCCTTGTGCATCTCGCAGTTTTCCCATATTTTACACCAGATCTCATCGACTTCATCTTATTAATATTATCGACTATTTCTTATTATCATTGTTTTTATTTCCTTTGATTTCTGGCCTGTACACATTTCTTTCCGGGTGAGAAAAGGCATCGTGACACTTTCCACTGACAAAAAATAACATATTTTACATAGATAATGCCCTTCGTAAAGTGTGGGCTGTACTTGTGAGGACAATCTTTTGTATTTCTTTGAGGCATGGGCTTCCATGAATCCATTCAATTAGTCTACTGGAATCTTTTCCAACCAATCGTAGGGCTCCAACTACAACAGGAATTGTTGATGTTCCTATGTGCCACATTTTTTAGATTTCGATTTCAAGGTCCTTGTATTTTGAAAGCTTTTTGAATATCTTCAAAGATACATTGCAGTCTGCAGGGACTGCCATATCAATAAGGAGACACTTTGTATTATTATTATTATTATTATTATTATTATTATTATTTTCTTTGATATCTGACGTTTACACATTTCTTTCCGGGTCCCGCCCAGGGACCTAAGGTTAGAAATGGCATCCTGACACTTTCCACTGCAAAGAAAAAAAAAATAATAATTACAAAGATAAAGCCCTTCGTAAAGTGTGGGCTGTACGTATTAGAACAATATTTTGTATCTCTTTAAGGCATGGACTTCCAGGGATCCCTTCAAGCATCCTACTGGAATCTTTTTCAACCAGTCCAAGGCCTCCACCTACAACAGGGATTGTTGATGTTCCCATGTGCCACATTTTTAGATTTCTATTTCAAGGTCCTTGTATTTTGACAGTTTTTCGAATTTATCATTATTATTATTATTATTATTATTATTATTATTATTATTTCCTTTGATTTCCGGTGTGTACTCATTTCTTTCCGGGTACCGACCAGAGACGTAAGGCCAGAAATAGCATCATGACATTTTCCAACGAGCAACTTTTAAAAAAGTCACATATTTTACATAGATAAAGCTCTTCGTAAGGTGTGGGCTGTACTTGTGAATACACCTTTTTGTATTTCTTTAAAGCATGGGCTAACAGGAATCCTTTCAATGAGTCTATTGGA
Source organism: Acanthosepion esculentum (assembly GCA_964036315.1). Lineage (NCBI taxonomy): Eukaryota > Metazoa > Mollusca > Cephalopoda > Sepiida > Sepiidae > Acanthosepion > Acanthosepion esculentum. The sequence goes on from OZ038516.1 coordinate 56,253,405, forward strand.
ATCTTTTCCAATCAATCCGAGGGCTCCAAATACAACAGGGATTGTTGGTGTTCTCATGTGCCACATTTTTTAGATTTCGATTTCAAGGTCCTTGTATTTTGATAGTTTTTTGAAGATCATCAAAGATACATTGCAGTCTGCAGGGACTGCCATATCAATAACGAGGCCCATTTTGTCTTTGCGGTCTCAAATCACGATGTCAGGGCGGTTAGCTTTGATTGTTTTATTTCTGTGTATTGCGAAGTCCCATAAAATTGTTACAGGTCCTACTCTCTAAATCGGTCTGTATGGTGTTCATACGAATTTCTTTCAGTTTATTATTATTATTATTATTATTATTATTATTATTATTATTATTATTATTATTATTATTTCTTTGGATTTCAAGCGTATACTCATTTCTTAACGGGTCCCAAACGAAGGACTAAAGTCAAAAATGGCATCATGCCATTTTCTACTGGGCATTTTTGTGAAAAAATTTTTTATATAGTTAAACCCCTCCGTAAAGTGTAAGCTGTAATTGTAAGTACAATTTTTAGTTTTTCTTTAATGCTTGGTCCACTAGGAATCCTATCATTGAGTCTATGGGAACATTATTATTATTATTATTAGTAGTAGTCTTAGTAGTCGTAGTAGTAGTTTTTCGTTTTCTTATTTACTCTGTCATAGGTTACCAAAGATAAATAATGGTATTTCTTTTTTTCGTTAACTTCTGCTACTTTTCTTCCGATTTTCTTTCTTCTTCTTCTTCTTCTTCTTCTTCTTCTTCTTCTTCTTCTTCTTCTTCTTCTTCTTCTTCTTCTTCTTCTTCTTCTTCTTCTTCTTCTTCTTCTTCTTCTTCTTCTTCTTCTTCTTCTTCTTCTTCTTCTTCTTCTTCTTCTTCTTCTTCTTCTTCTTCTTCTTCTTCTTCTTCTTCTTCTTCTTCTTCTTCTTCTTCTTCTTCTTCTTCTTCTTCTTCTTCTTCTTCTTCTTCTTCTTCTTCTTCTTCTTCTTCTTCTTCTTCTTTCTTCTTCTTCTTCTTTCTTCTTCTTCTTCTTCTTCTTCTTCTTCTTTCTTCTTCTTCTTCTTCTTCTTCTTCTTCTTCTTCTTCTTCTTCTTCTTCTTCTTCTTCTTCTTCTTCTTCTTCTTTCTTCTTCTTCTTCTTCTTCTTCTTCTTCTTCTTCTTCTTCTTCTTCTTCTTCTTCTTCTTCTTCTTCTTCTTCTTCTTCTTCTTCTTCTTCTTCTTCTTCTTCTTCTTCTTCTTCTTCTTCTTCTTCTTCTTCTTCTTCTTCTTCTTCTTCTTCTTCTTCTTCTTCTTCTTCTTCTTCTTCTTCTTCTTCTTCTTCTTCTTCTTCTTCTTCTTCTTCTTCTTCTTCTTCTTCTTCTTCTTCTTCTTCTTCTTCTTCTTCTTCTTCTTCTTCTTCTTCTTCTTCTTCTTCTTCTTCTTATTATTATTATTATTATTATTATTATTATTATTATTCTCCTATGTTATTTCTCCCTTCTTCTTCTTCTTCTTCTTCTTCTTTCATTCCTCGTTTTCTTCTTCTTCTTCTTCTTCTTCTTCTTCTTCTTCTTCTTCTTCTTCTTCTTCTATGTTATTTCTCTTCTTCTTCTTCTTCATCTCTTCTTCTTCTATGTTTTTTCTCCTGTTTTTTCTTCTTCTTCTTCTTCTTCATCTTCTTCTTCTCCTATGTTATTTCTCCTGTTCTTCTTTTTCATCTTCTTCCTCTTCCTCTTCTTCTTCTTCTTCTTCTTCTTCTTCTTCTTCTTCTTCTTCTTCTTCTTCTTCGAAGCCTCCTCTTTTTTCCCTTATCATTTTTACGTTTATTTTTGTTTCTAATACTTCTTCATCTTCTTCATCGTCTTCATTCCATCTTTTCCTTATTTTTACTCTCCTTCATCTTTATTCCTTTTTCATCTTTTTATATTCCTCTTGTTGTTGTTGTTGTTCTTCTTCTTCTTCTTTTTGTTTTTCTTCCTCTGCCATTTATCCTTTATTTCCTACATTTCTTCTCTTCTGGATTCTTTTCTTTTTCTTCTTCTTCTTTTCCTTTGATTTTTATTATTTTCCCACTACGCTTCTTCTCCTTCTTCTCCTCACCCTCCCCCTCCACCACCACCACCACCAACAACAACTCTTCTTCTTCTTTTTCTTCTTCTTTGACTCCTTTTCCTTTTTTCTTCATTTTCATCTTATTTCTCCTTCATTTTTGTTTCTAATTCTTCTTCTTTTTCTTAATTCCCGTTTTGTTCTTTTTATTCCCCTCCCTCTTTATACCTTATTCTTCTTTCTATATTCTAATTCCTTCTTCTCCTCCTCTTCTTCTTCTTCTTCTTCTTCTTCTTCGTAGTAGTAGTAGTAGTAGTAGTAGTAGTAGTAGTAGTAGTAGTATTAGTAGTAGTAGTAGTAGTAGTAGTAGTAGTAGTAGTAGTAGTAGTTTAATAATATTTCCTATTAATCTATTAAATCTTTAATGAATCCAACTGCTGTGAATTTCTTTTAGGAGTCTAACGATAATGGTCGTAAACTATTACTATGTATTAGTATGTATAAAATATTAGTATGTATAAAATATTAGTATGCATCTCAAAATCGGATTATTGAGACGAACTCTCAAGTGGGATCAGCAGCAGCTCTTTTCCTGATGTGTCCTTTTAGGTTTGAAAGAGTTAAGTCAAATGTGCGCCTTTCATTGATTACGAATGACTGTTTCGTATATCATGGCAATTAAAGGAATCGTTGAAAGGGAGAAGCTAATAAGAGTTACGGAGAAGAATCAAGAAAAAGGTTAGGAAAGATGCAAAGGTATATTCAAATGACCGAAAAAGAAAAACGGAAGAAATGTTAAAGAAGAGTAGAAGACGTTTTGAAAGAAAGAAAGAAAGAAAGAAAGAAAGGAAATGGACAAAATTGTAAAAAGAAAGGAAGAACGAAGAAATTATAGCTAAGCATAAAGACTGCCAAAGAAAGAAAGAAAGGAAGGAAGGAAGGCTGGAAGGAAGGAAAAAGGAAAATGAAAAAGAAAAAAGAACAAAGGAAAGCAAAGAAAATTAATAAGGGGAAAAGTTATAAGAAAGAAAGACAAAAGAAAGAGAGAAAGAAAGAAGATTGGAAAAACTTAAAGATTGGAGTTTTTAAACAAAAGTAATGGAAATGGACAAAAGAAAGAAAGAAAGAAAGAAAGAAAGAAAGAAAGAAAGAAAGGAAGATAGAAAGAAAAGTAATGGAATGAAATGTAAAATGTGAGTTTAAAATGAAAAACACAAACAACTTATAGATACGCATGAACAGAAAGAAAGAAAGAAAGAAAGAAAGAAAGAAAGAAAGAAAGAAAGAAAGAAAGAAAGAAAGAAAGAAAGATCTACAAAACGTGTTACGGAAAGAGAGGTTAATGAGAGAGAAGGGAAGAAATTGGTGAGCCAGAAAAAAAAAAAAAAAAAAAAGAAAGAAAGAAAGAAAGAAAGATCTACAAAACGTGTTACGGAAAGAGAGGTTAATGAGAGAGAAGGGAAGAAATTGGTGAGCCAGAAAGAAAAAAGAAAGAAAAAAGAAAGAAAAAAGAAAGAAAGAAAGAAAGACTGGAAAAATCTACAAAATATGTTACGGAAAGTGAGACTAATAAAAGAGAGAAGCGAAGAAATTGGTCTTAAAGAAAGAAAGAAAAAAGAAAGAAAGAAAGATACAAACAAACACTGAAAAAATCTACAATAGTTACGGAAAGAGAGGTTAATGAGAAAGAAAGAAAGAAAGAAAGAAAGAAAGAAAAAGAAAGAAAGAAAGAAAGAATGAAAAAGAAAGAGGCATTAACCAAACAATAGAGTCAGGTTCATTTCGTTTTCCATTTACTCATGCATTCTCTCTTTCTCAGCTTTCTCTCTTTCTCATTCTTCATTTCCTACAACCTTTCCACAGACCTCGATAATGTAATACACACATTTATTTGGCCTAATCACCTTCACTTTACGCTGATTTAATTAATCAATTTCGCCATGTGATGCCCAACGAAGCGGCCAAAGAGGTTGGTCAAGACGTGTACGCGTGTTGAGCCGGACGGCAGGTGGCGAGGGAAGGGGCCGATGATTAGAGATCTCCGATGACTGCCTCTCAAATGTCTACTCTTGATTGCATTAATCTGATAGACGCAATAGCCTGAAAAGGAATATACATTGAACGTCGTGTTGGTGAGTCTCGTCATCAAATCTCTAACCGGAATATAATCCTTGTATAAAAAGTATCAAATGAAAATATTGCCAGAGTAACACAGTAGAATATGTAGTCGGTTCTATGGCACAAAATGGTGTTTATATATATATATATATATATATATATATATATATATATATATATATGGAAAATATGTTATAGTTGTTGCAACGAGAGACAAATGTATATTTTAAAAAAGAGAGAAACAGCAAACGTTTTTGGTTGTAATGTGGATTTGTTTTAGTGTGTATATTATATTTTATGCTACACAGGTTTCAGGTCTCGTGACCTTCTTCAGGCAAATTGAAGGAATCATTTTTTAAAAGGAATAAATTTTCCTTATTTCTTTTTATGTTTCATTGTTTGTTTTCGGAATTTGTAGTGAGCCTTGATCTCATTTCTGGACAAAAATATGAAGATTAAAATATAATATTCATATATATTAAAATATAATATATACACTAAAACAAAACCACATTATGATGAAAAACGTTTTCGGTTTCTCTCTTTTTTTAATATATATATATATATATATATATATATATATATATATATATATATATATTTTAAATTAACTGATTTAAAATATGTTTTTTTTCGCTACACAGTAATATCCATGTTTCAAAAATGGAAGCTAAAAACTTCAAATTTAATTTTGTAATTAAATTAAAAGCATTAGTTCCATTTCATCCTCAAGCAAATTTTGGAGTAACTTATTTTTTAAATTTACTGAGTTTTAACCGCACAGTATGTATATTTCAGTAAATTTTAAAATAAGTTACTCCAAAATTCGCTTGAGGATGAAATGGAACTAATGTTTTTAATTTAATTACTAAAATTAAATTTGAAATTTTTAGCTTCCATTTTTGAAACATGGTTATTACTGTGTAGCGAAAAAAAACATATTTTAAATCAGTTAATTTATAATTAGAGTTTTAAATGCACAGAAAAATTCATAATTCAGTGTTTCCAAGGATACAGAGAAATCCAATCATTCAGACAAGGAGTGATTGTATTTGTCTATAGACGCAATCGTCAGGCCACGAATTCATACATGCAACAAACTATTTTTTATTTAGCAGTTAAAATATTTTTAATTATTTCAGTGGCTTGACAACTGCGTCTAGCATTAAATAGACTGTCGCTTTTAAGTGTTGACTTCAATGTTCATTTTTATATATATATATATATATATATATATATATATATATATATATATATATATATAAAAACTGAAGGGTTGGGAAAAGTCATGATCCCCAGCAACAAGTAAAACCCATTGAGATTTTCTATTCCCGTGAAAGATAAATTTGTAAAGGCAACATTTTAATGTCGTAGTATCTACTAGCAATAATATGATTCGGAACCTAATCGTACGGTTTGAGAGAACTGTATCAGTCGGTGATCTTCCGGGAAAATATCACTACACCTTTGCATAACGAGTAAGTACTCGTTATGCAAACGTGTAGTGATATTTGAGCAAAGGGTTGTAATACCTAATGTGTAACAAAAACGAATATTGAAGGATTTTCATAGCAGACGCGCTGGTATTTCAAGAATAAAGTCTCTGGGAAGTTTCGTATATTGCGTGTAAGTCTAGATTTCGTTCTTTGTTACTTTCTTTCAATTGCTTTTTTTATTTTCGCTAAGAAGACGTAATTTTCTGCTTTTTCTTTTATTTCTTTGAGGTTAACTGTTAACTCTCATACGACGTTGCACAATTTTTTTTTAATTTCCATTTCGATTTTTTCGTGCTGCAGTGACCGTGTCTGCAAATGGTCCCGCATTTTTAGATATTAATCTTGATAATCATCTGCATGTCCTAAGTTTTTAGACGGTTGGTACTCCGTCGTAAAATCACAGTTTAATAAGACGGTACCCTAGCATTGTAATCTATTAGCTGTATGTGTAGGTGATGCTTTCTTTGAACCATATATTGTTAATAGAGGTCGATGGTCTGTTTGCAACCTAAAATTTATTCCATGGATAAATTTATGCAATTTCTTGACATATAATTTATTCAAATATAATTGCTCGAGTTTCTTTTTCTATCTGGCTGTAATTTTTCTCTGCTGGTCTGAAGCATGAGCGAAGACCTTTATTTTACCGCCATCGTATTTGTATAAAATCACTGCTCCAATACTGTACCCATTAGCATCTGACGCCACTACAATTTCTGCTTTTGGAGCGTAGTGTGCTAATGATAAATCTAACGTAAGACTCTTACTTTGTCAAACGTCTTTTGACAGTTATCATGCCAGTTTCACTATACTCTTTTTTTAAATAGATCGTTCAGTGGAGCTCTCAAATTATGCATATTATGTATATATAGTAATTAGCCAGTATCGTATCTTTGTTGCTGAAGGCATATTTTTAATTTCACTTGCCCTCGATCATTTTTAGCAATAAGGTATTTAATTTTCGGCAAAGACAATTCGCATTTAAGTCAGCCAGTCAGTCAGTCAGTTATGTGCCATTCGTGATACACGCTTAGGCGATCATGTATCTTTTGGCAGATTTTTTCCCGCAGTAGGTTGCCATCTAAGGCTATAGAACACGGTCTGTCCTGCTATATACCCATAACTGGGGAGAAGAAGAGGTTTCATAGCTCTCCCGAGGGTATTAAGCGAATGTAATAGATTCAACTGGAATTCGAACTCGGCTCTCCGGTTCCATTACTTTACCGTGCCTCTTTTTTTAACTGACCTTGAATCCGTACTCTTAGTTTTTTTTCCAGAATTGTTTTCCTATGACTTACATCTTCTTCATATACACTTTTGATAAAATGATGTCCTGATACGCCACTGCGAAATCCCAATCCACAAGCATGGAAGCCATAGCATGTTGAAAAATAGCTTACGAAAATTTGGTTTGGTTTTGCAGTTTGACTTTATCTGTCATCCTTTACTACACTAGTAACATTCTGCATCTTTAAATGGACAGTCTTTTCCAAGATGTAATTTACCACACCTGAAAAAAGGACTTATTCTCCTATTTGTACATATGTCCCTTGCTTATACCAACGTACGTTTTTTTCTAAATTTTCACTGTGCCATGTTACAGATTTAGAAGTGTCTGGCAATCGTCTAGTATTACTTGCAGTGTAATATTACTGTTTTGTTCAATTTTCAGTTAAAATTTCCGCTTCTATTTTAGGATCTTTTTTAGCTGTTAAACCTTGAATGAAAATGAACCGTTTGTTTGGGGTCATGTCCTTTATTCTAAACTTTTCACATTCTTTGTTGACAATACCAGGAACGTGGCAACATTTTCGTCCTCTTTTCCCGTTAGATTCATGCGCCGCCAACGAGCGTTAAACAGAGAGCTCTTGTCACTTAAAATTTTCGTCAAAATGTTTACCCTGTCTTCAAACCCGATTTTACCTGGGTTTTTTTTTCCGGTAATATGTAGTTGTACTATTTTTCGTACTCTGTCGTAGCTATTTTCATCAACAACAATCTTATTTCACTCTCTGCATTGCTGACTGAATATGCTTTTTCATATCTAAGAAAATACGCAAAAAAAAAGTCGGCCCCTCATCAGGATTGTATACAAATTCCGATATGGTGTTTTGGACAGCGTCTGGTGTAAGAGACGGTGAAGAGTTTTTTGTTTTCTTCAGAATTATATCCAACAACTCCTGTTGCTGATTTTGTAGTTCTAGCAATTGTTGATTTTGTTGTTGTTGCTGTTGTTATTTCTGTTGTTGTTGAATTTCAACTATCGAAGTTAAAATTTTCTCCATAATCGAAGGAATGTTTTTTTTATTTTCATACACACTAGAGAATATTTTTTCTTCTACACAAGAATTTTTTAATTTATTTTTAAGCCAAAGTGGTTAAACATTTTGCTGTCACCCGTATTCTTGTTCCCAAAGCAACAAGTATATTTTTTCGGACTTTTTCACTCGGTAAGAGTTTCCAAAATCCGTGTAACCCCAGTTACAACTCATATGAGTCCAGTAACATCGTTACTGTTAAAAGTCGTAAGAGTTCCAAATCTTAGCCTGAGTTTCGAATCCCCCGTCGCTTCGTAGCACTTACAAGTAATGCTTATTGGGATGGCCAAGGACGCATTCCAAAAGTTGGACAGAGTATTGCGAGACAGTTTGGTTTGATTTGTTTTGTTTTACGGCATATAAACCTCAAATGCTGACAAGATTTTTATTGCTGGTAATATTTTTTATCTATCTATTTCATTATATATAGGTTTGGTTTGTTTTACTGCACATCAACCTCAATGGGTTATTTAAACTTTTTTCCTGGTATTTTGTTTTGTCAAAAATCTATTTCTGGTAATATTTTTTTCCTCAAAAACGTATAGCTGGTAATATTATTTTATAAAATGCATTACTGGTAATAGTTTTTTTTTACTTCAAAGATTTATTTCTGGTAATAACTGAGGTGGGGGGTCCTGTTTGACTCCACTCCTCCAAAAATGATGTTACACTCTATGATGACTTGTCTATATAAGTAATATTAACATTAAGAACTAACAAAAGAGAGTTGCTGGAAATGTCATAAAGAAATGTGGCGGTTAGAAGTGTAAAGAGAGATATATTTTACAAAAATTTTCTCAAAAGGAAACATTTAAAAATAACCCCGTTTATCTGTGAATAAGTCCTACAATTTTCAATAAAATCCGACGATTATCTGATTATTACAAGAATTTCCAAATAGATGTGCTTGTCACTGCAAACAAGACGTTCAAATTTCTCATACTAATTTAAGGTCCTACGTTTAAGCCAGAGAATCACAATTTTTAACCAAAATTTCGAAGATTCTAAAAAGAATTAAAATAATAATTTTTATCTAAAAAATTATTTCCTTTTACATTATTCAGACTAGTGTCCTCATCTTTGTCGCCATATTTATTACAACGTTTCGGCCGTTGTACGCTCTGGCCTTCTTCAGTATCTGTCTATATTTCTGAGATGAGGTATTATATACACTATTTACATTATTCGGACTATTGTCCTCATCTTTGTCGCCATATTTATTACAACGTTTCGGTCGTTGTAGGCCACGATCTTCTTCAGGTGGTTGGAGTGTCCAACTGAACACTTTATTTCCCTCACTGGGGTAGACTGTTCTAGTTCCACGTGCCATGCTTAATGGATGTCAGTTATCTCCTGTTAATTTCCCTCTGAAAGTTCTCGACTGCCTTAACTGGGTATTGAACTCACTCTTTGGGTCCTGTTACTGAATCTAACCAACGTCTTTATCCCCTGTGACATGTGTTCTCAAGGACACATAGCACAGTGCATAAAGTCCGAATAATGTAAATAATGTACATAATACCTCATCTCACAAATATAGGCAGATATTTCCTTTTGATAATGACACAAATATCTTGTCGAAAATGTTGTTTTATTAAGGTTGAATGTTTTTTTAATCACGTACACTCATTTCTTAAGGAATTTTCAGATGTACCTACAATATAGCAATAATGAAGTATACACGAAATCAGTATGTTCTTTCTTTCTATGTACCGTGTCCTTTCAGCACGTAAGCGATCATGGTTCTCCGCCTCCATCTATCCCTTGCATCTCTCACCAAGTTCCTTCTCTCTGCCACCTCCCCCAGACCACGTTCTGTCATCCATTGTCTTAAGTCCGTTAGATATGTCATGCGTTATTTTCCATTGTCTCTCTTTCCCTTTATTCGTCCCGTGAGTATCAGATTCTCCAGGCCCACCTTCCGCATTATCTGTTCCAAGAACTCCAGCTGTCTCTTCCTGATGTTAATTATAAGCCTCCTCCTTGTTTGCATCCTCTGTAAGACCTCATCGTTGCTCACACACTCGGTCCACGATATCCTTAGCATCCTTCTGTAGAACCACATCTTCGTCGCCTTGAGTCTCTTCTTCATCCTTGAGGGAAATATTATGTTCTGGTAAAATTGAAACTAACAAGCCGGGTTTAATTTGAAATAATAAAAACATTCTTCGTTTAATGTCCAACATTTCAAGCGTTTTCGTAGCTGGTCGAAAAAATATTTATCCCAAGAATTAAATATTTAAGAGAATAATATTTCGTTCAAATTGTTTTACATTATAAAATTGATTTTGCCTAATGAAAAGATTAATTTTTTTTTAAATATCCGTTGTTTGATAAAAAAAAGTATCAGGACTGGTGGCTTAGCAAGAAAACAGCTTATTTCAGTTGGATATTGGATGTAAGGATTACCGAACATGTCCAGCCAGATCAATTATGCCTGAGTAGTGAGTTCGATCCTCACTAGGTGCCACATACTTTCGGCCTTGTGCTACATCGAAGTACGCTTAGAAAAGCATTAGGACACTCTGATGGTTAGCAAGCTTGTTTCGATAGATCAAGTACGATTGTCAGTTACGTGATAATATGCTGGGGAAAGTTATGAATACTCTTTTTCTCCCCCCAGCTATGGATAAATAGGAGGACAGGCTGTGTTCTATAAACTTTGGTGGCAACCTCTCTAGGAGAAGCAAAAACTCTGAATTCAAAACCAGCCTGGAGAGTACTGGAATCCGTCAGACTAGCTTTTACAAGAAGGACTGCTTAATACACATAATGTCCCTACGACCCTATCTATCTCGGTCTCTTTCTTTCTTTCTTTCTTTCTTTCTTTCTTTCTTTCTTTCTATCTATCTATCTAGCTAGCTATCTCGGTCTGTTCCTATCTATCTAACTATCTATCTATCCTATCTATCTCGGTCTCTTTCTTTCTTTCTTTCTTTCTTTCTATCTATCTATCTATCTATCTATCTATCTCGGTCTGTTCCTATCTATCTAACTATCTATCTATCTATCCTATCTATCTCGATACGTTTCTTTCTATCTATGTATGTATCTATCTATCTATCTACGTCTATTTCTATCTATCTATCTATCTATCTATCTATCTATCTATGTCGGTATGTTCCTATCTAGCTAGTTAGTTATCTCGGTCTCTTTCTTTCTTTCTTACTTTCTATCTATCTATCTATCTATCTCGGTCTGTTCCTATCTATCTAACTATCTATCTATCCTATCTATCTCGATACGTTTCTTTCTTTCTTTCTTTCTATCTATCTATCTATCTATCTATCTATCTATCTATCTATCTATCTATCTATCTATCTATCTATCTCTGTTCCTATCTATCTATCTATCTATCTATCTATCTATCTATCTATCTATCTATCTATCTATGTCGGTATGTTCCTATCTAGCTAGTTAGTTATCTCGATCTGTTTCTTTCTTTCTTTCTTTCTTTCTATCTATCTACGTATCTATCTATCTATCTATCTATATAAATAAATCTGTTCAAATCTCTCACTCTCTGTCTGTTTGTTTGCCTGTCTGCCCCTCTCTCTCTCTCTCTCTCTCTCTCTCTCTATATATATATATATATATATATATATATATATATAATATACATGTAAGCAAATTGTGTATACAGCTAATATTGCAACTCCTTTTTCCAAACATCGTTGCAATATATATTAATGTAAAATTTACATATATATGTATTAATTTTATTATATGAATTTACGGTCTCATTTCACTCTGATTAGTATAATAAATTGTCATGGGTGGGAATTTCCCGCCTTTAGGGTATTTTTACGCCTAAATCTGCTCAGGGGCAGATCAACAAGTTAATCCAATTATCGTAGCTAATTCGTTTGTTAATTAAATTTCAAATGCAATTTTCTACAGTTGCTACAAGACAAAACAGCAACGGCAAAGCTTTGATGAATATCCAATATGGAGAAGTCAGGATTTTTGGCGTTAACACAGTTTTTTTTGTTTTTAAGAAAAGGATTTTATGACATAGTAAGTGTCATGTGTTTACACTATTTACATTGTTTGGACTGTTTTTTGTGACCATGTTCACGACGTTCCGGCCGTTGTACGCTCCGCCCTTCTTCAGGTTAGCTCCCTTTTAACTCAATTCTCAGGACGCGGATGTAATTTATAATCTTACAGAGGACGTCATAATTATGTGCAATAATGGATCATAGATGAACGTTTAAGTAGAAAAATTCAAAAATACATACAATATATCTAAATACAAATTAGAGACATTTTTCGGACAGCTGTCTTCATTTTTATTGCCATATTCACGACGTTTCCGCCGTTGTAAGCCCCGGCCTTTTGCAGAAATATCTCCTGAAGAAGGCTGGAGCGTACAACGGTCGAAACGTCGTAAATGTGGCAATAAAGATTAATCAAATTATCGTAGCTATTTCGTTTGTTAATTTTCTACAGTTGCCACGAGAAAAAAACAGCTACAACAAAGCTTTCATATGGAGAAGTCAGAACTTTTGGCGGGTAACATAGTTTTTGTTTTTTACGAAAAGGATTTTATGACATAGTAAGTGTCATGTGTTTACACTATTTACATTGTCTGGACTGTTGTCCTCATTTTTGTGACCATGTTCACGACGTTCCGGCCGTTGTACGCTCCGACCTTCTCCCTTTTAACTCAACTCTAAAAAGAAAAAAAAGTGGAAGGTTGTGTTAAAAGGGAGGTAACTGATACTGTTGAAACTTGACTAATGCATGGACTAATAATGCAACACAAAATGTACGTAGAACAAAATGTATTGAAACAAGAAAGTGTACACAATATTTACATATAGTCTTTTGTATATTCCTGGGAAGACCGTTCCTGGAGAATGTGTTGACTGAGTCGCAGTCGGGCAGAGTCTCTGGTTGGATCTCTTGATTCGTTCCCCTCTCTTCCCGGTACCAACCATATTTATATGGTCGGTACTCCACTATGCAAATTAGGTGGATCTTACCACAACAGATACTAAGACGACCGGAAGAGGCACGGCACGTGGAACTAGAACAGTCAACCCCGGCAGATGAAATAAAGGGTTAATATCGAAATTCCGATCACCTGAAGGATGCCAGAGCGGATAACGGCCGAAACGTCGTGAATATAGCAACACATTTAAATAGTGTAAATAGTTCAACACTGCAGTACAACTCTTTGGGTCAAGTCACTGGATCCAACCAACGCTTTTATCCACTGGGCCATGTGTCTTCGACGACTTATAACCTTAATATCTTAGTTACCAAATCTCATATTGCAATTTTGTTGTTATTTATTGCTTTAGCACTCCGTATGACTGAGTATTATACATTTCTATGCTTGGCCGGCTCAGGAGATTTTTGTGGCCTAGCCTATGTGCTGATTCCTTCAGTTTTCGTATTTTCCAGTGGTGTTCTCTGGCTATTATTTCAACCTGATCCCGCCGGAGGCTGTGATCTCCTTTTCCTTCCACATGCGATCAACTACGCCTGATTTTTCTATTTTCCCTCGTGATGATAACTGAGAAACCCGGAAGAGGTATGGCACGTGGAACTAGACAAATCTTCCCCGGTGAACGAAATATAGTGTTCAGTTCGTATTTCTAACCATTTGAAGAATGTCGGAGCGTACAACGACCGAAATGTCGTGAATATGGCAATAAAGATGAGGACAACAGTCCGAACAAGTTAAATAATGTAACTATCTATATTTCTGAGATGAGGTACTATATACACTATTTACATTATTCGGACTATTGTTCTCATCTTTGTCGCTACATTTATTACAACATTTCGGCCGTTGTACGCTCCGGCCTTCTTCAGCTGGTTGGAATGTCGAACTGAACCCTTTATTTCGCTCACTGGGGTAGAATGTTCTAGTTCCACGTGCCATGTTTAATGGATATCAGTTATCAGTTATCTCCTGTTAATTCCTATCTTCAAATTCTCCACTGCCTTAACCGGGTATTCAACTCATACTCTTTGGGTTCTGTCACTGGATCTAACCAACGCCTTTATCCACTGTGCCATGTAATAAATATGGCGACAAAGATGAGGACAATACTCCGAATAATGTAAATAATGTAAATAATTAAAATGCGTCATTTCAGAAATATAGAGAGATACTGAGGAAGACCGGAGTGTACAGCGGCCGAAACGTCGTGAATATGGCAATGAAGATGATGACAACAGTCCGAACACGGTAAATAATGTAAATAATTACAATGCCTCATCTCAGAGATATAGACAGATAAGTGGCACGTAATTTATATATCCGAATCGCAGACCAAACGTATCTCACCATAAACCAGTACAGAAAATATAAGTGAGACTGCTTCACTGTGGACAAAGTGCGAGCAATTTTTGTTTGGTTGATTTTTTACGGCTTATCAACCTTTTTTGATATTTAAAGCCGAAACATATTTTGAACTGTAATTACAATTTCATTTCGTGAAAGAATAGTGAATTAACAGTTCTTTGAAAATAGCAATAATTTCCCTAGATACAAATCCTACTCTTTATCCCATAGCTGGGAGGATGAGATGGATTTATACCTTTCCCAGGCGTACTTGCGCGTCAGTGAAAGTAACGAACCACATCCACTATTCGATCCGCTATCCATTAAACCACATGAGTAATTTTGGCAATTACTACATTTGTAGTGGATCAAATCCGTGCCAATTGTCCCACAGGAGATGCTATGAGGAAAGTTGTATCTCTTCGTCGCGCCAGAAGGTTTTTCCCACCTGAGTCCATCCCTCAAATCTACAAATCTACCATTCCTCATTGCACTGAATACTGTTGCCATATATGAACTGGTGCCCTCGCCGTTCATCCCGATGACCTCGACAAAATCCAGAGACGGATATGCAATGTGATAGGTCCTGAACTGGCATCTCGTCTACATTCATTTTGTCACAGACGTATTGTGGCTTCCTTCTCTATTTTATACAATTATTTTTATGGTAACTGCTTTGACGAGCTACTTTCAAGGGTACCCCTACTTTATGAATTTAAGCGTACAGCTAGATTGGCATCTCGATCGCACCCTTTCACTGTCGAAACAGTTAAATGTAACCGCCTCTTCTACTCCAACAGCTTCTTCTCTCGTACTTCCCGACGGTGGTCTGAAGTGGGTCTTCATCGTGCCTGTTTTACCCTTTCATGTCTTCGGCTAACTTCAATTGAATAAATACAGACTTGTGTTATATCATTGACTGCATTAATTCAAAATGTTTTTTTAATGAAAGTATTTTAAGTAATTGAGGAAGATAGACTCTGTTATATGTAAACATGATGTTGTATTTGGTCTATTCTAATTGAACGTTTTTTCTGATCGACCAGCTGAGTATAAAAATTAATGTCTCATTTTTTTTTAAACCATGTGTATTAATTTTATCTTAGTTAAAGTACAAAATTACTTTTTGGCCCAATTTAAAAAAAAAACCCAGGGTGGACTCAAACTTTTGAATTGGAGTGTATATCATATATTTACACCTTCATAGCTCGCAAGAAAATGAAAATTCGTAATTAAATGACATCAGGATTTGATATGTCGTTGAAGAAACAAAATAAACAAGCAAATATGTTACTTAAGGTTTTGGTTTGGCTTGGTTTGTTTTGTTTTACGGCATATCAATCTCAATAGGTCATTTAATGCCGACTACTTTTTTTTTCCTGGTAATATTTTTGTTTTGTCAAAAATCCATTTCTGTTAATATTTTTTCTCAAAAATATATAGCTGGTAATATTTTTTTAAAAAACGTATAGGTGTTAATATTGTTTTTTCCAAAAAGTATAGTTGCTAATATTTTTTTCAAAAACGTATAGCTGGTAATATTATTTTTTTTCAAAAACGTATAGCTGGTAATATTAT
>OZ038516.1:56274247-56319247 GCA_964036315.1 Acanthosepion esculentum
AATTATTTCACTAAGACGTTTACAAGACGCAGATTGTACACATCCTATAAAGGAACATTTTTGACTGAATTTTAATTTTAACTGTACTGTTTTGCTGAATTGTCATAATTGCTTGATTTTTATTTTGTTTTCTTACTTTTGATATAATAATGTTTATATAGGCTTATGTTCTTTTTTACCTATTATTTTTCGTTTAATTGTAATCATGGCTTGTTTAAGCAAAATTAGTACCCCATAAATATAGCTTAGGCTGTACCATTTACTAATAATTTTATTAATTACTATTTTTTTCTTTATTTACCCTGCTGAAATTGGGGTGTGCCTTATACAGCCTTGTATCTTATATGCCGTCAAATATGGTAATTCTCCATTTTCATCAAGTTTTATTTTTGTTTTAATTTTTTTTTTTTTTTTAGGAGTGGAGGGGTAAAGGTTATATTAACGGTTTACCTACAAGGAAACATTGACCTCCACTGACTGAGTAGATACAAATTAACAGCAAAAAAAAAAAAAGTTTGTAACGGCAGAACATGTGGTTCAATCCTTTCACACAATGTTTCTTAAAGAACTCAATAATAACATGAAACAAACACTAATCGTCAATGGTAATGTTAATAATAGCCGTTTCCCTACAAGGAAACTTTTTTTTCTTATTTATTATTGCGTCATTGTGAGTTCAATCCCTTGGTGAGATAGACTGAGTGAGCAATAATGGAGCAGTTCTATATAAGAACAAAATGAGGTATCCCTAGATCAATGGTGAAAAAAGGCTTTGGGCGAGTAATTTTGAGTGTCTTGGCAAAGATCCTACTTCTTGGAACATTTCGGCCTGGCGCTACAGAATCGCGAAAGACAGAAGTCAGATCATAATGCAATGGATAGCGGTTCGGTTAAGGAATCGGAGAGCCGAGTTCGAATTCCAGTCGAATCTATTAAAGTCACTTACGTGCTAATACAAAGGAATGAATCCTCATCTTCTACACCGCCAGCTATGGGTAAAATAACAGGACAGACCGGGTGCTATATCCTTGAATGGCAACTGGTCTACCGCAGAAAGAAATGGCAACCTACTGCGGTAAAAAAAAATCTTCCTCGTCAGTCATGTATCGAAAGATACATGATCGCCTAAGCGTGTATAACGCATGGCATATAATTGAATGATTTTTGTTTAATAGAATATGGAACACAATTGAAAGATATACGGTATAAAGAAATTGATGATAGATGTTTATTAAGTCTAAGTTGCTTATTAAATCAACTTAGAAAAATCGTATGTACTCGTGTATAAGTCTACTTCATGCAAACTGCGACATCTGAATCTTTTGCGAAAAACCTGATTGTTTTCAAATAGCCTGTGTATAATGCGAGCTCAGCTTCTGAACTAAAAGCCTACCGTAGTGAAATATTACAGTACTGAGCATCATCCTGGAAATATTTAATACGAAGATAGCGGTTCGGACTGAGGAATAGGAGAGCCGAGTTCGAATTACAGTCGAATCCATTACATTCACTTACGAGCTAATACCCATGAAAAAGGTATTAATCATGTTCTCCTACAAGCGATGGGTAAATAACAGGACAGACTGGGTTCTATAGCCTTTGAAGGCAACTGGTCTACCGCAGAAAGAAATGGCAACCTACTGCGGGGAAAAAATCTGCTTCATCAGTCATGTATCGAAAGATACATGATCGCCTAAGCGTGTATCATGCATGACACATAACTGACCCCAGACCGGGTTCTATAGCCTTAGATGGCAACTGGTCTACCGCAGAAAGAAATGGCAACCTACTGCGGTAATAAAATCTGCCTCGTCAGTCATGTATCGAAAGATACATGATCGCCTAAGCGTGTATCACGCATGGCACATATATGACCACAGATCGGGTTCTATAGCCTTTGATGGCAACTGGTCTACCGCAGGAAGAAATGGCAACCTACTGCGGTAATAAAATCTGCCTCGTCAGTCATGTATCGAAAGATACATGATCGCCTAAGCGTGTATCACGCATGGCACATATATGACCACAGACCGGGTTCTATAGCCTTTGATGGCAACTGGTCTACCGCAGAAAGAAATGGCAACCTACTGCGGTAATAAAATCTGCCTCGTCAGTCATGTATCGAAAGATACATGATCCCCTAAGTGTGTATCACGCATGGCACATAACTGACTGGATATCATTCGAAGACTAACAACAGCAGCTAAGACTAAAATAGTTAGCGCTTGTAACTCCAATGGGAAATAATGATATAATCAAGATGTTGACATTCAACACCACTTCAAAGAAAAGGTTAGGAAGGAAACCCCTATTAATACTGGAAAGAGCGATAACAGTTACTGTACTTGAAAAACCTTTTTTTTTACAGTGATGTTCACCCTGTACAAAGACTGAGGGGCACTTGAGGTAGGGGGTTACAGCAAGAACGTAACGGTTATCTTAAAAAATTTAAATACAATGTCAATCATTATCTTCTGTCTTCTTAATTACTACCCTTTTAATTGTTCTCTCTCCTTAAATGTCTTTTTTCTTTTTCTCATTCTTTCATACTTAGTAACCACCTTGCATCTTAGTGACTTTGTTGCCTTGCTTGAAAAGAAACGATTAAAATTTAAATGCAATGTCAATCGTTATCTTCTGTCTTCTTAATTCCTCTTCTTTTATTGGTCTCTCTCTTTAATAATGTTTTTCTTTTTCTTAGATTCTTTAACACTCAGTAACCCCCCCACCACCACCTTACGTCTTAATAGCTTTATTGCCTTGCTTGGAGTGAAATAAATCTAAAAAAAAAAAAATTACTTAAGTTTGCAGTGGTAACCAGTTACAGACGATTACACTAAAGCAAAAGAATTGTATCTTTTTTGGTAAGCAATATGATTATATATGAAATGTGGATTTTTTACAGAGAGCCACTTGAGGTAGAGGATTACAGTAAGAGGAAGTTTATGCGGACAGAAAGCGAAGAGAACGGTTAACCGTAGACTTTAACAGGTTAATATTGTAGTGATCGGTTGTGGGTCGATAAACTTAGCTCTCCAGAGTCTGTTCCACAGAGCAGTGGTTTGTGAGAATTTGTTTGAGTGGAATTTCCTTGGATGAAATGAGAGTGACTTGTTACAATGTGATTGGAATGGTGGAACCATGAAATTTAGAACTGGTGGAATTAAGGAATGCAGTTCGTCCAAGCAATTTTCTTGGAAGTAGTAATAGAACAGTGAGAGGCTTGCCACACCTCCCACCTGTGGGAGAATGTGTTGGGGGGGGGTAATAATTTGTCACCCACGAGGTGTCTGAGCCGCCTTTAGACCAAATATGACCAGGCACATGTTTCTTTATTAGCACCTCTTCACCAAGACTGGTTAACATTAATTCTGTTTAAGAAAAAAAAAAGGAAAAAGATGGATGTTAACTCTAACCCCTGTACATACTAAAAATAACTATTATCGTATTATGTACTTGTTTTATTGAAACCTATCTTTTTTCAAGTTTTTTTTTGACAGTAAGGTTCACCCAGTACAAGGCCCGAGGGCCACTCGAGGTAGAGAGTTACGTTATTTTGTATGGATAAGATAACGGTCAACCGTGGACTTTAACACGTTAACATTGTAGTGATTGGAGTCTGTTCCACAGAGCTGTAGATTGTGAGAATTTGTTTGAGTGGAACTTCCTTGGATGAAATGAGAGTGGCTTGTTACAATGTGATTGGCATGGTGGGACCATCAAATTTACAACTGGTGGAACTAAGGAATGCAGTTCGTTCAAGCACTTTTCATACAAGTAGCAATAGAACAGTGAGAGGCTTGCCACATCCCACCTGTGAGAGAAAGTGTTGGAGGGTGGGGAATAATTTACCACCCACAAGGTGTCTGAGACGCTTTTGGAATCCCTCGAGACTGGAAAATGAGGACTAGGCACCTGCTGCCGAAATACGACAAAGCACATTTTTCTTTATTAGGACTTCTTGATCTAAAACGGTTAACATTAATTCTATTTAAGGGGGAAAAAAGGGAAATAAAAACGGATGTCAACTGTAACCTGTGTACATTACTAAAATAAAAATATCTTAATATATACTCGTTTTGTGGAACAATTCTGATAAGGTACTATTATCATTTATTTATTTTAATGTTTTTTCTTGTATGCATTTCAAGTTGGGCTAGATTTAGGCCTCCTACTGGTAACATGTAACCCAATACAACCTACTGGATTGATGGGTGGTTGGCACCAAATCCAGCATCCCGACTAACTTGTCTGCTGGTGAGGAGAGTGACATGTCACCCTGCAGGACAAAAACAAGTCCTGTCAAAGGCGGATGAGCTTCTTATAGGAGCGTGTTTGTATAATGTAATGTATGTATGTATATGTTTATATACATGGTATATTGGTCATTGGTTTATCAAGGCTTTTAAATTTGAGAACATTCATGGCTATCTCAATAAATATGGGATAAAAGGTTACAGCAAGAAGCAGTTTATGCGGACAGAAAGGGAAGACAAATGTTAACCCTAGACTTTAACAGGTTAATATTGTAGTGATTGGAATCTGTTCCACAGAGAAGTGGTTTGTGAGGAGAATTTGTTTGAGTGGAATTTTCTTGGAGGAAATGAGTGGCTTGTTACAATGTGATTTGCATGGTGGGACCATGAAATTTAGAACTGGCGGAACTAAGGAATGCAGTTCGTCCAAGCACTTTTCATGCAAGTAGCAATAGAACAGTGAGAGGCTTGCCACACCTCCCACCTGTGAGAGAAAGTATTGGGGGTGGGGAATAATTTACCACCCACAAGGTGTCTAAGATAGTTTTGGACTCCCTCGAGACTGGAAAATGAGGACTAGACACCTCCTGACCAAATATGAAAAAGCACATTTTTCTATATTAGGACTTCCTGATCTAAACTGGTTGACATTAATTCTATTTAAGAAAAAAAAAAGTTAAAAACTGATGTCAACTCTAACTTGTGTACGTACTAAAAATAACTATTATCGTAATATATACTTGTTTTATGGAACAAGTCTGATAAGGTACTATTATCATTTATTTATTTGAATGTTTTTTCATTTCAAGTTGGGCTTGACTTAGGCCTCCTACTGGTAACATGTAACCCAATACAACCTACTGGATTGATGGGTGGTTGGCACCAAATCCAGCTCCCCGACTAACTTGTCTGCTGGTGACGAGAGTGGCATGTCACCCTGCAGGACAAAAACAAGACATTCTTATAGCATCATGTGTATATAATGTATGTATGTATAATGTAATGTATGTATATGTAATGTACTTTATGTATGTATTTATGCATGCATGTATATGTAATGTAAGCAAAAAAAAAAAAATGAAAAAAAAAAATGAATGTCAAAACTAACCCGTGTACATAATAAAAATAACTATTATTGTAATATGTACTTGTTTTATTGAAACCTATCTTTTTTAAAGCTTTTTTTTTTTGACAGGAAGGTTCACCCAGTACAAGGCCTGAGGGCCCCCCGAGGTAGAGGGTTAGGTTAGTTTGTATGGATATGAGGGAGAAGATAACGGTTAACCCTAGACTTGAACAGGTTAAGATTGCTCTATGGAACCGACTCCCAAGAGTCGGTTCCATAGAGCAGTCTTTCGCAGGAAGCATCTGTTCACGTGGAAGTTACTTGTTGCCAATGGAATACGGAGGGAACGTGTGTGATTCACTACAATGTGAGTGGCTTGGCGGGTACTTGTCGTGAAGTTCAGAACTGGTGGGACCAGGAGATGCAGTTCATCCGAGCACTTTCCGTAGAAATAGCGATAGAGCAGTGAGAGACTCGTCACATCCCACCTGTGAGAGAGAGGTTGGGTGTGAATAATAATGTGTTACCTACAAGGATTCTGAGACGCCTTTGGACTTTATCAAGCCTGGAGTGTCACTCAAGGTAGAGGGTTACATAGTAAGAAGTACAGCCTATACAGATATGCGATAACGGTCAACCCAAAACATGAACAGATTAAGATTGCAGTGGTCGGGGAAGCAGCCTCTTGGGAGTCGTTTTCATAAGGCAGCGGTTCGTGGGACCAAGCTGCTTGAGTGGAACTTACATCTCGCTTAGTGGATATAAATGGAATGAGGGTGGATCGCTACAATGTGCGTGGCATTGGTGGGTCTTACAGGTGAAGTTTAGACCTGACAAAACCAAAGAATGCGCTTCTCCCGAGCTCTTTCTGTTGAAATAGCGATAGAACAGCGAGAGGTTTGCCCCATCCCGCCTGAGAGAGAAAGCGGCTGGAGGGCGAAAAATAATTTGTCATAATAGTACACCATTTTCGGCCTGATCTGCCTCTTGTAATGGTAAAGGATGACAGATAATTAGTGCAGTGGCATAGGGAGCCTAGACCGGAAAGTGAAAACTGGGCAAATCGTTCCAAAATGTGAGAACGGCCCTAAAATCATTTTTAATCGTCTTTTATTTCATATCTATCGAATTTTCCTACCTTGTCAAAATTGCTGAATATTCCATTACCGAATCTTGCGTTACCGAATTTTCTAAATTCACTGTGAGGATTATATTCTCTAAGTCGACTTTCTTCATATGCCAATTTTCTGATTCTAATACAAGAATTATTGTTTCTATTTTCCTTAGAACTTTGCAGTTGCTTATATATTTCATAGTTACCTAATTTTTTGCCATACAAAAATTTCCGAATTTTCCATTACCGTATTTTCCGTTATGGAATTTTCCGTTACGGAATTTTCCGTTACGGAATTTTCCATTACCGTATTTTGCGTTACGTAATTTCTGCTAAGGAATTTTCGATTACGTAATTTTCCGGCACAGAAAATTTTCCGTTACGTAATTTTCCGCTGCAGAATTTTCCGTTACGTAATTTTCCGCTACATAATTTTTCCGTTACGTAATTTTCCATTACGTAATTTCCGATTGCCGTATTTTCCGTTACGTAATTTTCTGTTACGTAATTTTGCGCTGCGGAATTTTCCGTTACGTAATTTGCCGCTACGGAATTTTCCGTTACGAAATTCTCCGATACGGAATTTTCCGGCCACCTCTATCAGTATTGAAAGCAACGAATTACCTACCGAAGAAGCTTGTGTAAACGGTTGACAGAACAAGCATTAGGAGAGATACCGAAAAGACAACCACTGCTAAGAGCTGCAAAGAAGAAGCTGTGGAAAGCCATCGTCACCAACGTTCTGATGGAACATGGCACATAAATGATTTAAAAGCATTCATAAATGTTTATACCGAAATTTGAAGAGTTTAAAGAAGAAATAAACGAAAAAAAATCTACTTAAGGATATTAACAGTTCTTTTACGTATATTAATTTGGGAGGTCAAATTGGGGTCGGTGAAAATTCGTAACAACAGTTGACCCGAAATTGACATTACGTTCTACAACGTTTAATAAATAGGGTTTTAATTATAAAGTGATAGTGTGTGAAGTAACTCACTTAGTTTTTGTCGTACGACGCACTCATACTCTATCTCATAGCAGGAAGGATTTATTTAGATGGTGATGGAGGCTGGATAAATGTAGGTGAGGCGTGAAGAAGGTGAGAGAATAATAAAAGGAGGAGCGCCACTAATAGGTTTTGGAAAGAAAGAAAGAAAGAAAGAAAGAAAGAAAGAAAGAAAGAAAGAAAGAAAGAAAGAAAATTGAAGTTGCCTGGAAGAAAGAAAGAAAGAAAGAAAGAAAGAAAGAAAGAAAGAAAGAAAGAAAGAAAGAAAGAAAGAAAGAAAGAAAGAAAGAAAGAAAGAAAGAAAGAAAGAAAGAAAATTGAAGTTGCCTGGAAGAAAGAAAGAAAGAAAGAAAGAAAGAAAGAAAGAAAGAAATAAAGAAAGAAAGAAAGAAAGAAAGAAATAAAGAAAGAAAGAAAGAAAGAAAACTGAAGTTGCCTGGAAGAAAGAAAGAAACAAACAAACAAACAAATAAAAAAGGCAACAATGGAAATGTTGAAATTCCTCTTCATTTCTCTTCTTTTCTTACCTCATACAATCCCTTTTATCCTTCCTCCTTTCTCTAATTTTCATATCTCCTACCATTCCTCCTATACTCCATTTTTTACTCCTTTTCATTTCTCGTTGTCGTACCTCCTACACTCCCTTTTCTCTAAATTTCATATCTCCTACCTTACCTCATATACACCCTCTTTTACTCCTCTTCTCTATTTTTCTTACCTCCTACATTACCTTTTATCCTTCCTCCTTTCTCTAATTTTCATACCTCCTACCATTCCTCCTATACTCCATTTTTTACTCCTTTTCATTTCTCGTTGTCGTACCTCCTACACTCCCTTTTCTCTAAATTTCATATCTCCTACCTTACCTCATATACACCCTCTTTTACTCCTCTTCTCTATTTTTCTTACCTCCTACATTACCTTTTATCCTTCCTCCTTTCTCTAATTTTCATACCTCCTACCTTTCCTCCTATACTCCATTTTTTACTCCTTTTCATTTCTCGTTGTCGTACCTCCTACACTCCCTTTTCTCTAAATTTCATATCTCCTACCTTACCTCATATACACCCTCTTTTACTCCTCTTCTCTATTTTTCTTACCTCCTACATTACCTTTTATCCTTCCTCCTTTCTCTAATTTTCATACCTCCTACCATTCCTCCTATACTCCATTTTTTACTCCTTTTCATTTCTCGTTGTCGTACCTCCTACACTCCCTTTTCTCTAAATTTCATATCTCCTACCTTACCTCATATACACCCTCTTTTACTCCTCTTCTCTATTTTTCTTACCTCCTACATTACCTTTTATCCTTCCTCCTTTCTCTAATTTTCATACCTCCTACCATTCCTCCTATACTCCATTTTTTACTCCTTTTCATTTCTCGTTGTCGTACCTCCTACACTCCCTTTTCTCTAAATTTCATATCTCCTACCTTACCTCATATACACCCTCTTTTACTCCTCTTCTCTATTTTTCTTACCTCCTACAATCCCTTTTATCCTTCCTCCTTTCTCTAATTTTCATATCTCTTACCTTTCCTCCTATACTCCATTTTTTACTCCTTTTCATTTCTCGTTGTCGTACCTCCTACACTCCCTTTTCTCTAAATTTCATATCTCCTACCTTACCTCATATACACCCTCTTTTACTCCTCTTCTCTATTTTTCTTACCTCCTACAATCCCTTTTATCCTTCCTCCTTTCTCTAATTTTCATACCTCCTACCATTCCTCCTATACTCCATTTTTTACTCCTTTTCATTTCTCGTTGTCGTACCTCCTACACTCCCTTTTCTCTAAATTTCATATCTCCTACCTTACCTCATATACACCCTCTTTTACTCCTCTTCTCTATTTTTCTTACCTCCTAAATTACCTTTTATCCTTCCTCCTTTCTCTAATTTTCATATCTCTTACCTTTCCTCCTATACTCTATTTTTTACTCCTTTTCATTTCTCGTTGTCGTACCTCCTACAATCCCTTTTCTCTAAATTTCATATCTCCTACCTTACCTCATATACACCCTCTTTTACTCCTCTTCTCTATTTTTCTTACCTCCTACATTACCTTTTATCCTTCCTCCTTTCTCTAATTTTCATACCTCCTACCTTTCCTCCTATACTCCATTTTTTACTCCTTTTCATTTCTCGTTGTCGTACCTCCTACACTCCCTTTTCTCTAAATTTCATATCTCCTACCTTACCTCATATACACCCTCTTTTACTCCTCTTCTCTATTTTTCTTACCTCCTACATTACCTTTTATCCTTCCTCCTTTCTCTAATTTTCATACCTCCTACCATTCCTCCTATACTCCATTTTTGACTCCTTTTCATTTCTCGTTGTAGTACCTCCTACACTCCCTTTTCTCTAAATTTCATATCTCCTACCTTACCTCATATACACCCTCTTTTACTCCTCTTCTCTATTTTTCTTACCTCCTACATTACCTTTTATCCTTCCTCCTTTCTCTAATTTTCATACCTCCTACCTTTCCTCCTATATTCCATTTTTTACTCCTTTTCATTTCTCGTTGTCGTACCTCCTACACTCCCTTTTCTCTAAATTTCATATCTCCTACCTTACCTCATATACACCCTCTTTTACTCCTCTTCTCTATTTTTCTTACCTCCTACATTACCTTTTATCCTTCCTCCTTTCTCTAATTTTCATACCTCCTACCATTCCTCCTATACTCCATTTTTTACTCCTTTTCATTTCTCGTTGTCGTACCTCCTACACTCCCTTTTCTCTAAATTTCATATCTCCTACCTTACCTCATATACACCCTCTTTTACTCCTCTTCTCTATTTTTCTTACCTCCTACATTACCTTTTATCCTTCCTCCTTTCTCTAATTTTCATACCTCCTACCATTCCTCCTATACTCCATTTTTTACTCCTTTTCATTTCTCGTTGTAGTACCTCCTACACTCCCTTTTCTCTAAATTTCATATCTCCTACCTTACCTCATATACACCCTCTTTTACTCCTCTTCTCTATTTTTCTTACCTCCTACAATCCCTTTTATCCTTCCTCCTTTCTCTAATTCTCATACCTCCTACCTTTCCTCCTATACTCCATTTTTTACTCCTTTTCATTTCTCGTTGTCGTACCTCCTACACTCCCTTTTCTCTAAATTTCATATCTCCTACCTTACCTCATATACACCCTCTTTTACTCCTCTTCTCTATTTTTCTTACCTCCTACAATCCCTTTTATCCTTCCTCCTTTCTCTAATTTTCATACCTCCTACCATTCCTCCTATACTCCATTTTTTACTCCTTTTCATTTCTCGTTGTCGTACCTCCTACACTCCCTTTTCTCTAAATTTCATATCTCCTACCTTACCTCATATACACCCTCTTTTACTCCTCTTCTCTATTTTTCTTACCTCCTAAATTACCTTTTATCCTTCCTCCTTTCTCTAATTTTCATATCTCTTACCTTTCCTCCTATACTCTATTTTTTACTCCTTTTCATTTCTCGTTGTCGTACCTCCTACACTCCCTTTTCTCTAAATTTCATATCTCCTACCTTACCTCATATACACCCTCTTTTACTCCTCTTCTCTATTTTTCTTACCTCCTACAATCCCTTTTATCCTTCCTCCTTTCTCTAATTCTCATACCTCCTACCTTTCCTCCTATACTCCATTTTTTACTCCTTTTCATTTCTCGTTGTCGTACCTCCTACACTCCCTTTTCTCTAAATTTCATATCTCCTACCTTACCTCATATACACCCTCTTTTACTCCTCTTCTCTATTTTTCTTACCTCCTACATTACCTTTTATCCTTCCTCCTTTCTCTAATTTTCATACCTCCTACCTTTCCTCCTATACTCCATTTTTTACTCCTTTTCATTTCTCGTTGTCGTACCTCCTACACTCCCTTTTCTCTAAATTTCATATCTCCTACCTTACCTCATATACACCCTCTTTTACTCCTCTTCTCTATTTTTCTTACCTCCTACATTACCTTTTATCCTTCCTCCTTTCTCTAATTTTCATACCTCCTACCATTCCTCCTATACTCCATTTTTGACTCCTTTTCATTTCTCGTTGTAGTACCTCCTACACTCCCTTTTCTCTAAATTTCATATCTCCTACCTTACCTCATATACACCCTCTTTTACTCCTCTTCTCTATTTTTCTTACCTCCTACATTACCTTTTATCCTTCCTCCTTTCTCTAATTTTCATACCTCCTACCTTTCCTCCTATATTCCATTTTTTACTCCTTTTCATTTCTCGTTGTCGTACCTCCTACACTCCCTTTTCTCTAAATTTCATATCTCCTACCTTACCTCATATACACCCTCTTTTACTCCTCTTCTCTATTTTTCTTACCTCCTACATTACCTTTTATCCTTCCTCCTTTCTCTAATTTTCATACCTCCTACCATTCCTCCTATACTCCATTTTTTACTCCTTTTCATTTCTCGTTGTCGTACCTCCTACACTCCCTTTTCTCTAAATTTCATATCTCCTACCTTACCTCATATACACCCTCTTTTACTCCTCTTCTCTATTTTTCTTACCTCCTACATTACCTTTTATCCTTCCTCCTTTCTCTAATTTTCATACCTCCTACCATTCCTCCTATACTCCATTTTTTACTCCTTTTCATTTCTCGTTGTAGTACCTCCTACACTCCCTTTTCTCTAAATTTCATATCTCCTACCTTACCTCATATACACCCTCTTTTACTCCTCTTCTCTATTTTTCTTACCTCCTACAATCCCTTTTATCCTTCCTCCTTTCTCTAATTCTCATACCTCCTACCTTTCCTCCTATATTCCCTCTCAGACATAGCACAAGAGCTATCATCGTACATGGTTACTGAAGTATGTGCATGATATATATTTATTTATGAGTATTAGAGATTATGAGTGTATGGGGGATTGGTTACTATTGACACTTGACTTGAAAAATTTAAGAGAGTTTTTCTCTGACGCACAACCAACTAGATTTGAATTCAGATTTGTTTAACTTCGGTAATGGTTGCCAACTCAGTTTAAATGGAGTCATTCGGCCCGGCTATTAACACCTAGTTGTTGTGGGGGGGAAAGAGATGGACCCATCTTAATATTTATGCAAAAGTGAAGGCAAAGTTTTCGGTTGGAATTTGAACTTGATACGCCATTTACACCGACAGTTTAGTCCAATAAGACTGTAACATCAAAGATAGACGTGACACGATGGCGATATTATCAACGGCTCTAGGTACATTCGCTCTAAACTTCTTTCCCGTAGGAAAACTATCCTCGGAAATTTTCGCCGTAGAAAGCTTTGTTGTATAGAATTTTTGGCGTAAATCAATTTCGCCACATTTTTTTTTAAATATGCGACATATCTTGTAATCGAGTATATCCGGCTCACACTATTGTTACTTTGATTTAAACCTTTTAATAAGCAAAATTATAGTTACATGCACCCAAATTTGTGGAAACTAATTGCGTATTTAAAAAAAAAGACATGAGCAAAAAAGTTTGATTTACATCGATGAGATGCAGTGCAAATGAAGAAAATATCTATCTATATTTCTGAGATGGGGTATTATGTACATTATTTACATTATTCGGACTATTGTCCTCATCTTTGTCGCTATATTTATCATCCTTCAGTATCTGTCTATATTTCTGAGATGAGGTATTATGTACATTATTTACATTATTCGGACTATTGTCCTCATCTTTGTCGCTATATTTATCACCCTTCAGTATCTGTCTATATTTCTGAGATGAGGTATTATGTACATTATTTACATTATTCGGACTATTGTCCTCATCTTTTCGCCATATTTATTACAACGTTTCGACTGTTGTACGCTCCGGCCTTATTCAGGTGGTTCGAATGTCGAACTGAACCGTTTATTTCGCTCACTGGGGTAGATTCTTCTAGTTCCACGTGTCATGTTTAATGGATGTCAGTTATCAGTTATCTCCTTTTAATTTTACCTCTGAAAGTTCTCCACTGCCTTAGCCGGGTATTGAACTCACACTCTTTGGGTATTGTCGCTGGATCTAACTAACGCCTTTATCCCCTGTGCCATGTGTCCTTGAGGAGCGAAATGAAGGGTTCAGTTCGACATTCCAACCACCTGAAGAACGCCGGAGAGTACAACAGCCGAAACGTGGTAATAAATATGGCGACAAAGATGAAGACAATAGTCCGAATAATGTAAATTATGAAGAAAATATATATTGATATCAATGCAAGACTTCAGCGGAAAATGATTCATTACAGTCCAATGCATAAAACATGTAATTTTCGAATCATTGCTTGGAATTTGCACACATTTTAAATGATTTCTTTGTTAATTTGATATATTTTTAGTCTTTTATTTTTATTTTTTAAATAAATGTTTACGTTTTAATTTCTTTTTTGATGTTTGGTCCTGCAAAAAAGACATCCATATATACTTGATAAGAAGGTACTTCACTTATTAAATTTGAATATTACTCCAAAAGAGACGTTCAAGAAGGAGAGTATCGAAAAAGAAATGCAGCGAAATTGTCTTAGGGCAAAAAAACTATACGGCGTTGTTTTCTACGGTGAAAATTGCTGGGGCAAAAATGTTTACGTCGAATATTTCGGATACGATTATCAACAGGACAACACTTCTAAAATAGTGTAAATTTTTTTTTTCAATTCTGATAAGTGTCGGCCGTAAGGATCTTGGATCAATGAAACTAATCTTTGACCATCATTGCTCGCCATCTTACTCTCCATCTTACTCTCCATTTCACTCTCTCTTTTCATGTTTTTTGCTGTTGTTTTTTGTTTTTGTTTTTGTTTTTGTTTCTTGTTTGTTTGTTTTTTAATTCATGCTTGTCTTCTGTTTTCTCTGGTATTTGCTTTCGGTTTTCTTTCCAGATTTTCTGTTTATTGTTCACGAGGTCCCATCTATGAGTTCCTCTTCTTCTCTCACCAGCTAAGGGTAAATAGCGGGACAGACCGGGTTCTAGAGCCTTGGATGGCAACTGGTCTACCGCAGAATGAAATGTTAACCTAATGCGTTAAAAAATCTGCCACGTCATTCATGTATCGTAAGATACATGATCGCATAAGCGTGTATCACGCATGTCACATAACTGACTGACTGTCTAAATAATGCTAATTATTCCGCCAAAAATATTCTCTATTTTTTACGAGCGGACCAGTCTATTTAAGGTTTGCTTTTTTTTTGTTTAATTGCGTATCAACCTCAATGAGTTACTTAACCCTTTGAGCACTGCATTTCTAAACAATTTTAAATCTTCTGCCCGAGCTCCTGGGTGAAAATTGGTAAATAATTCGTATGTAATGTTTTACGATAGTTATAAAAACTCCATCGGACAAAAATCCCAGCCTCATAAAAAAAAGTTTTATATATAAACAGAACCAAAGAAATCGTTCTTTCTTGCCCATATGAAGTGTGTATTAGGATCAAATGTAAATCAAATATGGATTGGGATCCGAGAGAATGGTAGAATAAAGAATAAATTGGAACCGTTTATTAATCTAAAATGTGTCACTTTTATTAACCCTTTGAGCCGTGTGTTCCTGAACAATTTTAACCCTTCTGCCTGAGTGAAAATAAGCAGATAATCGGTATGTAATGTTTTACGGTAGATATAAAAATAGTTAGAAGTTTTTACCCACCGTTCAACCGGTGGCTGGGCATTGTCATTTTTCTCTACCATTGTTCAAGCGGTGGTTGGATAATTCATCATTTTTTCCTACCGCCGGTAAAGTCGTGGTCAGGGCTCAAAGGGTTCAAAATTTTTAGAATATGTTAATATGAATAGAATATGTATTTTTTTCCAAAATGTATTGCTGGTATTTTTACTATAAAAAACTTATTTATACACTTTCATAGTATTTTGACCCCCATTTTGGGGGTTAACTATTTGCCTATAGCTGGGAACCTAACAGGTGCTACCAACATGGGTCAGGGTGGATCTGGGAACAACAGCAATTAAGAGGTGGTTGCACGCTACTCAAAAACTCCCGAAAAGAAAACAAGCTGCCGGGTGTAGTTTATCGTCATATCCAGGACGAGTCTATTTAAGTAGAACCAAACTTTCTCTATAAATTGAGAAGTTCTCAGTGGTATGACGCTTTTAGGCGACACTTTTATTTGGTACGATTGTCAAGATATATTTAAATTTAAATTTAATTTTTTTAAATAAAAAGAGGCATCTTGCAGAAAGATAGTCACATAAATTGTACATTTGTGTGCTTGTAAAATTTGTGCATCTGTGTACTTGTAAAACTTGCGTTATTCGAAGAGTGGAATTCACCGCTATTGTGACAATTCGAGGTAGAAGATAACATAGACACGAAACGTGAAATAATAATCCCCACCTCTCACGGAACCATTCTCCAACCCCAACTCCAAACATCATCTCTAGGCGATTTGTTCGCAGACTGTTGATGTCATTTGTGTTGACGGAGTCACCGTTCTTAAACTTGTTCAGGATCACACGGATTTTCGACTCAAACAACGCTAATCGCTAGATAAGACACGAGATTATCCTCGCAGTAAAACCTCAACTCAGTTCAGATTTACGACTTTGGCGTTATTATCGCCAAAGACGGATTAAGACAGTGGTCAAAATTGTGGGCAAAGTATCTCTGCCTAAGGCAAAGCTGGCCGCTACGATCTTGGGTCAAGGAAACTAATCTTTGACCATCCTTGCTCTCCATCTTAGTCTTCATCTTACTCTCCATTTCACTCTCTCTCTCTTTCTGTTTTTTTTTTTTTTTTCTTAAATTTTGTCTTCTATTTTCTCCGGTATTTGCTTTCTGTTTTGCTTCCGGATTTTTCTGTTTATTGTTTACAATGTTCCATCAAAGAGTTGGTGGTCTAGACCCTCAAAAATAAGATAAAATAACTCTATTAAATAAAATGTTTCCTAATAATATCAACTCCACTACACTTCGAAAAGTCCTCTGAGGAAGACGAAGTGAATTCATCTCCTGTTCTACATCTTGTTTATTGTTTTTGTTGTGTGCCTAAAGCTTCAGAATTCAGATAAAAAAATGAGAAAAGTTTCCTTAAGGGAAAATGACAGTCGAAAGAGAAACGAACACTTAAATGTTGAAATGACATAGTTATTAAAAAACATCCTAAGTTGTCTGAATATCTTATCTAAAGTGTATATTAATTATTATAAGTTTGTGATTATCTACAGTCTAAATAATGCTAATAGTGGCCAAAAATACGCCCTATTTTTTACGAGTAGACAATTCTGTCTATATTTCTGAGATGAGGTATTATATACATTATTTACATTATTCGGACTATGGTCCTCATCTTTGTCGTCATATTTATTACGAAGTTTCGGCCCTTCATTATCTGTCTACATTTCTGAGATGAGGTATTATGTACACTATTTACATTATTCGGACTATTGTCCTCATCTTTGTCGCCATATTTATTACAACGTTTCGGCCCTTCAATATCTGTCTATATTTCTGAGATGAGGTATTATGTACACTATTTACATTATTCGGACTATTGTCCTCATCTTTCTTTCTATATTTCTGAGATGAGGTATTATGTACACTATTTATATTATTCAGACTATTGTCCTCATCTTTGTCGCCACAATTTATTACAACGTTTCGGCCCTTCAATATCTGTCTATATTTCTGAGATGAGGTATTATGTACACTATTTACATTATTCGGACTATTGTCCTCATCTTTCTCTCTATATTTCTGAGATGATGTATTATGCACACTATTTACATTATTCGGACTATTCTCCTCAACTTTGTCGCCATATTTATTACAACATTTCGGCCGTTGTACGCTCCGACCTTCTTTAAGGACACATGGCACAGTGGATAAAGGCGTTGGGTAGAACCAGTGACAGGACCCAAAGAGTGTGAGTTCAATACCCGGTTATAGCAGTGGAGAACTTTGAGAGGGAAATTAACAGGAGATAACTGACATCCCTTATCATGGCACGTGTAACTAGAGCAGTCTACTCCAGTGAGCGAAATAAAGGGTTTCAGTTCGACATTCCAACCACCTGAAGAAGGCTGAAGCGTACAACCGCCGAAACTTTGTAATAAATATGGCGACAAAGATGAGGACAATAGTCCGAATAATGTAAATAGTGTAGATAATTCTATTTAAGGTTTGATTTGGTTTTACTGCGTATTATCATCAATGGGTTATTTAACCCTTTGAGTCCTCCGTTCCTAAACAATTTTAACCCTTCTGCCTGAGCTCCTGAGTCCAAATTCTTAAATAATTGGTATGTAATGTTTAATGGCACATATAAAAACTCCAATGGACAAAAATTCCAGCCTCATAAAAAAAGTCTTATATATAAATAGAAACAAAGAAATCGATCTTTCTTGAACATATAAGTGAGAATTAGGATCAAATGTGGATCAAATATGAATGTAGATCAAATATGAATCGGGATCCTACAGAATGTTAGAATAAAGAATAAATAAAGGAGCATTTATCAATCTAAAATGTTTCATTTTTATTAACCCTTTGAGCCGTGCGTTCTTGAATAATTTTAAATCCTCTGCCTGAAAACTTACATTCGGAAGAGAAGCGGACACTTAAATCTTGAAATGACATTGTTATTAAAAAAAAATTCTAAGTTGTCTGAATATCTAATCTGAAGGGTATATTAATTATCATAAGATTTTGACTATCTACTGTCTAAATAATGCTAATTATTTCGGCAAAATTATTCCATATTTTTTACGAGTGGATCAACCCATTTTACATAACTCTATTACATAAAATATGTCCTATTAATATCAAATCTACTGCACCTCGAAAAGTCCGCTTAGGAAGAGGAAGTGAATTCATTCCCTGTTCTAGATTTTTTTTTTTTTTTGCTTACTGCTTCAGAATTAAAATAAAGCTGAGGAAATTTTTCATCAAAGGAAAATGACATTCGGGAGAGAAAAGAATCAATTGAATCTTGAAATGACATGGTTATTAAAAAAATTGTCTGAATATCTTATCTGATGCCTATATTAATTATTATAAGTATTTGACTATTCGTTTTGTTGCTTCAGATGCAGACAATCAAGGCAAACTTTTTCAATTGAACATTTATTCCAAATACTCAACTTTAGTTTGAACATTCCCATTTTCATGCCTGAATCTAAGCTAAACAAAAAATAAAACTTAATTTACGAAATAAAGTACTACCGTACCACTATTCTCGAAGAATATTTTGGTTCCCTGTCTCGTGCCAGATAATTTTTCTTGTCAGAATCCATCCTGCACATTTAGAAATCTACCATTCATCCATACACTGAACATTGCTGCCATATCTTGTCTGGTACGCTTACTATATATCTCGAGATTCTTGGCAAATTTAAAAAAAAGGGTCTGTCATGTTATTGGTCCTGATCTGGCATCTTGACTTCAGTCACCATCCGACTGGCATGACGTAGCTTCCGTCTGTCTTTTCTATAAATATTTTCATGGCACTCTCCTCCTTGGTACCTCAACCACTTTGAAATGTTTTATGACCAAACTTGAACACAAACGACAAAATCAAACGCGTCTCTTCTCTTTCCAGGCGTCCATAAGTTAAATTCTAAAAGAGATTTGATATAAAATTAAAAAAGGAAACTTTCATCATTGTTCAGATATTATAATAATAATATTGGAACACAATTATAAAGTTTATTCTAAATCTTACACATTTGCAAATCTGCCATTCGTCCGTGTATTGAATACTGTTGCCATATCTGGTCAGGTGCTTCTGAAACTCATCTCGAGATTCTTGACAAAATCCAAAGAAGGATCTGCAATGTAATCGATCTTCACCTGGCATCTCGACTTCAGTCACTTTCTCACCAACGTGATATGGCTTCTCTTTGTATTTTCTACAAATATTTTCACGGTGACTGCTCTGACGAGTTTTTTTCCCTGGTGCCCGGACTGCGTGAGATTAAGCGGGATACTAGATTGGCATTTAGGTCCCACCCTTTTCCTGTTGAATTAGTTAAATGTAACCACCACTTCTACTCCAACAGATTCTTTTTTCGCAATTCCCGACAATGGAACTCTTTTTCGTTTCCTTAGTTCTGATAACTATAATCTTAAAAATTTAAAGCTCATCAGATGTGAATGCTTCGCTACATGCTCTGTGGATGTTGGCAGCATTTCGAAAAACAGTATAACCAAACTTGAACTCATCCAACAAAAGCAAACTTGTCTCTTTTCTTTCCAGGCGTCTATAAGTTAAATTCTAAAAGAGATTGATATAAAATTAAGAAAGGACACTTTCATCATTAAGAGTGTCTCAGATATTTTATTGTACAGGTATTATAATATACTGCAACACAAATATAAAGGTTATTCTAAAATCTGACATTATTTTCAGAACAACCTCACATTTTCAACTGATTTTAAAGTGGAGAGGCGAAATTGAATCAATAGCTGCATCTATTGCAAGGAAAGTTGGGTCACTGTGTCGTGCCAGAACTTTTTTTCTCAGTGATAGTCCATCTTGCACATTTATAAATCTATCATTCACCCGTGCATTGAATACTGTTGCCATACCTGGTCAGGTGCTTCTGCTGTTCAACTCGAGATTCTTGACAAAATCCAAAGAAGGATCTGCAATGTAATTGATCCTGACCTGGCATCTCGACTTCAGTCACTTTCTCACCGACCTGATGTGGCTTCTCTGCATTTTCTACAAATATTTTCATGGCTACTGCTCTGACGGGCTTTTTCCTTGGTGCCCATACTACACGAGATTAAGCATGCTAGAGGCTTATACTTTATACTTAATATTAGGAAGAGGCAGCTGAAGTTTCTGGGACACATAATGAGGAAGGAGGATCTGGAGAATCTGATACTCACGAGTCGAATATAGGGAAAGATAGACAAGGGAAAACAACGCGTGACATACCTGGCGGACTTAAGCAAGTGGATGACAGAACGTGGTCTGCAGGAGGAAGCAGAGGGAAGGATCTTGTTGAGAGCTGCAAGAGATAGAGGCAGGTGGAGAGCCATGAACATCTACGTCCTGAAAGGACATGACACATAAAAAGAAAGAAAGACTAGAGTGTCATTTAGGTCTCACCCTTTTACTGTTGAATTAGTTAAATGTAACCGCCACTTCTACTCCAACAGTTTCTTTTTACGCAATTCCCGACAATGGAACTCGTTTTCGTTACCTTACTTCCCTGATAACTACAATCTTCAAAAATGTAAAGCCCACCAGATGTGGATGCTTCGCTACATGCTCTGTGGATGTTGGCAGCGGCTTGAAAAGTATTATGACTAAACGTTCACGTTTAGTCATAATACTTTTCAGACTGCTGCCATACAACAAAATCAAACGCATTTTTTAATCTTTTCACGTGTCTATAAGTTAAATTCTAAAAGAGATTGATGTAAAATTAAGAAGAGGACACTTTCATCATTAGGAATGTGTCGGATATTTCATTGTGCAGGTATTATAATAATACTAGCAGCATGGCCCGGCGTTGCCCGTGCATGATTCAAAAATCGTACGACATACAGCAATACAGCAATCGCAATCG
Organism: Acanthosepion esculentum; assembly: GCA_964036315.1. NCBI lineage: Eukaryota > Metazoa > Mollusca > Cephalopoda > Sepiida > Sepiidae > Acanthosepion > Acanthosepion esculentum. Next base: position 56,295,225 of record OZ038516.1, read on the forward strand.
CTATCACTTGACTTAAAATATTTTTGTCCTTCCTTGCATTTAAAGGAGTGCCCTTTGCCGTGCTGATGTTGCTACATGCCTTACTTCTTGCCTATCTCAAGCGAATGATCCACTTGGAGAAAAGTGCCATGCAGATTTAAATTTTTCCCACTTGTGACGAATGCAGCTATCGATTGTGTTTGCATGCTAGCATGCTAGTTAACATTCGTGTCAGTCAGCTGTTGGCTCTCACGCTGGCCAATAGAATCTTCCTGCCTATTCATGGTAGCCAGCTATCTGGCCAGTAGAAAATGGCCGCAAACTACATGAAAACTGCCGTAGAAGGGAGTTGGGAAATGCAAAGTCGGTCTTGGCCTTCTCGCTAACTTGGAGAATGTGCATGTAAATTTTGGTCGGAAATCCGTCGAAAATTGCGGCCGTGCATTCGTTACACACACACACACACACACACACCACACTACACACACATACACACACACACACACACACACACACACACACACACATATATATATATATATATATATATATATATATATATATATATATATATATATATATTCAAGACGATTTATATTGGAGCAACTGAAAAGTATGTAAAGAAAGATATGCAAACCATTTCCCATCGTTCAAATATAAAAAGTATAGAAATAACACCTCATTTTCAAAAGACATATGGGAAGTAAAAATGAGAGAGTGACATCATCAGTAGAATGTGATATAATAAAATTGATCAAGACCAAGAAATTACAAAATTTTGATGGAGAAGAAGCTACAAATCATCGAATTCAAAAATATCAATGTATTAATAAACAAAAAAAGAATTAAATTCTTTCGAAAAAGAACTCCGGAGCTTGAGAGCGTCCCAGGATAACAAACGCCGACTTTGATAATCGCATTATATAAGATAACGGTATATATTTCTATATATCAAGAACAGTATTGGGGAAATTGTATGACAATGAACTCCTGAAGTACGAAACGTTTCACAAGTAAACGTTTTCTACTTAGTCATACAATTTACCAGTATTTAGCTCTTGAAAATATATTTCAATTGAGCACTGTTGAATGACAAGCTAATTCTAAAAACAACACCCACCTCTGCTAATGCAAAGCTCTTCAGTAAAATGAATCGAGCCCTATGGCTGATTCGCATTTGTTTACATTCGTAAAAACAGTGCGCTAGATTTAGCTAGCTCATTCTGTCGAATAAAGACAGCTCAGTGGTAAAAACTCTGAGTGAAACCAAATCGGCTGGGTTTCAATCCTGGCTTGAGGCATTCGGATGTCTAGTCGCACTGAGGAGCTGTCATACAGTGAAACAGTACTGTCTGCGAATGACATATATATATATATATATGTGTGTGTGTGTGTGTGTGTGTGTGTGTGTGTGTGTGTGTTAAACATGGGTTATAGAACACCAAAGACGTGTTTCTCAGAGTAAAGATTGACCAAAACAGATCAGTCGTTCTCTCAACCCTTGTATATGGTGCCGAAAGTTAGGCCCTATACCGCAAGCTAATGAATCAATTTGACGCCCTTCACATGCGCAGTTTTCGTGCCATATGTGATATAAAATGGGATGACATGTTCAAGAATAGTGCAATACTGAAGAAATGCAACATCACTGGCATTGAAAACATTCTAGCAAAGTCAAGTTGTGAGAATGGATGAGCTTCCAAAAAAGGTGCAGTATGGACAACTACCAAACACCAAGCATTCGGTTGGACGTCTACTTTTACACTACAAAGACAAATTGAAAGACAACCTGAAACGTATCAACTTTCATCTGAAAACCTAGGAAGCCTAACCGAAAGGAATGGCGTAAGTCATGTTTCATTAAATTAAAGGTTTTTTAAGACAGTAGAATGAAGCTTCGATCAAGTTCTGAAAAAGATACGAAATCAAAATTATGCTTTAACAAAATTCATCTGTCAGTGTGGCTGTGAAAAGGCTAGATGTAATTATAAGTTCTAGTCTAACAGTTTTTCTCTCGCACTTCTCACTTGTGGAACTCTCTTCCGTCTTTTTGTTTTCCATTTAACTTTGGTCTTCAAAAATTTAAATGCAATGTCAATCGTTATCTTCTGTCTTCTTAATTCTTGTTCTTTTATTATTCTTTCTCCTTAATAGTGTTTTTCTCATATCCTCTTACACTCAGTAACCACTTGCATCTTAGTGACTTTATTGCCTTGCTTGGAGTGAAATGATTAAAAAATGAAGAGATTTTGGAGAGGATAATACTTTTTACTGAGACAAGTTTGACTAATAAAAGGATAACTAAGTGGGTGGGTGGGGGTCCCAAGATATGGATTCCTAAATTCCCCAACGGTAATTGTCTGTAACTGAATATACCGAACCCGACATCCTTTAATTAAGAGTTTTCCAGATTTCTCTTCCTATGCCAATGTACTGATGATGATGAGGGGTAGGGGTCTATGCTGATGACGTAGGTAGTCATAGTTGGGATAAGAATGATCTTGAACAAAAATCAATATTTTCTATCAAGTGATCGAAGAAATCGAATTCGAGATAAACATTTAAAAATAAAAATTATGACTTACACACTCATGCAAATACAGGAAGATGTGGAGAGCCATGATCACCTACGCCCTTGTTCAAATTAATTGAAAACAAGACGAATAATTCCGTTATTTGCTTCTTTTTTTTGTATTTTTCCAATAAATCATTACCCAGTACACATGTTAGTAGTTCGTATGTCTATTCCACGAAGTCGTTCCTTGCAGATTAATCACAGATTCTCAATTGGATTTAAATCAGGACAGTTTCCGGGCCAGTCTATAGTACCTTAATTTGCTAGCTGGTAACGCTTGCCATTGTGTTCGTGCAACGTTACAGTTTCGTACGCTTCCTTGGAATAACGTCCATCGCAGACAATGTCCGTTGGACAACTAATCGACAGTCAAGACAATAGTGTTTGCGCGTGATAAAAATCTTATGCAATGACGGATGACGCACTATTTTTCAAGGCTTAACAAATTTTATCATACACCCCGAAAATAGATTCATATTACGGCACATCACTGCAAATGACCTATTCTGGGGAAAAAAATAGAAATAGACCTGACTGGTTGCCACCAAAGGCTGAAGAGCCAAATCTGCCCTAAATTCAGAGAATTCCAGATTTCTCTTCCTATGCCTATGGACTGATGATGAAGGGAGAGGGTCTATGCTGATGACGTAGGTAGACATAGCTGGGTTAAGAAAGATCTTCAACAAAAACCGCTATTTTCTATCAAGTGTAAACATTTAAAAATAAAAAATATGACTTACGCCTTTGTGCAAATACAGGAAGATGTGGAGAGCCATGATCACCTACGCTCTTGTGCAAATTAATTGAAAACAAAACGAATAATTCTGTTATTATTTACTATTTTTTGGATTTTTCCAATGAATTATGACCTAGTTCACATGTTAGTACTTCGTATGTCCATTCCACGAAGTTGTTCCTTGCAGATTGACCACAGATTCTCGATTGGATTTAAATCAGGACAGTTTTCGTACCAGTCTAGTACTTTGATTTGCTCACTGCTAAGGCTTGCCAGTGTGTTCGTGCAGCACTACAATTTTCGTATGCTTCCTTGGTGTAACGTTTAGAAAATATACAATAAAATTAGAGGTACAAGTCGTATATCTCGTCAGCAACCCCAATTCCGACACATTTCAAACTCTATCAAGAGTACGAAAGAGGGAAAGGAGAGAGAGCTAATCTATTTAATATTTCCCATGTATATATACAAGCGCAGTTGTGGAAAAATAGGTACTAATCATTTACGTCTTCTATATCACATCACTATCGAATCTGGCAATAGAAGACAGTGATCCTGATTTCTTTTCTGAGGCCAATGTACTGATGATGAGGGGTGGGGTCTATGCTGATGACGTAGGTAGTCATAGTTGGGATAAGAATGATCTTGAACAAAAGATCAATATTTTGTGTTCGAAGAAATTGGACTCGAGATAAAGATTTAAAAATAAAATATTATAACCTAGAATTGAAATGAAAGTAGCGATGGCATCTACTCTAACTCCATGATAGGAACTTGTGAAATTCTCTTCTGGCTTTTTGCTTTCCACTTAACTTTGGTTCTTCAAAAACTTAAATGCAATGTCAATCGTTATGTTCTGTCTTCTTAATTCTTGTTCATTTATTGTACGGCGTATTGCATACTGTGCAGCAAATGAAAGGATCGTGGTGTTTACAAAGATCTGATTTGATCAGTGAAGAAAAGTTGACCTTCAGAGGAATTGATTCGATCGAAAATTTTGAACGTCATAATTGCTCAACTGAACGATGAGAAAAGTGCTCACATTTTCACGGTTGAAAATACGATGAGAATATAATTTACTCGTGTTTCGACTCTTTCGCCTTTTAACTCTAATAAAATAGATTCGAAATAATAGCCTTAATTGTTATCTTACGTTTACTCTTGCCTCCCGAATAAACGGAAGAAACTATCAAATAAAAAGTGGGACTTCAATTTCCAAGTTAATTTCCATGATAATGGAATATTCTACCAATACAAAATCAAGATCAATAAAAGTTGTAATTATTCACGATATGCATTGTTTGCCGGCATTTAAATTTAATAAACGGGTGTTTCAAATAAGTTTGATCTTGCTTGATAAAAATCATATCATTGCTAGCGTAATGGTTACAGGTGAGAAAATGGAAATAAAGGACAGAGTTCAAATTCTGGCCTCGTCTAATATGTTCATTTTTGCACAAATGCTATTGAGAAACTTTAAACCTGTCTGTTCTCTGCTACCAGATCAGCATTGTTTGCCGGCATGTAATTTTACTAAATAGGTGTTTCAAATAAATTTGATTGATTTTGCTTGATAAAATCTTATCATTGTCTTCAAAAACTTAAATGCAATGTCAATCGCTGTCACCTGTCTTCTTAATTCCTGTTCATTTATTGTTCTCTGTCAGTGATAATGATTTCTTTTTCCCGTATTCTTTCGCACTCAATAACCCCTTGCATCTTAGTGTCTTTATTGCCTTGCCTGGTATGAAATTATTAAAGAAATGAAGAGAAAGAAAGTGTAGTGAATAACCTCTAAATCAGAGGTTCTCAACCAGGGGTAAATTTACCCCTTGGGGGTAAAAAATGATATAGTCGGGGGTAAATAATTGAAGTACCTGATAATTTAAAAAAATAATTCATCAATGCTTTATGATGGCTATGATTTTTTTTGTATGGGAGTGGGGGTAAATGGAGAAATACTTAAAGCCGAGGGGGTCAATGATAGAGGAAAGGTTGCGAATAGCTGCTCTAAATGGTCTGGACGTACGAGTTCCATTTCAGGTCTAGGTTGATTTTAAGTCACAATAAGCACTGAAGCCACGGGGCCTCCTTGAAGGGACGTCTCTTCACTACGTCAGGTGAAAATTTAGGGTCAGTTAAGAAAATGTAATATTGGTAACATATCTGAGCTTTATTTGCTCAGTCGTCACTTTCCAACCTCGGGAGAGTTTATATTTTTACTTATCGGTTTGAGAAATCAGTATCAACCAGTGACCATCTTGTAAGCCATTCCTACATCAACAACGTCACTTCCTTTGGGATTTGTTTGCTTAGCCCTTTTTTAAAAGCCGTCTTTTTCGAAAAGATATTCGCATGACTAATTTAGTGGACTCGTGTCCTGATGCGTTCATAAGACACGGTCATAACTACGTTAAGGCCCTGAGCGAGCACACGAAATATAGATCCGTGTCTAATCAATATATTATCGTTGAGTGGACTCAACACAAGGCGAAGGAGAAAAAGAGCGCATGCTTTGCGCGAAATCTTTTGTGTATCCAAATACGCGGTTGTTTGGTTCCTTCATAACAGATTATTTAATTTTTGTATTAATACACCGTTGCCCCATCTTCAAAACATATTCGTCATTCGCCCATCGATTCTTTTGCATGTGGAGACAGACATGTATATTCTGCAACAGGACTGAATAAGTTAACATTTACTTAAGGACCACTTCCACTTCCGGAAACCAGAAAGATGGGTTTGAGGGTATGGTATCCTTTCCATTCTGCCTCACTATTTCTTTCTTTTCTCTTTCTTTCTTTCTTTCTTTCTTTCTTTCTTTCTTTCTTTCTTTATTTATTCTTTCATTCTTTCACACATCCATTTTTCCCTTTTATCCATCTTCAATACGTTCCTTCTTTTTTCTTTCTTTTTTGTTCTTTCTTTCTTCATTAATTTTTCTTTCTTTCTTTTTCATCTTTCTTTCTTTCTTTTTCTTCTTTCTTTCTTTCTTTTTCTTCTTTCTATCTTCTTTCTTTCATTTTCCCTTTTTTTCAATCTTCATTACTTTTCTTCGTTTTCTTTATTTTTCCTTCCCTTCTTTCTCGCATTTGTTTTTGTTCTTTCTTTCTTCATTAATTTTTTTCTTTCTTTCTTATTTATTCATTTATTTATTTTTCTTCTTTCTTTCTTTCCTTCTTTCTTTCTTTTTTCCTTTTTCCATCTTGATTACTTTCCTTCTTTTTCTTTAATTTTTTCCCTCTTTCTATCTTTTATTCTTTCTTTCCTCATTAATTTATCTTTCTTTCTTTCTCCTTTTCTTTATTCTTTCTTTCTTTATTTAATTATCTTTCTTCTTTCTTCCTTTCTTTCTTTTTTCATTTTTTCCATTTTCCATCTTCATTGCTTTCCTTCCTTTTCTTTATTTTCCTTCTCCTCTTTCTATCTTTGTTTTTTGTTCCTTCTTTCTTCATTAATTTTTCTTTCTTTCTTTCTGCCTTTCTTTATTCTGTATTTATTTTTCTTCTTTCTTCCTTTCGTTATTTATCATTTCATTCATTTTTTCTTCTTCATTACTTTCATTCATTTTTCTTTATTTTTCCTTCTTTCTTTCAATTTTCGTTTTATTCCTACTTCTCTTCTTTCATTTTTTTTTACTTATTTATTATTTTCTTCATTACTTGTCTTGTTTCTATTCATTTTCCTTCTTTTTCTTTCTTCCTTAATTTTATCTTTCCTTCTTTATTTATTTATTTTTTCTTTCTTCCTATTTTCATTCTGTATTTATTTTTTATTCTTCCCTTCTTTCTTCCTTTCTTTATTTTACATTCCTTTTTCTTTCATTATTTCATTTTTCTTTGACTTTCTTTCTTTATTTTTTTAAATTTATTTTATTAATAATTTCTCTTTCGTTCTTTAAATTATTTTTCTTTCATTTTTCTTGTTCTCGTTTCTTTCGTATTTTCATTTATATTATTAAGATCGAATAAATTCTTGATTTTTTCTGCTTTTCTTAAGAAGGAAAAACTTCACTATTACCTCTTTCTTCCTTATTCAGTTTTATTTCAATATCTGTCTATATTTCTGAGATGAGGTATTATGTACATTATTTACATTATTCGGACTATTGTCCTCATCTTTGTCGCCATATTTATTACAACGTTTCGGCGGTTGTACACTCCGACCTTCTTCAGGTTGTTGGAATGTCGAACTGAACCCTTTATTTCGCTCACTGGGGTAGACTGTTCTAGTTCCACGTGCCATGTTTAATGGATGTCAGTTATCAGTTATCTCCTGTTATTTTTTCCCTCTGAAAGTTCTCAACTGCCTTAACCGGGTGTTGAACTCACACTCTTTTGGTTCCTGTCACTGGATCTAACCAACGCTTTTATCCACTTTATCAAGGACACGTGGCACAGTGGATAAAGGCGTTGGTTAGATCCAGTGACAGGACCCAAAGTGTGTGATTTCAATGCCCGGTTAAGGCAGTGGAGAATATTCAGAGGGTAAATTAACAGGAGATAGCTGATAACTGACATCCATTAAACATGGCACGTGGAACTAGAACAGTCTACCCCAGTGACGAAATAAAGGGTTCAGTTCGACATTCCAACCACCTGATGTAGGCCGGAGCGTACAACGGCCGAAACGTTGTAATAAATATGGCGACAAAGATGAGGACAATAGTCCGAATAATGTAAATAATGTCAGTTTTATTTCTTTATTATTTTTCTTATTTTCCATGATTCTCGTTTTTCCTTCATTTTTCATTGAGCTTTTATCTCATTCCTTTCATTATTGTCATTTTTTGCAGTCTTATATCATTCTCATTTTTCTTTCTTTTCTTTCCTATTCTACCTTTGATTTTATTCTTTTTTAATCCTTTCCATTGGTTTCTTTCTTTAATGACTTCTTCGCTCTTTCTTTCCTTTTTTCTTGCCATTTTATTTGCTTAATCTTTCCACCTTTCTCTATCTTTTTCTTCCGTCATTCTTTCTTATATGGCTTCAATTTTCTTTCTTTCTTTCTTTTTTGAATCATCCATATTTCTTCCTTTTTTTGTTTTTTCTCTTTGTTATTTCTTTTTCTTTCTCAGTTTCTTTCTTCATCTGATATTTTCTTTCATCCTTACCTTCTTTCTTTTATCGGATATTTATCCATTGTTTCTTACTTTCTACTGTTTTTGATCCACTCATGTTCTTCCTGAGCGTCTCATTTTTATTTAATTTTTTGATCCTTTCTTTTTTTTAATTGTCTGATCAATCCTTTCTTCTTTGCTTTTTATTTATCTCTTGTATTTCCTTCATTCTTTCATTCCTTCTTTCTTTCTTTGATTCGTCTTTCTTTCACCACATATTATTTGACTTTCTTTCTTTCTTTCTTTCTTTCTTTCATTCTTTCTTTCTTTCTTTTTTGATTCGTCCAAATTCCTTTCACCACTTCTTATTATTTGGCTTTCTTTCTTTCTTTTTTCTTTCTTTCTTTCTTTCTTTCTTTTTTCTTTCTTTCTTTCTTTCTTTCTTTCTTTGATTTGTCCAAATTCCTTTCATCACTGCTTATTATTTGGATTCCTTTCTTTCTTTCTTTCTTTCTTTCTTTCTTTCTTTCTTTGACTCGTCCAACTTCCTTTCACCCCTTCTTATTATTTGGCTTTCTTTCTTTCTTTCTTTCTTTCTTTCTTTCTTTCTTTCTTTCTTTATTTCTTTATTTCTTTGATTCGTCCAACTTCCTTTCACCACTTCTTATTATTTGGCTTTCTTTTTTTCTTTCTTTCTTTCTTTCTTTCTTTCTTTCTTTCTTTCTTTCTTTCTTTCTTTTTTCTTTCTTTCTTTGATTCATCCAAATTCCTTTCATCACTTCTTATGATTTGGCTTTCTTTTTTTCTTTCTTTCTTTCTTTCTTTCTTTCTTTCTTTCTTTGATTCATCCAAATTTCCTTTCATCACTTCTTATGATTTGGCTTTCTTTTTTCTTTCTTTCTTTCTTTCTTTCTTTCTTTCTTTGATTCGTCCAAATTCCTTTCATCACTTCTTATGATTTGGCTTTTTTTCTTTCTTTCTTTCTTTCTTTCTTTCTTTCTTTCTTTCTTTCTTTCTTTGATTCGTCCAACTTCCTTTCACCACTTCTTATTATTTAGCTTTCTTTCTTTCTTTCTTTCTTTCTTTCTTTCTTTCTTTCTATCTTTCTTTCTTTTTCATTTGCTTTCACGTTCTTTTTTCCATATCTTCAATTTTTTTAACCTGAACCCTATTTTTAATCTCATTACTTTTCTCTTTTTGCTTTTTCTCTTTCCCCTTTCTCATTTCCCGTTTCCTTTGGTCTCTTTTATTTTCTCATTGAAATTTAGTTTACCCCCCTCTTTCTGTATATCTTTCTTTTTCACTGTTTTTCTTTCTATTTGTCGCTTACTTTCATCCTCTCTATCCTGTCCTCATTCATTTGGGCTCTACACCGTCAGACACAATATTAATGTGTTGCTGTTTGCTTGAACGAACCGGACTTTTCTCCAGATCAGAAAAAAAGGCGATGTACCGTGGGTCAAGTAACGCTAATCCGTTTAGTGACCCATTCAACTTACTGTGCCTGGTCTGTTCCCCGGGGGTGATTTCCCAAAGAAGTAAATGAATGAGTAAAGAGAAAAGTTGAGGATGCCTTTTGCATACGCAAGGGACGATCGCCAGTCTCGGAAATACGAATTGTGTTGGAGGGAGGCAAAAATGCCGGTGTCTTAATCATGACTGTACTAGACCATTTTGTCTTACTTTCGAGGAAAGAAAGCAAGAAAGGAAATGAAGAAACGAGAGAAGGGAATGAAAAAGTAATAAAGAACGAATGAAAAGAGGAACAATAATGAAGGAAAATGTAATAAGAAAGAAAGAAAGAAAGAAAGAAAGAAACAAACAAACAAACAAACAAATAACTAGGGAATGAAGCACATATTACAGTAGAATAAAAAATTAGAAGAAATAAGAAAGAAAAAATGGTGCAAGCAAGAAGAAGAGGAGAAGGAGGAGGAGGAAGAAGAAGAAGAAGAAGAAGAAGAAGAAGAGGAAGAAGAAGAAGAAGAAGAAGAAGAAGAAGAAGAAGAAGAAGAAGAAGAAGAAGAAGAAACTAAGAAGAAAAACAAAAAGGAAAAAGAAGAAAATGGCAAAGAGAAAAAGTGAGAACCCAAAAGAAGAAAAAATAAGTGAGAGGAAAAAATAAAGATGATAACATATATCATGAGGACGAAAACAAAAGTAAAGAAGCAAAAGAAGAAGAAGAAGATGATGAAGAAAAAGAAAAAGAAGAAGGAGGAGGAGAGGAAGAAGAAAAAGAAGTAGAAGAATAAGAATGAGGAGGAGGAGGAGGAGAAGAAGAAGAGGAGGAGGAGGAGGATTTAGAAGAAGAGGTAGAAGAAGAATAGGAGGAGGAGGAAGAAGAAGAAGAAGAAGAAGAAGAAGAAGAAGAAGAAGAAGAAGAAGATAAAGAAGAAGAAGAAGAAGAAGAAGAAGAAAAAAAAACTAAGGACAAAAACAAAAAGGAAAAAGAAGAAAAGAGAAAAAGTGAGGACCCAAAAGAAGAAAAAATAAGTGAGAGGAAAAAAATTAAAGATGATAACATATATCATGAGGACGAACACAAAAGTAAAGAAGAAGAAGAAGAAGAAGAAGAAGAAGAAGAAGAAGAAGAAGAAGAAGAAATTGCCATGTTGGAATAAAGAGGTTTAAAATTTCTATAAGAAAGAAAGAAGCAAATAAACACAAAGCAGAACTGCCTTCAAACAAATACTGAATAAAGAAAGGAAGAGGCTTAGAGAGAGAAAGAGAGAGAAAGAGAGAGAGAGAGAAAGAGATGGAGAGACAAGAAAAAAAAGACGATCTTTAAACCGAACAGAAAATAGAATAGAAAGGCTATAGAGAAATGAAAGAATTCCGAAGGTTTGAGTAATTGATAAATCGGATTGTGTTTGTTGCCCACCGTCACCTTTTCATTGGTGTTTAGGTGCACTAGTGCTCATAGATTAGTCTGTTTATTTCCCCCGATCTAGGAAATGGTCGGAGTGGGTCATCCGGGGCCTCTTTTGGGCAAATCATGACTTCTTGCGTGTATTTATATCTTAGAATATTCACGCTCATTACATTCTTCAATGTCATCTTATTGGGGGAAATTTATCAAGCTCAGTCTTAAAACGAATCGAGAAGTTTATGCCTTTTGCAGAATTGCGGAATCTATTTGACTATTTCAAATACAGATGCTTGGGCCAAGGTTTGTAGAGTATCAGGAAAAACTAAGAATTAAAAAAAAGCTGCATCCGGCAACAAGGCCCTTGATCAGAAGATTTTGAGAAGAGGGGAGCCACTTCTTAATAGCTGTTGTTCCTACGTTCAAGCTGACCCGGGGTGGTAGCACCAGTTAGGGTTCCAGCTATGGGAAAATAGTTAACCCCCAAACAAAAACAAAACACTATGAAAGTGTAAAAATAGGTTCTTATAGTAAAAATACCAGTAGTACTTTCTTGAAGAAAAACTTATTACCAGCAATACATTTTTGAAGAAAAAAATTATTTCCAGCAATATCGACAAAAACCTCTCATTTCAAAAATGGATCGATAAAACCTGATCTACAAACTGATTTCTTACAAAGAATACATATTCTATTCATACGAACCTGTCTTAAAAAATCCTGTCGGTAATAAATAACCCATTGATGTGTTGATATGCCGTAAAACAAATTAAAACAAACCAACATCAAACACTTTACAAAAAAAAACTAAAATACGTCAATGAAACCTGATCTACAAACTGATTTCTAACAAAGAATACATATTCTATTTTATGAACCTCTCATAAAAATCTTGTCGGCATTAAATAACCCATTGATGTGTTGATATGTCGTAAAACAAAATAAACCAAACCAAATCAGACTCTCTACAAAATACACCTTTACAAAAATACGTCAATGAAACCAGATCTACAAACTGATTTCTTATAAAGAATACATATTCTATTTTATTAACCTCTTCTAAAAATCTTGTCGGCATTAAATAACCCATTGATGTGTTAATATGCCGTAAAACAAAATAAACCAAATCAGACTCTCTACAAAATACACCTTTACAAAAATACGTCAATAAAACCTGATATAGAAAATGATTTCTTACAAAGAATGCATAATCTATTCTATCCTAAAAAGCTTGTCGACATTAAATAACCCATTGATGTGTTGATATGCCATAAAACAAAATAAACCAAACGAAAGGAAACCAGACACTTTACAAAAAGAACTCTGTACGAAAATTAGTCAATGAAACCTGATCTACAAACTGATTTCTTACAAAGAATGCATAATCTATTCTATCCTAAAAATCTTGTCGGCATTAAATAACCCATTAATATGTTGATATGCCGTAAAACAAAATAAACCAAACCAAATCAGACTCTCTACAAAATACCCCTTTACAAAAATACGTCAATGAAACCTGATCTACAAACTGATTTCTTACAAAGAATACATATTCTATTTTATGAACCTCTCATAAAAAAACTTTTCGGCATTAAATAACCCATTGATGTGCTGATATGCCGTAAGACAAAATAAATCAAACCAATTCAGACTCTCTACAAAATGATTTCTCACAAAGAATGCATAATCTATTCTATCCTAAAGAGCTTGTCGACACTAAATAACCCATTGATGTGTTGATATACCATAAAACAAAATAAACCAAACGAAAGGAAACCAGACACTTTACAAAAAGAACTCTGTACGAAAATTAGTCAATGAAACCTGATCTACAAACTGATTTTTTACAAATAATGCATAATCTATTCTATCCTAAAAATCTTGTCGGCATTAAATAACCCATTGATGTGCTGATATGCCGTAAGACAAAATAAATCAAACCAATTCAGACTCTCTACAAACTGATTTCTTACAAAGAATACATATTCTCTTCATACGAACTTATCCTCAAAATCCCGCCTCAAACCTCGAACTTATCCTTAAAAATAAATAACCAATTGAGGTGTTGATTTGCCGTAAAAAAAAATAAACCAAACCGAACAAAAAGGTAAACAGAAAACATCAGAAAAAATTTCTTGTATTGAGCTAGGTGTAAGGAGAGATCAGCTGTCAATTGGTTGATTTTGTTTAGCGGCATATCAACAACTCTATGGGTCAATTAATGCCAAAATCTTAATAATTTTATCCTTCAACTAAATACATAATATAAATAGGTATTGTTTGTAATTTTGCTACAAATAGGTTTTCTCAATAGTTTTAGTATAAATATGTATTAATTTAAATTTTTACTATAAATATATATTGTTGTTAATTTTCGTATAGATATGTATTGTTGATAATTTTATTATAAATATGTATTGTTGATAATTTTATTATAAATATGTATTGTTGATAATTTTACCATAAAAATGTATTGTTGATAATTTTATTATAAATATGTATTGTTGATAATTTTATTATAAATATGTATTGTTGATAATTTTATTATAAATATGTATTGTTGATAATTTTCGTATAGATATGTATTGTTGATAATTTTATTATAAATATGTATTGTTGATAATTTTATTATAAATATGTATTGTTGATAATTTTATTATAAATATGTATTGTTGATAATTTTACCATAAAAATGTATTGTTGATAATTTTCGTATAGATATGTATTGTTGATAATTTTATTATAAATATGTATTGTTGATAATTTTATTATAAATATGTATTGTTGATAATTTTATTATAAATATGTATTGTTGATAATTTTCGTATAGATATGTATTGTTGATAATTTTATTATAAATATGTATTGTTGATAATTTTATTATAAATATGTATTGTTGATAATTTTACCATAAAAATGTAATGTTAATATTACTATAAACATGTGTTATTGTTAATTTTACTATAAATATAGATTGTTGATAATTTTACTATGAAAATATATTGTTAATTTTACTATAAATATGTTTTATTGTTAATCTTTTGCTATAAATATGTATTGTCGATAATTTAACTGTGAATATGTATAGCTGCTAGTTTTACGATAAAAACGTATTAATTTTACTATAAATATGTATTGTTAATAATTTTACCATAAAAATGTATTGTTGATAATTTTACCATAAAAATGTATTGTTGATAATTTTACCATAAAAATGTATTGTTGATAATTTTACCATAAAAATGTATTGTTGATAATTTTACTATAAAAATGTATTGTTGATAATTTTACCATAAAAATGTATTGTTGATAATTTTACTATAAAAAAGTATTGTTGATAATTTTACCATAAAAATGTATTGTTGATAATTTTACTATAAAAATGTATTGTTGATAATTTTACTATAAAATGTATTTTAATTTTAGTATAAATATATATTATTCTTAACTTTACTATAAATATGTATTATTATTAATTTCACTATAAATCTGTACTGTTGCTAATTTTAATATAAATATATATTGTTTTTATTTTACTCTACACATGTGTTGATAATTTTGCTATAAAAATGTTTTGTTGATAATTTTACTAAAAATAGATTGTTAATTTTACTATAAATCTGTGCTGTTGTTAATATTTTGTATAAAAAAATGTATTTTTATACTTTCACAGTATTTTATTTTTCTTTAGGGGTTCACTATTTACCGATAGCTGGGACCCTAACAGGTGCTACCACGACGGATCAGGGTGAATCTGGGAATAATATCAATTAAGAGGTGGTTCCACACTCCTCAAAACCTCCAATTTCCTGATCAGGGGGCCTTGCTACCCGATCAGCTGCGCAGCTCTGGTCATCGATTTGTTTCCTAATAAGTGCTTACCAATAATTTGCGATGGAAGACAACAAAAAGTCATATGAACGAAAAAAAAACTAATCAAAAATATTTAATGCTTGGCAAGACTTTAAGATAATTTGACCTCGGAGAGATCTTTTAAGAACAACGGTGACCAACTGTGACCAACTTTCAGCTTGGAAGATCACTTGTATCTTTGTAATATTGGAATCGCTCATCAATATTTTGTAGATGCAAGATGATTTTGTAGACATTCTGGACCGTATTCCTGCGCCATCTTTAACCGCAGTTCAGTTGACATGACTGTCTTCATAGTTGGGAGAAAGGTTTCAGCCTCGTCTTTGTGGGTTAATCTGGTTAATTCAACGCGTTCTTAAAGAAAAAGGCACATATCCGATGATATATATATATATATATATATATATATATATATATATATATATATATATATATATATATATATACTTAGCGATTTTTCTATCTAAGTCTGTTAGGGATTCTCTGTCTCTGTCTGTCTGACTCTTTTTCACTCTCTCTCTCTCTCACTCTCTTTCTCTCTCTC
Source organism: Acanthosepion esculentum (assembly GCA_964036315.1). NCBI lineage: Eukaryota > Metazoa > Mollusca > Cephalopoda > Sepiida > Sepiidae > Acanthosepion > Acanthosepion esculentum. Next base: position 56,310,857 of record OZ038516.1, read on the forward strand.
GTTATCTGTCTGTCTATCTCTGATCAGGTACATCTAGATAGTTGATATTTAATTTTCTTCCTTTCTTTTTCTCTTTCACTTTTTATCTATCTACATAGATTTAAATATAGAGATATATAGATAGATAAATTCTTTGAGCATCTATCTATCAATCGATCGATCGATCGATCGATCTCAATCCATCATGAAGTCTGTCTCCCTGTATCCAGAATCGACTCTCTCCTCTGTCTGTCTATCTTCTTCCATTATCTATTCCATCTATCTATCTATCTATCTATCTATCTATCTATCTATCTATCTATCTATCTATCTATATATCTCTCTCTCTCTCTCTATATATATATATATATATATATATATATATATATATATATATATATATATATATATATTTAAAGACATTTATATATATTATGTTTAACGTTCTTTTTATAGATACAAGTATTTAAGCAAATGCATTTAATACTGTTTATTATAAAACAGAGCATTTGCTTAAATACTTGTATCTATAAAAAGAACGTTAAACATAATATATATAAATGTCTTTAAATAAATTGTCGGACTATGTCCAATTCTAAATATATATATATATATATATATATATATATATATATATATATATATAAGTCTTTTCGATTATATCTATTTAACTATATTTTCTTTCTTTCTATCTATCTATCTATCTATCTCAATCTGTTGATATCTATGTCTATGTACCTATCTATTTACCTCAGTTTATTATTATCTCTCTCACATTTACTTTCTCCCTTTCCATTTATCTCAGTTAATTATACGCTCTCTCTCTATCTCTTATTCTCTTATTCTCTTTCTATCTCAGTCCGTTATTAACCCCACTTTCTCTCTTTCTCGCTACCTAACAGATGTTTCTTTTTTTTACCTATATGAATAGCTAAGCCTCTACTCTTTTACATATATTTTTGTCTCTTGTAAATCCCTGTCTTACATACCAAACACTCTTCCACTCGTGTGCCTATTCACAGGAATTCTCTGATATTTCTGTCAGATGGCATCTACTTTTCCCTAAGCAGCAAGAAAACCAAAAGAGAAGTGAAACACAAGAGAGGGAAAAAAATGAGCTAACGAAGAAGAAGCAAAAAATTAGAAAAAAAAAAAAACGGATCATACTTTGCACCCAAAAGTCATTTAGATAGAGAGTTCATTTCTACCCATGACTTATAAGTCCTTTTTGATTGTATGCCAAGTAATTCCTCTTCACGCTATTCAGTAATTACTTGGCGGCGTCCATTTCCTCTCCAAATAACATGTAACAAATTGTACTGGGTTTCATGGTATCAACACGGGTCCATTTAAAACAGTATCCCTAACCCAGTGTTTCTCAACCTTTTTAAGCGACGGCACACCTAGTTGCAAATGAAAATATCACACTTAGCAACATTTTTAAGAGGTATACATTTAAAAGTTATGAAATGATATCATAGTTTAAAGAATAAATATGTGCACAAATAAGAACTTAATTTCAATGTTTCTATTCATCTGTTTGTGAAGCTCATTTAGTGTGAAACCTGTGCTTGAAGATTTTTCAGGATTTCTTAAATGTTTGGTCGAATGTGCAATAAGCAGACCCTCATTTCTTCTTCAGTTGAGCGTAGTTTTTCTCGCTTCTTATTTTTGATGTTATTTAGGGTTGAGAATCCTAATTCACATAAATAAGAAGTAAAAAATTTCAATAATACTGATAAAGCCTTTTTAGCTGATATGAGATATTCCCTTTGTATTGAAATCCAAAATATATCAATGGGTGCCGTCCAATGTTTATTTTGAGTCCCCGATCACTAGAAATGGTGGCCAATTCATCTTCTTTACATGAGTTCTTTACATTCCTTAGTCAACCTAGGAGCAAATGAATTCTTATTCTTTACGTTATTTATGGTTGAGAAGCTTAATTCAGATAAATAAGAAGTAGAAAATTACAATAAAACTGATAAAACCTTTTTAGCTAATATGGGGTATTCCCTTTGTATTGAAATCCAAAATGTATCAATGGTGCCGTCGAATGTTTTATTTTGAGCCCTCGATCTCTAGAAATGGTGGCCAATTCTTCTTCTTTACATAATTGAAGTCCAATATTAGAAGGAACATTTAGGATGGGATTTCGAATCCCATCATACATCTCTGTGCTCAGTAAGAGTAGATGTCTTTGTCGAATGCTTTCAAATGGGTAAATTTAAAAGGGATCATTTCTTTAATGCAGGTAGTACACGTGGAAGGAAACATAATCGAAGATTAGTTAAAAGAGTTACTGAAAAAAAATGTTCAATACTTATTCATTTATTCAAATAAGGTACCATTATCACTTTTCACATGTATATGTATGTTGTGAAAATATTTCACCTCACACATAAGATAATCTCACGGCACACTAGTTCCATTTTAATCCATGTCGGATTTAAATTTAATCCATTCATTCTGATTTGTTTACCTTTCGGATAAGAAACTGAAAACATAATTTCGCTCGGGAAAAATAAACTGGTTTGAAAATTGATCAATTTATGCTTTAACCGTAAATAGATCCATTTTTAAAAAATAAACCAGTTTGTTTGATGATCCCAAAAGCGTGAAACCCAGAGTCACAAACTAAGATCCGTACAACTGAATATGTCAGCTCTATCACTGATATTGAACACTTTCCACCAAGTACTGCGCATATTATATATATATATATATATATATATATATATATATATATATATATATATATAAAGTATGTGGTGCAGTTCAGTTTACATTACATGAATCCTTCATACAAAAAGCAGATAGTGAAGTTAATGATATAAATGGCAAGAATCACTCTCGCAAACATTTTTTTTGTAAAATACATTAACCTCGAACCCGTTGATGAATGTTATGATCCCTGTTTATAAATTCCAGTTGTATAAGGTCTTTTTTTACTACAAGCTTTCGATTGTTCCTACAATCATCGTCAGGTATAGAAATAGATATGTCTTTTTTACATCCAGGTAATAACAGGACAACGAAAGTTAAGATGTACTCCGAAATATGTTTTTTTGGAAATGTGATATTGTTAACTGAGAAAGAAAGAAGGACGCTACTAGATGAAAAGAAAGAATGAATGAAGAATATGACTAGATGAAAAGAAGGAAAGAAAGAACAAAAGAAATAAATAAATAGAAGAATGTGACTCGAAGAAAGAAAGAAAGAATGAGAGAGAGAGTATTAAAGGAATCGAAAAGTAAGGAATGGCAAAAAAAAAATAAAAGAAGATTGAGCAAAGAAAGAAAGAAAGAAAGAAAGAATGATAGAATGGATGAATGAAACAAAAGAAAGAAACAATGAAGACAACATACAGAAAGAAAGAAAAAGAAAGAAAGAAAGAAAGAAAGAAAGGAAGAATGATAGAATGGATGAATGAAACAAAAGAAAGAAACAATGAAGACAACATACAGAAAGAAAGAAAAAGAAAGAAAGAAAGAAAGAAAGAAAGAATGATAGAATGGATGAATGAAACAAAAGAAAGAAACAATGAAGACAACATACAGAAAGAAAGAAAAAGAAAGAAAGAAAGAAAGAAAGGAAGAATGATAGAATGGATGAATGAAACAAAAGAAAGAAACAATGAAGACAACATACAGAAAGAAAGAAAAAGAAAGAAAGAAAGAAAGAAAGGAAGAATGATAGAATGGATGAATGAAACAAAAAAAAGAAACAATGAAGACAACATACAGAAAGAAAGAAAAAGAAAGAAAGAAAGAAAGAAAGGAAGAATGATAGAATGGATGAATGAAACAAAAGAAAGAAACAATGAAGACAACATACAAAAAGAAAGAAAAAGAAAGAAAGAAAGAAAGAAAGAATGATAGAATGGATGAATGAAACAAAAGAAAGAAACAATGAAGACAACATACAGAAAGAAAGAAAAAGAAAGAAAGAAAGAAAGAAAGAAAGGCAGAATGATAGAATGGATGAATGAAACAAAAGAAAGAAACAATGAAGACAACATACAGAAAGAAAGAAAAAGAAAGAAAGAAAGAAAGAAAGAAAGAATGATAGAATGGATGAATGAAACAAAAGAAAGAAACAATGAAGACAACATACAGAAAGAAAGAAAAAGAAAGAAAGAAAGAAAGGAAGATTGATAGAATGGATGAATGAAACAAAAGAAAGAAACAATGAAGACAACATACAGAAAGAAAGAAAAAGAAAGAAAGAAAGAAAGAAAGGAAGAATGATAGAATGGATGAATGAAACAAAAGAAAGAAACAATGAAGACAACATACAGAAAGAAAGAAAAAGAAAGAAAGAAAGAAAGAAAGGAAGAATGATAGAATGGATGAATGAAACAAAAGAAAGAAACAATGAAGACAACATACAGAAAGAAAGAAAAAGAAAGAAAGAAAGGAAGAATGATAGAATGGATGAATGAAACAAAAGAAAGAAACAATGAAGACAACATACAGAAAGAAAGAAAAAGAAAGAAAGAAAGAAAGAAAGGAAGAATGATAGACTGGATGAATGAAACAAAAGAAAGAAACAATGAAGACAACATATAGAAAGAAAGAAAAAGAAAGAAAGAAAAAGAAAGAAAAGACAAGAATGATAGAATGGATGAATGAAACAAAAGAAAGAAACAATGAAGACAATAGAAAGAAAGAAAAAGAAAGAAAGAAAGAAAGAAAGAGAAAGAAAGAAAGAAAGAAAGAAAGAAAGAAAGAGGCGAACAAACCGAAGCCAAAAAGAAAGAGAAAATTATCAGAAACCAAAGAGAGCAGATAAAAAAAGAAATGAAGACTAAGAAAGACAAAGATAAAAAGAAAGAAATAAAGAAAGAAAGAAAGAAGGTTCTTTCCCCATTCTGGATTTTGTTAAGCTTTTTCTTTTCGTCCAAATTCTCACAAGACGAAAAGCAAACACCAAATCTCCGTTCCACTGAAATATCTCTTTTCACAAAGAAAAATTCGGACAAACTCTTTTACTGAAATGCACATAACAACCCCCCCCCCCCAAAAAAAACAAAAGAATAAAACAAGCTACAAATCCTATAAACACGAATAACAGAGAAAATTCCACTTGGCAATGTTAGGGTCGTATAAGTAGAAGACAGCAGACTACAGCCTTCAAGAATTTAACATTGAGGGCGGGAGGGATATAGGATGACGAGACTGGGACGCGAACTTAGTTTTCCTTAATAACAAACCCTGATGCATAGTCGAGACCGGTACGGGTTGGTGAGCTGAGCGGTGGATTTTGTTTGATGTTGTCTTTTTGAGCAGTTAATCTGTGTTTGAGATAATTGTAAGTGACTGATGGAATGGAGGCACTACACCTGTTCCTTGTAATCAACAGACAGCGGCTTTTCTTGGACTTGAAGACAACACAGTAAGAAAGCAGAATTATGGACCCTGTGCGCACATACGAAAGGAGAATTGATCAATTTACGAAACTGACGATGGAAACCTAATCAGTGTTTTATGTAATAATCAGTTCTTTTCCTCCTTCTGTGTGCCATGTCTCTTTAGAACGTGTGATGTCATGGCTCTCCACATTTTCTAGCCCTTTGTAGGTCTTAGTAATTCCTGTTCTGCCAACCATTCACACAAGTTCGTTAGGCAGGTTATTCGTTGCTTTCCTCTGCCCCTCTTGCCTTCAGAATGGCCTGTGAGTGTTAGCTTTTCTAGGCCTTCTTTCCTCATACAAAAGAAAAAAGGCCAACATAATTATCACTATCTATCGTCGATGGCAAACTAGCGTTTCGGCTTCATTCATTTTCACACCGTCGTAAGGTTACCTCCCTGTACTTTTTCTATCAATGCTTTCATGGCAATTATTCGGATGAGCTCTTTTGTATCGTGCCTAAGCTTTTGGAATTTAAACGTAGTGCTAAGCTGGCGGCGAGATCTCATCAATTTACAGTTGAGCTGACTAGATGTAACTGTGAATTCTATGCTAACATTTTTTTCCTCGCACTTCTCGCTTGTGAAACTCTCTTCTGGCTCTATGCATTGCATTTAACTTTAATCTTCAAAAGTTCAGATGCAATGTCAATCGCTATCTCCTGTCCTCCTTGTGACGCTTCTTTTGTTTTCGCTCCATTGTAATCTTCCTGTTTCTAATTCTTCCATGTCCAGTAATCCCCTTGCATCTTAGCTGCTTTGTTGCCGTTCTTGGGTGAACTTGATTAAATAAAGAAATTTTAAAATATATACAAACTTGGCAGAATTCAGTTACAATGTGGCCACGGGCTTGCTCACTGGAAGTACATAATGGGGAACATATCCTATGCACGACATGGCACTGCAAATACCCTGCTACCAAAGTGTACGAGCCCCTACTAGTCTTGATGCAGCAACCAGAAAACTGCCAACAAGATGTAAAGTCACAACCACTAATCATTCATGTTACTAAAAATGTGAAGACAGTTAAGAAAATTTAATAATTGAAATCCTGAAGTCGTTATCCATAAAGAATATTTTATCGATAGTAGAGTGCCGTATAATGCATATTAAAAATATTGACAATTTCAAACTCTATCTAAAAAGTTTTTTTTTAAAGGAAAGTCACATAGAGATCTCCTCATCAATGTGGGTATATTTGCGGATATTTATTAGAAAAAATAATTCCAACGTGTATTTTCTCCTACAATAAAAATAGTCTATGAATATTTACCCCTTTTAATTAAATGACCCATGTCCTTTGTGCATACATGCGAAATTATACATTATCTCTATCTATAAAAGTCAGGCTGTGTGTGTGTGTAACGAATGCACGGCCGCATTTTTCGACGGATTTGCACCAAAATTTACATGCACATGCTCCAAGTTAGCGGAAAAAGCCAAAACCGACTTTGCATTCCCAACTCCCATCGATAGTGGAAATAATCGATATTTTCATGCTTCTACGGCAGTTTTCATGTAGTTTGCAGCTATTTTCTACTGGTCAGAGTGAGAGCCTAGAGCTGGCTGCCACGAATAGGCAGGAAGATTCTATTGGCCAGCGTGAGAGCCAACAGCTGACTGACACGAATGTTAACTAGCATGCTAGCATGCAAAAAAAATCAATAGCTGCATTCGTCACAAGTGGGAAAAATTTAAATCTGCATGGCGCTTTACTCCAATTGGCTCATTCGCTTGCTTAAACTAAACGTTGATTCTGATTCCGCAGAACTGGGTTGGGTGTGAAAAAGTATTTGTTGTTAACGTTGTTTTTTCATGCTTTTTTTTCCAGTTACGAGTCCTTTTTTAAAGCTGATCGTTTTGTGTTCATTTTGTTTAGTTCTTTTTTTCGTAACATATTTAATGTTTAGTATAGAGCTTAGAAAAAATTCGCAGTGTGAGATAGGCAAGAAGTAAGGCACGTAGCAACATCAACACGGCAAAGGGCACTCCTTTAAAGGCAAGGAAGTGCAAAAATATTTTAAGTCCAGTGATAGCGATTGCTGTATGAGTGGTACGATTTTTGAATCAAGCAGGGTGAACGCCGGGCCATGCTGCTAGTTAGGTTTATATAAAAAAAAATTACTTAATCAAAGAAATGAAATAGATATCTTTGTCGACATTTTCAAAGATTTTCCTTAAATAAAGTTTTTTTAAAAAAAGCTGCGAAATGAAACATACATATTTATGAAATGGACAAAGTCCAATAATTATTTTAGGACATTTTTATCCATAAAAAGAATATATAAACATAAAAATGTCTTACAATACATATTTATATTTGATATTTTAATAATAATTTTTAGATAATAAATTAACTGTAATAATTTTTTATTTTAAAAGTATTATAGTCTATTAGTAATTAGAATTAGGAATAATATTTTAAAATTGTATTTTAATATGACGTACTCATATTCAAACAATCCTTTTAGAAAAAATCTTTATGTGCACAGTTATAAATTTAACGGCAAAACAAAAGTGCCGAAAAAATTTTCGTCATTGAAAAGAAGTAGCCGACACGCGAGAAACTGATGTCATCATTTGTTGAACAAGCACCCCTACCTTACCTTAACTTAACCTCATTTCGAATGCAACTCATATTTTGATACAATAGTTGTTAGTCAAAATGAATATCCTACCACCCCATGTCAAAATGATTGAATTTTTCTGTATCCTTAGCAAATAATATTATGAATGTATGAGGTTAGAAAACTCCGGAAATTTCAAAATTAGATATTCCAAAATTCACTTGAAAATGAAACAGTACTAGGGATTTTAATTTAAGGCTATAATTAAATTTGAAATTTTTAGTTTCTGATTTTGAAACATGGTAATTCCTGTGCAGCGATGGAACCATTATTCTCTGTATAATTGTACTGGCACTGTTTTTAAAAAAAAAAAATTATAATCTTACAGTTCTTTCTCTTTATTTTAATATATATATATATATATATATATATAT
>OZ038516.1:56326747-56339247 GCA_964036315.1 Acanthosepion esculentum
TCAACATTTGAATTTTTGTTTTTAATAAGCTTTTCTTTGCTCTAAGCTTTCGTTTCATATGAGCCATGTTCAGAGTGTTTCTTTGGATATTTAAACAAAGATATTGGCAATCAAGATGATATTTTGTTTTTGACATAGAAGATTGCTGTGCGACGATAACGGTCGCGGAATAGCAGACGCAGGTCGTAAATTCAGATATTGGAGGCTATCTACATTAAAACCAAGCGACCCACACTCAATAAAATTACATTTCAAATAAGTCGCAACGCATTACCTCGCATTCTATATATATGTTTCTGTTAATATTTCGGTCTGTCATGTCGTACGACATCATAGAACCACATCATTAATTTAACATATATATATATATATATATATATATATATATATATATATAGAGAGAGAGAGAGAGAGAGAGAGAGAGAGAGAGAGAGGGAGAGAGAGAGAGATAGACAGATAGATAGATAGATATATATATATATATTTTGAACGATAAAAATTATTAGAAAAATCAATTAAAATCTTCAGACACACTGGGTTGTAGATTAATATTCTTATGCTTTTATTATTATTATTTCATTTATATTCCTCGACTAGTTTCGACCAACATGGCCATCATCGGGAGAGAAAAAAATGTCTCTGCTTGCTATAGCAGTAAACTACAGAAATGAATGTCTTGTTGAAGAAAACGAACGTTTGTCTGTAGTTTTCATTTGTTTTTTTATTGTTTATTTATTTATCTTTTTAACATTCCTTGTGTTGGTCAAACAGTCTCTTTTAAGTTGTCATTTGAGATAAGAGCTATATTCCCTTTTTTTTTTTCTTTTTTTTTTTTTTTTTTTTTTCCTCCGGTCAGTTCAGCAGTTTATTTGTGTTTGGGGAGGGGATGGTAAGTGTGTTTGTGTGTGTGTGTTTGTGTGTGTGTGTTTGTGTTATTTAGTTTAGTGTGTGTGTTATTTAGTTGTTTAGTCTCTGGTAAGTGTGTGTGTGTTATTTGGTTTTTAAGGGAGTGAGTGAGTATATGTGTTAGCTTGTATATTGCTGTGGGTGTGTGTTATCATTTGGCTCATTAGGAAAGTGAGTGAGTATGTTGTGTGTGGGTGTGTGTATAGGTGTGAGGCCTCAACACCTCCGTAAGCCTGTCTTTTTTCTATGGGTATGGAATGTGGGTAGGTTTTGATTTGTAGGGTTATGTGTTGCTACTATCTATATTGTTTAATTTATGATTTAACCCGGCTGGAAACAGGGTTTGTAAACGTCGTATCCACTTATTTTCATGGAACTCTAAAATTCTTCTAGTGTTATCTGCTTTGGGCTTTTCTATTCTCTCAATTATGGTGAATTTGGCATGGGTTTTGAAATTGTGTTTTTCTATGCGGAAATGTTGTTCTACAGGTAATAATTTTTCATGGGGAGTAGACTTAATTCGATTGCGGTAATTATTGATTCTGTAGTGAAAGGGCCATTCAGATTACCCTACATATTGTTTCTGGCATAGTGTGCATTCTAGGAGGTAAATTATGTTATGACTTCTACAGTTAGAGTCGTGATAGATTTTGTAAGTAGATTTAGTGACTGAGCTAGTGAATGAATTCGTGTGTGTGACGTGATTGCAACATAAACTTCTTTTGTTGTTACATGGTTGGGAAAATCCTGTTGTTTTTGTTGTTAGTTTATCCCGGATTACCTTGTCCCCTAAAATGCGGTTACTACCTATGATTTCTTTTAGGTTCTTAGGTCGACGATATGCTAGAAGGCCGGGTTCCTTAAATAGTTTTTTTAGGTCTGGTTTGTGATATATATATATATATATATATATATATATACATATATATACATATATATATATATTTAAATAAATTTCCAAGAAGATAGAATCCAGGTAGAATTCAATGTCCAGGAAAGAGCAAGAATAAATATATAAAAGGCTCAAACACTAATATTCCATGGTTAAAATTTATTACATTGGAATCGTAATCACGATCCAATTCACCAGTCCTACAAATTCAAAATGAAATCGGAGAATATAATTCCGGGTACAAAAAATAAAATTTTAGTGAGAGTGTATGTGTGGGAGTGTTAAACAAGTGTGAGAGGGAAATGTATGAACGATTTAGAGAGGGGGGAATAGAAGAAAAAAGAACAGGAAGGCCTAATGATGGAGGTGGGGATTAAATTTAACAGTGAGAAGTTTAAGTTGACCACTCCCAGACATACACTCTCACTAAAATTTCATTTTTTTTATACCCGGGGTTATATTTTCCTATTGCTTTTTGAATTTGTATATCTGATGAATTGGATATTAGAGTTTGAGCCTTTTTTTATTATATTTTGTGATATATATATATATATATGTATATATATATATATATATATATATATATATATATATATATATATATATATATATGTAAAAAGGGATGATTTTTTAGTAGTTCCAACAAAGCATAATATTTTTTTTAAATTCCACATTTCAACCAAAAATCCTTTGCAGTTTCTCTTTCCTTTTTCTCACACACACACACACACACGCACACACACACACACACACACACACACACACACACACACACACACACACACACATATATATATATATATATATATATATATATATATATATTATGAAATGGACAAAGTCCGACAATTTTTTAAAGATATTTTTAGGTTTTAACATTTTTTTTATAGATACAAATATTTAATTAAATGCTGTTTTTATAATAAACAGTATGTAAACAACATTTACCGGCCTGAATGTCCGAGAAATTTTCATGAACATTTCTCGGACATTCAGGCCGATAAATGTTGTTTAATACTGTTTATATTAAAAACAGCATTTACTTAAATATTTGTATCTATAAAAAAAAATGTTAAACATAAAAATGTTTATATATATATATATATATATATATATATATATATATATATATATATATATATACCACTTTAAATATTAAATAAAGTGATGATTTATAATAACTCTAAACAGGATCTTTTTCAAGATCAATACACGCAGACACACACAAATCACACACACACACACACACACACACACACACACACACACACATATATATATAGATATACAGGTAAGATTAGAACAAATAGAATACAATTCTAACTTTTAATTTAAAAGCGGTCTCAATACAAAATAGAGCAATATCATTTATTTATTTTAGAAATAATGTCAAAATCACAATACCGTTGTTGTCGTGTTTCGATGTGGATCAAATGCCTTTCATCAGGCGATTATTAATATATATATATATATATATATATATATATATATATATATATATATATATATATATATATATATTTGAATTGGACTATGTCCGACAATTTATTTTAAAGACATTTATGATATGTTTAACGTTCTTTTTATTCATACAAGTATTTAAGCAAATTTGTCATTCAAAACTTCTTCCTCAAGCTAAAATAATGTTCTTATTGACATATATATATGTTCTTATTGACATATATATATATATATATATATATATATATATAAATATAAATACACACATATATATATATACATATATATATATATATATATATATATATATATATATATATATATACAGGGTGTCCATAAAGTTCGTGTGCACTTTGAAAAAATCATAACTTTATTTGTATTTGTGATAGCAATAATCTGTAAAAAATGTTATAACGTTTAAAGCAACTAGTTTTAAGTATAGATAAAATAACAAATTCGATTTCAGGCATTACTGTAAATCAGTTGGTAAAATCGTATTACCCCTTGTATTGCTAACGATGGAGGACATGTGGAAACTTAAATAAAATTTCACTAAAACCTTAAAATATATAGATTTACTTGTTTCTAATCCTTTACAAATTATTTCAATCGCAAATAAAAAATAAAGTTATAATTTATTTTTAAGTGCATACGAACTTTATGTACGCACTGTATATAGACATTGATAATATTAGTGGTCAATATATATATATATATATAAGTTTCCTTATATATATATATATATATATATATATATATATATATATAGAGAGAGAGAGAGAGAGAGAGAGAGAGAGAGAGAGAGAGAGGCACGGAGGAGTAATGGATAACGGCTTGGATTGAGGAATCGGAGAGCCAGTCGAATCCATTACATTCACTTACGTGCTAATACCCTTGGGAAAGGTGTGAATCCTCTTCTTCACCCTCCAACTATGGGTAAATAGCAGGAGAGACTGGGTTCTATAGCCTTGGATGGCCACTGGTCTAGGAGAAGGACAACTCTGAATTCAAAACCTGCGGAGGGTCGTTTGGGGACCTTGTGGCATCCGTTGCACCAGGTCCCTGTATTCGTCCCTCCAAAAAGTGTGGATGGCCCTGCACAAAGCCTTCACCACTATAATCAAATCCTGTGCGGGCTTTCAGTTTCTGGAACCTGATCTGTCTGACCCTCATATGTAGAGTTCGACGGGAGAATCCATCATATATATATATGGATGGAAACAAAGGATTTGCGTACTCAAAACATCCTTTACAAATAGTAAATATATATTTGGGCGATTAAAAACAGAAAAACCCTATCGTAACAAAAGTATAATAAATTATCAGACTTTTTATTTTTGATTATTCTCGTTGATTATTCTCGTTAATTATTCTCGTATCAGACTCATATGAAAATGCAGACATGAAATAACTTTTACGTTACTTAAATATCGAAAACTAAAAACGAACGAGAATAATCAAAAATCAAAAAGTAAAATAAAATAACTAAAATAAATTAATCCAAACCAACAAATAAGTAAATAAATTTAGTGAATAATAAACAAAACTTGGACGCACGCATAAGCACCATTAAACATAATTACAACAACTAACAATAAAATAATCAACAATAAATAAAACCATTAGCAAGCAACACAATAAACAGACAAAGACTGAATCCTGATCCACAACTATTTCCACCCAAAAGCTCCTGGCATAATTCATAACATAACCGTTACCTCTCACCAAAATAACCAGGTGATATTCATACCGGTTTCTTGCAGTTTCCTTCCCGTAAAAGTGGCATATTTTCCAGTGCAGATATTAGCCCACTCAATCATGCCATGTTTTATATTCATTAGGTTGTAATACTGTGCACCCTGATACAAGATGGTTAATTGTTTCTAGATATTTATCACAGAATCTGTATTTGAGGTCAACACCAAGTTTTCAGTATGTGTGCTTGGTAACTTCTCGTTAGCAAGTGTTGGTTCTGGGCAGCAAGAATAAAACCTTCAGTTTCAGATTTAACCCCGAACTACGTAATCAATGATGGGCGCAGTGTTTGTCTCCATCAGTTTGTTTGGTACTGTCAGAGTATTGACCATGAAAAGGCTTATCTTGCCACCGTCTCTAGAATATGGTATATTGCATTTGCTTTCATTATTTTTAGATTCTATGGCGCTGTATTAGGTGTATTATGGTTTATTTGCACTTATTTAAATACTTGAAATTCCTTTTTAAAGTTATTTCACAGATCCTCATCCAGTCTTCTGTAGTTTCCAGTTATCTTTAAAGGCCGATTCTTGTAGTTATGTAAGATAGTTCTAGTTGAACTAATCCTCTGTCCCCTTCGGTTCTGGGCACATACAGACGATCAGCATCTGATTATGGCTGATATTCCGTTTAGTCAATTCAATTCGGTATTAAACACCAGACGCACGCGCCTGTAGTATTTTTTCTTTTCTTACTTTCTGCTTCCTTTGAGGATGCTGTATTCCATCTCTTTCACTGACTCCTAGATATTTATAGGCTTCTTCTTCCAGTTCCATTATCTTTCTGAGAAAATCTAGACCTATTAATGTGTTTCTGCAATTCTCTCCCTTTCTTGAATGTTACTGTTGACATTTATCTATTTCGAAATCCAAACCGATGTCGTCACTGAAACATTTTACAGAAGTGAGGAGACCCTTCAACTCATTGTCGTTTTTGGCTAACGTGTCATTCATCGAAACTTAGTGCAAGTATCAAAATAGAGGAAACTATAAAAAGGAAACAAGCCTCAATAATAAAATACCTTTACCATTGGACACAGCTTTAAGATGCGTATAGATATTAGAACCTTGAATAAATTCTCGTTGCTTTCCAACAGACGGCTTTCTCAAAACTGCGTGTGTGTACTTTCAGGTGGTCGCGCATCTATAAGGAAGTACTCTAAGCAAGCTTTAAATTCAGTGTATGTTATTTCGCCGAAGTGTAAACCACTTTGTTTTTCATAGCGTTAAACATGTCGGATTTCGTGACAAAGAAAGTGTATTTGCGGGGATTTTTACTGAACTGCTTTATTTTTAAAAAAATCACACAGCATTCTTGTTGAGACTTACGGCGACCATGCTCTGCCGGAAACAAATGTAAAGATTGGGTTAGATGCTGCAAAAATAACGATTTTGATGTTGAAGATAAAGAACGCCCTGGCGCACCAAAAAAAGATTGTCGATGTCAAAAAACGGGTCGACTCGTTAGTCTCAAAAGACGTGTCGTTTTTCTGACGTAGAATTCAAATGCTGCCAGGAAGATGGGACAAAATCGTGGGTAGCGATGAATGATAATTTCAGTGACATGTTGTTTACTAATTTTTGTAAATAAAACATTACTTTTTGATGAAAAATCAACGAGGACTTATTCAAGGTCCAAATATATAAAAGGCGTATAAAATAATTCTAATACGTATATATTCATTTTCTGGTACTGTCAAGTACTGCGAAATCGTCTTACAAACAAGGTCTTTTGCAAAATGCCAGGATGTAGTCAGCAAAACGTTTTGTCTACAGTACTTTCATTTAGTCCTTGATAGTAACTGTTATGGGTAAAAACCAGGCGAAGAAAAAAAAAACTAAAACATGAAACGTTATATTTATTTAAACCAGTGTATAATTTCGACGTGCGGTGTATACTCGAGTGTAGTGCGAGGTTTTAAGATCAATTATTATACGCAAGAATATAGGGAAACGCACTGTACACAGGTACTTTTTTCTGACGGGATTAAAATTGGATGTCAGAGTCGCTTACGGTTATTTGGGTTTTGTCCTATATCGCCACTTGCAAAACGAAAACATCAACCTGAATACTTGAGTCATGTTCTTAAATATCCTCGTCTGATCAAGCTTTTCTTGTAAATTTCACGCATCGCGCCAAAGCCTTTCAGAAATATCGAAACTCTCAGTTGTATGTGTCGTGAGCAAGTAAATGGTTACCGAAATATCAAAACAAATGTTGCAGATATATCATATATTAAACAGTAAATACAACAGAAGAGTATTACACGACTAGTGAGTGTTGACCCAGCATTCAATCTATTCGACTGTTCCCCTAAGGCCTACTCTCCTATTAATCTTATAGTAGTCGGAAGAGTCCAACATAGACTCTTTAGAGGGAGGACACCACAACAGAAAGCAATGGTGAAAAAAGACTTTCGGTGTGTAAAGCCTGAATGTTTTGGTGAAGTTGGTCCTTCTTGAACTGGCGCTACGCACATACACACACACACAAACATCAGCACACAAACACGCGCCCGCACACACACACACGCACACACACACATATATATATGTATATATATATATATACATACATATATATATACTGAGCATATATTGAGCAATAAAAAATATTAAAATATTAAAATCTTCAGACACACTAGGTTGTATATTAATATTCTTTCGTTTTTATTATTATTTCATTTAGATTCCTCGACTAGTTTCGACCAACATGTCCATCATCAGGAGAAAACTAATTTTCTGCTTGCTGGTAGCAGTGAACTACAAAAATGAATGTCTTGATGGAGAAAATGAGCTTTTGTCTGTAGATTTCATTTGTCTTTTTATTTTTTTATCATGAATTTTGGTGTCTTTGTGTTGGTCAAACAGTCTCTTTTAAGTTGTTATTTGAGATAAGAGATGGATCGATTGATGCTGCTCTGAGAATCTTTGCTATATAAGCTTTAGAATAATAAGAAACATGCCGGATTAGAATGAAAGTGAATTCATTCCTGGAACAGATTGCTCCCTCTGGGTGTTGACTTCAATGTCCACTTGTATATTTACGTAAGCTCTATCTCTGATATTGATCACTTTAACCCACTTTAACTTTCTTCTACCATCAACTTTGATGCAACCCAACAGTAATCCTTGTCCATCACTAAATTGTACAGTCTTTACAGTGAATCTTGCATTGTTTCATTCTCCCACTGGTCTTCATACGTATTTTATTGCATTCGAATGTAAATCTGTTTTGTATTCATCTACGCCCGTTGAAGTACTTCTGTTGCTACGCGTCCGTTGACGTTGATCTTGTGTTTCTCTACGCCCGTTGAAATTCTTCTGTTGCTGCTATACGCCCGTTCGAGTTCTTCTGTTGCTATACGTCCGTTGAAGATCTTTTTTTGTTGCTATGCGCCCGTTGAAGTTCTACTGTTGCTATACGTCTATTAAAGTTCTTCCTTTGTTGCCTACACCTGTTGAAGTTCTTCTGTTGCTATACGTCTATTGAAGTTCTTCCTTTGTTGCCTACACCTGTCGAAGTTCTTCTGTTGTTATACGTCCGTTGAAGATCTTTTTTTGTTGCTATGCGCCCGTTGAAGTTCTACTGTTGCTATACGTCTATTAAAGTTCGTCCTTTGTTGCCTACACCTGTTGAAGTTCTTCTGTTGCTATACGTCTATTGAAGTTCTTCATTTGTTGCCTACACCTGTTGAAGTTCTTCTGTTGCTATACGTCTATTGAAGTTCTTCCTTTGTTGCCTACACCTGTTGAAGTTCTTCTGTTGCTATACGTCTATTGAAGTTCTTCCTTTGTTGCCTACACCTGTTGAAGTTCTTCTGTTGCTATACGTCTATTGAAGTTCTTCCTTTGTTGCCTACACCTGTTGAAGTTCTTCTGTTGCTATACGTCCGTTGAAGTTCTTCTTTTGTTGCTATACGCCCGTTAAGGTTCTTTTCTGTTACTGCTATACGACCTTTCAAGTAATTTTTGTTGCTATACATCTTTTGCTGTTATACGTCTATTGAAGTTCTGTTGTTGCTATACACATGTTGAAGTTCTTCTTTTGTTGCTATACGTCCGTTGACGTTCTTCTTTTGTTGCTATACGCCCGTTGAATTTCCTCTGTTGTTGCTATACCTCGTTGAAGTTCTTCTTTAGTTGCTATACACCCGTTGACGTTCTTCTGTTGTTCCTATACGTCCGTTGAATTTCTTCTGTTGTTGCGATAAGCTCGTTAATGTTCTTCCTTATTAACTTTCTGCGTATTGTATCAAGTGAAACGTCCCTGTTAAGATCATATTCGTTCCGCATTTGTCCTCGTCTTAATTTTGGATTCCCTACTGATAATCTTTCTTTCTGCCCTCTTCTCAAACGTTTGTGGTCTCCTGGCTTTATTTGCACTTAAAACAGTTCCCAAAATATTAAACGTCTTTCATAAAGTCTGAACACTGTTGTGGAAATTTACTGCTGGCTGGCCATTTCGTCTTGATATATCTTCTCTCCGTGTCACAACGTTCATCTTTGTCTCAGCAGACATTTTAGCCATGATTTCAGTGTAAAAAGAAAGCTAATGTGCGAGGTGGTGTACTGGATAGCGGCTCGGAGTGAGAACTCGACCCTCCTGGGCAAGACGATTAACTACATGCGCGCTCTGGGCGAGACGATAAACTACACCCGCGCCCTGGGTAAGACGATAAACTACATCCGCGCTCTGGGTGAGACGATGAACTACATCCGCGCTCTGGCTAAGACGACAAACTAAAATCCGCGTCCAGGGTAAGACGATAAACTAAAATGCCCGTCCAGAGTAAGAAGATAAATTACACCCACGTCCTGGGTATGACGATAAACTACATCCGCGTCCTAGGTGAGACGATAAACTACATCCGCGTCCTAGGTGAGAGGACAAACTACATCCGCGTCCTGAGTAAGACGATAAACTACATCCACGTCCTGGGTATGACAATAAACTACATCCGCGTCATGTGTAAGACAATAAACTACATCAGCGTCCTGGGTATGATGATAAACTACATCAGCGTCCTGGGTGTGACGATAAACTACATCCTCGTCCAGGGTAAGACGATAAACTACGTCCCACAGCAAGGCCTCTGATCAGGAGGTGGTGTACTGGATAGCGGCTCGGAGTGAGAACTCGACTCTCTTGGGTAAGACGATTAACTACATGCGCGCTCTGGGTGAGACGATAAACTACACCCGCGCCCTGGGTAAGACGATAAACTACATCCGCGCTCTGGGTGAGACGATAAACTACATCCGCGCCCTGGGTAAGACGATAAACTAAAATCCGCGCCCTGTGTAAGACGATAAACTACATCCGCGCTCTGGGTAAGACGACAAACTAAAATCCGCGTCCAGGGTAAGATGATAAACTAAAATGCCCGTCCAGAGTAAGACGATAAATTACACCCACGTCCTGGGTATGACGATAAACTACATCCGCGTCCTGGGTGAGACGATAAACTACATCCGCGCCCTCGGTAAGACGATAAACTAAAATCCGCGTCCAGTGTAAGACGATAAATTACATCCACGTCCTGGGTAAGACGATAAACTACATCCGCGTCCTGGGAGAGACGATAAAATACATCCGCGTCCTGTGTAAGACAATAAACTACATCCGCGCTCTGGGTAAGACGATAAACTACATCCGCGTCCTGGGTAAGACGATAAACTACATCCATGTCCTGGGTATGACGATAAACTACATCCGCGTCCTGAGTATCACGATAAACTACATCCACGTCCTGGGTATGATGATAAACTATATCCGCGTCCTGGGTGTGACGATAAACTACATCCTCGTCCAGGGTAAGACGATAAACTACGTCCCACAGCAAGGCCTCTGATCAGCAGGTTTTGAGAAGCGTGGTATCACTTTTAATTGCTGGTGTTCACTGCTCCAACTTGACCTGGGGTGTAGAACCGGTTAGAGTACCAGCTCTGGGCAAACTGGTGTCAAAACAGTATGAAAGTGTAAAAATAGGTTTTAATACCAGAGATACTTTGCAAAAAATTATAACCAGCAATAAATTTTTGAAGGAAAAAATTATTATCAACAATACTTTAAAAAATATTACCAACAATGCAAACAGCTATAAAATTTTTGAAAAAAAATTACAAGCAATGGTTTTTTGAAGATTAACATTACCAGCAATACATTTTTCGAAAAAAAATATTACCAGCAATAAAAATTTTGTCGTCATTAAATAATCCGTATCTGTCTATATTTCTGAGATGAGGTATTATGTATACTATTTACATTATTCGGACTATTGTCCTAATCTTTGTCGCCATATATATTACAATGTTTCGGCCGTTGTACGCTCCGGCATTTTTCAGGTGATTGGAATGTCGAACTGAACCCTTTATTTCGCTCACTGGGGTAGACTGTTCTAGTTCCACGTTCCATGTCTAATGGATGTCAGTTATCAGTTATCTCCTGTTAATTTCTCTCTGAAAGTTCTCCACTGCCTTAAATGGGTATTGAACTCACACTCTTTGGGTCCTGTCACTGGATCTAACCAACGCCTTTATCCACTATGCCATGTGTCCGAGGATAATAGTGGATAAAAGCACGTGGAACTAGAATAGTCTACCCCAGTGAGCGAAATAAAGGGTTCAGTTCGACATTCCAACCATCTGAAGAAGGCCGTAGCATACAACGGCTAAAACGTTCTAATAAATATGGCGACAAAGATGAGGGCAATAGTCCGAATAATGTAAATAATGTCAGTTTTATTTCTTTATTATTTTTCTTATTTTCCATGATTCTCGTTTTTCCTTCATTTTTCAAATAATCCATTGAGGTTGAAAAACCGTAAAACAAAACAGACCAAACCAAATCAATCCTGAGAACTCGGAGAGCCGAGTTCGAATTCCAGTCAAGTTCGTTAGATTCACTTACGCACAAATACTCTTGGGAAAGGAAATTTATGAATCCATCTCTCATCCCCCCAGCTATAGGTTAAATAGCTGGTCAAACTGGATATTTCAGACTTGGTTGGTAACCAGTCTCCAGCAGAAAAAATGGCAACCTACTGCGGGAAAAAATCTGCCTTGTCTGTCATGTATCGAAAGATATATGATCGCCCAACCGTGTATCACGTATGGCAGATAACTGACTGACTGTGCAACTACAGGGTGCCCAGTAAAAAAAAAAAAAAAAAAAAGCGTTAAATTTAGAAAGACGTGAGACGACCGTTGAAAAATGGTGGCAGCTGCTGTGACTGAAAAATTCAGGAAGAATTTCTGCACATTTCGTCAATCCCTATGTCGGATGTTCTTCTATGAAAAGCACGATAACTTGACGCTCAAAAGCAATGACATGTTTAGCTATACGAGAAAAAAAGAACGAAAGACAGAATCTTTAAATGACGAGTTACAGAATCGAGCAGCCATTAATCAAACGTAAAAGACCCAGTGTTAAGTAATTACGCCAGAGTCGAATGATTATTCAAGGTCATGAATATTCAAGAAAT
>OZ038516.1:56344247-56356747 GCA_964036315.1 Acanthosepion esculentum
GGCATTTGATGCAGGCCTCCCTGTTGAGTCTGAGGCCATCACCAACAGAATCGGGTGTTCTTTTCTTATCAGAATGATCACAATTAGTTTTCCGAGCGGCCGTAACTTCGTAATCACCATTAGACTCATTGAACTCTTTCTGAATCCTCTGCACTGTCCTCAGATTGACACTCAAACACCTTGAAATGTTGTTATTGGAGCTTCCGGTGTCAATGTTAAGCAGTACAACGTGCCGTTTCTAAATTTCTGGGTCGACAAAATCAAAAACAAACAATGCTCATGCGCTAAATTAAAAACATAAATGGTGACATCACACCCTCTCCCTCTCTCTCCCCCCCTCTCTCTCTCTCTCTCTCTCTCTCTATATATATATATATATATATATATATATATATATATATATATATATATATATAGGTGACTATACTCGTGTCGAAAAACTTTCGAATTCTTGATTTAACAATAGCCAAATCGATCTCGAAGGGAAAAAAAGGTTCTAAAAAAGAAAGAGCCAGGAACATGAAAGTCTGTCGAAAATAATCGCACAGATACAGGTTCAAGGCCTAAAGAAAAAACCCCGATACGAGTAAACAACTAACTAAATAACTAAAGACTGCCTAAGTGAAACCTTGGTAGGTTTGTCTGGCTCATTAGGTTTGACTATATATATATATATAATAAAAAGGCTTAATCACTAATATTCCATGGTCATAATTTATTACATTGGAATTGTAAATACGATCCAATTCATCAGACCTACAAATTCAAATAATATATACATATATATATACACATAATATTATTTTTATTTTTATTATAAAAGATTATAATAAAAACATTGTGAAAGTACTATACAAAAGCTTTCATGTTTCAATACGACGATTTTACTTCTTCAGGCGATCGTAAGTAACTGGTGATAAAATGATTTTTAAGGAAATTTAGAAACGAATTCTTACTTATTTTCCGAAATTTAAAGTGGGGACATAAGATCAGAATTAAAATTAGACTCGTGGGTATGTCTTGATTAACCAATTAAATGTTAGATCTACACTAATTTAAAAAAGTTTTAATCTATGTTAATTTAAAAAGTAGACAATAATATTGTTAATTTAAATTTTTCTCATATATATATATATATATATATATATATATATATATATATATATATATATATATATATATATATAGTGATGATATTAGTGGTCAATATATGTATATATAAATTTCCAAGAAGACCGAATCCAGGTAGAGGTCCAGTTTTACTTTTACTTGTTAGCATTCAGTATACCAAATAACACTCTTGAGCGCTCAGCCTTGGAGCAGGTTGAATGGAAATCAACGTGTTTTAGTGGACTCAGCAGTTTTCAATTTGCTTGTCAGGAAGCGAGAACAAGATCTAAAAGGTGGGCCAATCTAACAGTGATCTCATCCCACAATCCTCACGATTGCTCCATATGCGGCCTACAGTTGTAAATCAGTAATGGGGTTTAAGTGCTTAAGATTATCGCACAAACATTTATAACTGAATAAATTAAGCTGTCACATGCTCATACGTCGAAACCGACATGTGAGTCCATTATTATATATATATTGTTAGGTTGAATATTTTCACATACATATACATATATCAGTACCCATATATATATATATATATATATATATATATATATATATATATATATTTATATATATATATATATATATGGAGAGAGAGATAGATAGATATGTAGATTGGTAGATATCAGCATGTATGTATATATATATATATCTACAGTATATTAGATGTGTGTGCGTATATATATATATATATATATATATATATATATATATATATATATATATACGCACACATATCTATATATAATAAAGTGATATATATACATACATTTACATATATGCTGATATGGGTACGGATATATATATATATATGTATATATATATATATATATATATATGTCTGTGTGTGTGAAAATATTCAACCTAACTTAATGATATAACTCATCTAACTGAATTATGTATATATATATATATATATATATATATATATATATATATATATATATATATATATATATATTAGGAAATGGAATATGTCCGACAAATATTTTAAGACATTTTTTATGTTTATACGTTCTTTTTATAGATACATATATTTAAGTAAATGCTCTGTTTTTATAAAGTGCTATCCACAGACAGACTGTTTCGCTGTATCGCAGCTCATCAGTTTGGCAACATGTCCGGTTACCTCTAGCTGGGATTGAAACCCGGCTGAATTTGCCTCAGTCGGAGAATCTATCCCTAAACCGTTGGCGCACTGCAGGAATGAAGGTGAATTTAAGCGTATTTATTTTTAGATAAATACACCAGGGATTGAGAGAACACGATTCGTTTTATCGAAGAGTCTTGTATTAGTAGCAGGAATAGTCTCTGCTTACAAACTCACACTTCTTTCAACCGTCATATATATTTCTAAAGAATTACTGAGATTTGGGTCGTCTATTCCAAATACGGAGTATCACCTAAGATAAAGTTTTAAGTAATATATATAAAAATACATACATTATTATATTATATCTGATTCTTACCCACCATATATATATATATATATATATATATATATATATATACATATATATAAACCGAATGAGCCAGTTAAACCTACCTAGGTATCACTTAAACGGATCGTGAGGGTAAAACTGGCCAGTTTTAGCCTGACGATCCGTTTAGCTGAAACCTAGGTAGTTTTACCTGGCTCTTTAGGTTTATATTAGGTTTGCTCTACTTCGTGTATTGAGCACTTTAAGAAGTTATTTTACTCGTTTGGGATGTTTTTTCTTTGGACTCTGAGCTTGGATTCTGGACGATTGTTTTCGCCTCAATTACATGTTCTTAGTTCTTTCTTTTTTTATCCCTTATTTTTCCTTGGGTATTGGTTTGTTCAACTACAAGCCGAAATATCTAAGCTTTTTCCAACTAATTACCACTATATATATATATATATATATATATACATAAATATATATATATATATATATATATATATATATATATATATATATATATATATATATATATATGCGTGTATATATATATATATATAAATATGTGTATTACTTAGAAAGTAATGCATGATTAGCAAATAAATTTTTAGCAAATAAAGATTAGGTTGTAATGCATAAATATTATACAAAGTTACAAAAATTTACATAGTTTTTTTTTTAAATAAAGATTAAAAGATATATATATATATATATATATATATATATATATATATATTTATATATATATATATATATATATATTTATATATATATATATATATATATATATATATATATATATATATATATATATATATATATATATATATATGTACAGGGTGGCAAGAAAATTACTGTACAGTTACTTATAATAAAAAAAGTAAATCATTGAAGCAGTTGGCTTGCAGTTCGAACATTATAGGTAATTAATTTACTATTGTTTACCATAGCATTTTTTATTATTAATCAGAATTAACCAAAACCATTTTAATAATAAATATTTGAACTGTTGAGTGATTGCTTATTGCTTGTTATTGTAAGTAACTGTGTACTTCATCAGCCGCCGACCAGGGGTGATCTCACGGTTTCGGTGGCTATGGCGGGTCCGCCACCCCAGGCGCCACAAGCAGCGTTTGCCACCAGGCAGGGTATGGAGAAAAGCTAATTGATCTTTCCTATTTGTAAATTCTCGTAATGAAATAAATAAAACGATTGTTCCTCTTTGCCGCCTCTGTCCGTAATGAAAGTTCCTGAACGCGTTCGCCGTTATTGACGCGCTTGTAAAAATCATAATATTTCACTTGCGCATGTTAGGTCGTGATGTCGCATAATATTTCAGTAATCTTTGTTCTGATCGTAACTTTACTTTCTGGATTTGTCGTCGATTTGGTCGTTTTTCCTCTTTTTTATCTTTCATTTCCATTACTGGTCCAAAAGCACTCAAAGCAAACGTCGTATATTATTCTACAAAAGGAACTGATCTGTTGCCCTATATATATATATATATATATATATATATGTGTGTGTGTGTGTGTGTGTGTGTGTGTGTGTGTGTGTGTGTGTGTGTGTATATGTATGTGTGTGTGTGTGTGAGAGAGAGAGAGAGTGAGAGATATTTATATGGAGGAATTTCTGATTTTTTCGCAAAATATATTAGTTTAATTGAGATTTCCGTCGATGAAGTCCCAACTTCTCTAGGCTTGTCATCTTGTAAGAATGCCTAAGCTTGACAATGGAAAAAGGAGTATTTGAACGGCCCTGCCCTCAGCTATAATGCCAATCTAAAGAGTACCCTCTCAGCTGTCAATGTGCCTCATACCAACTTCGAACGAGTTTCCCCGGATAGAAATAAATGGAGATATTTCTGCGAGAACTGTATCAGAAATTTTAAAATCAGTTATATTGACCGGCTAAGAGACGAAAGACAACAGCGAAAAGCAAATAAAGCTTTATCCATATACAAACATCAGAATTCTTTTTAAATTTGAAATCGTTAACCGAACATCGAGAAATTAAAAGGCTGCATTTTTTTCGCCATAGAGGAATTTAGTTATATGCATTTTTCTTCTTACTGATTCTTCAGACGATATTTTGCCTGACTACCGCTCAGATTCTCACTGTATTGAAGTAAAAAAATAATGTTGATTATTGCTGGGAAGTTTGTGCCATACCATTACCATCTCGTCCCTGGTAATGGCATCATAAAAGAGGAGGCATTACTTTCAAAACGTCCTTCGGGTGTTTGTCTCTTGTTCTATGTATTTTATCTTGGAAAAATGCCGTTTTAATACAAAGTGTATATAAGTTTCTTTAACAAAGAGGCCTTAAAAGTGACATAAGCCATTTGCGATTAATTTACAAACAGTCTATGTCAGGCTATTCTCTCTTCTTCTTTCTCTTACATTGCTATTGTTCACACAATACAAGGCCCAAGAGCCACTCAAGGTACAGAGTTACTAAATGGGGTTGTTTTATGAATTATTAATTATGAGGATATGTAGGATAGATAACGGTTGATCGATTGTTAATTGATTCGCCTTTTATTTAAAGCCAGATAATATTTTAGATTGTAAATTTTTTGAAATGGGTGCAGATAATAATGATTTAATGATACATGTTTTACTAATTAACCCATAGCTGGTGGGGAAAAGGTGGATTCAGAAGCAAGGGTATTTGCGCGTAGGTGAATATAAAGGACCCAAACGGTATTGGAACTCGGCTCTCCGATTATCAATTCCGACACATTACATTACTCCATTTGCCCATCTAAGCGGTCACTTATCTAAGTTCTAAACAGGCTTGATATTGCCTAACGTCGGTGATCAAAGAAGAAAGGGGTGTTTCAACATGAGATGGCCGTAAGCCCTTTCTATCATCCGCATATCCAAGCTTACAGTATCCGGTATTCCCAAGCGGTCATCTATCTAGGTACTGACCAGACTAGAGCAGGTTAACGTCGGCAATCGTACAGAAACCGGTGTATTGACTTGATATATTCGTAAGCCTTATGTTGCAAAAATAAAATCATTGCATTTAGCTTCATCCATCAGAGAACGAAACACAATGTTAAAGAAATATATACACTTTGTCTTTATATATATATATATATATATATATATATATATATATATATATATATATATATATATATATATATATATATATATGCACAAATATAGTTTTAAAGTGGACTATATTTATGGGATAAAGTGCTTAATATCAGAGATAGAGCGCATGTAAATATATATATAAAAGTGAACATTGAAGTCAACACTCAGAGGCGACAGGCTGTTTCATGCTAGACTCAATCGTCAGGCACTGTGGAGTAATGGATACCGGCTGGTATTGAGGAATTGGGGACCCGAGTTCGAATTCCAGTAGAAACCGTTTTATTTACTTGCGTGCTAATACGCAAGGGAAAGGTAAGGATCCTGTGCTTCCCACCCACCGCTTTGGTTAAATACACTGCAACTCCTAGAATTTTATTTATACTTAAAAATATATATGCGGAAGGTCGTTTGGCGACCTTGTGGTATTTGCTGCACCAGGTCCCTGTATTCGTCCCTCCAAAAAGTGTGGATGGCCCTGCACAAAGCCTTCACCACTATAATCAAATCTCATGTGTCGGTGTCGGGCTTTCAGTTTCTGGGAACTGATCTGCCTGACCCTCATACGTCGAGTTCGACGGGAGAGTCTATCATATATTAATATCTTATTTTAAAATCTTTTCGAAAGAAATGCAAGGCGGCCCTAAACTTTTTACATGTAGCGTGTGTGTATGTTTATATATGTATGTGCGCGCACGTTTGCGTGTATATATATATATATATATATATATATATGTTGTTCATGATGAAGGTAGTCTTTGGGTATAGAATCCAGAGGTTGGCAGTGAATATTTCGAAGACAGTAGGGAAGCGTAATTCAGGTTAGCAGTGGATATCCCGATAAAGTAGCAGAGCGTAGTTCTTCCTTCTGTTCTTTCGCTTGACAGGTTGGCATTGGACATTTGGAGAGAGTAAACAAAATGGCCGCCATTATACACGTCGGGTAGAATATGTCTAGTCTTCTGATTGGTTAACCTTCTATGTGTGTACTATAAAATGAGTCAAGTCATTTTGGTTTGTTCACTAGTACATAATGTACTCAAAATAACTTAACAATATATATATATATATATATATATATATATATATATATATATATATATATATATATATATATATATTGTTACATACGGATATACTCGACTGGTGAGAACCGAAAGTGTTTTTGTAAGTATGTAAAATTTATAATAAATAATTATTGCTCTGCTGTTGGCATTGAGCCCTCTTTTGAATTAATGCTATGAACGTTCGGATTCATATTCTTTTCGTTTTCATTATATTTGGATATATATAGACCGGGTTCTGTAGTCTTGGATGGCAACTGTTCTGCCACAGAAAGAAAGGGCAAACTACTCCGGTAAAAAAAAAAAAAAAAATCTGCCTCGTCAGCCATGTATCCTAAGCGTGTATCATGTATGGCACATAGTTGACTGACTGACTTTTTTCCCCAGGTAGAACCCAACGACCTTCTTTTTTTTGTATACATTTTTAAAATTTTTTTTTATTCTATTTTTTTTACTCTTAAAGTTATTTTCATTCAGTCAGATAACATTGCCCCATAAAAAAGTATCTAAGATATAAATAAATATTTTATGAATTGTACATTTCAGAGAATATTGTTAATTTCTGACTGTATTTCCATTGAATATATTGGAATGTATAAATTGGCATTTTGGTGGATTTTTTGTGCGGGTGATGTTTTTAAATAAGTTATGAATTTATTTCTAACTGGGATCCATCTGCAAGACCACGTGCCGCTTTCAATCAAAATCTGCCAACATATCGCGTACATTTGAACGTGATGGATGTGATCGGGTATATTATGTAATACTCTACATCGAGTGGCTCTTGGGCCTCGTACAGAATGACATCATTGTAAAAAAAAAGAACGCAAAAAGTATTGTCAGTAAGCCGAGTTTCAAATTTCCGTATCTTTTGTTTTATTTCGCCCAAATGAACTTAGGCAGTGATTTTAACCCGGAGTACAGCAGAACACTGCTGAGCCGCGTGAGAGGATCGTAGCAGTGACGAAGGGTGAGTTGGTTCCAGGCCATGCACTTGCGGATATTTTATCATATACGGCCCGCCGTAATATTTCGTCACCTACTGTTTGTTTGGCAACAAATCTACAAGCTACTTGCTACTTCAACGGCTGCGTATATCTCTTCCGTTTACTTTTGAACGTATGCAAACCATATACCCCTTTGATGAGCAACGAACTCTCTATGTCTTTAAACTTTTTCAATATTATTTTGTTTTAGATCTTTTAATATGTTGTATAAACATTTCCTCTTCATGAAAATACTTTAAAACGACGAAAATTAAGAGTTCTTATTTATTTTACTGAAACGAGCTACTGACACTACTTCAAGAGTTTAAAATTCGTGAATAAATTCCTTTCTTGTTTTGTTAAAATTACCCGTATGCTTCCTCGTCGTTTTCATCCTTCCTTAATCTTTTTGGCGTGGGTAAATCAATTGTTCATTTTAACACCTAAGCCCCACGACACTATAGTTCTCCTGCTAACTGAACTCGAAAATTAAGTTTCTCAAGGTATTGGGATTTTCCGCCAGGACATGTGAAGATCTTATTTACTGGTTTTAATATAGGTTTTTCTCGCATATTTTTGTGAGAAAAATTAAATTAAAATTAGAAGAGTGTCTGAAGTCATGTGAATGGTTTCGTTTCAGTTCCTCCTGACCAGCGTCGAAGTACTCGCCAGTGTAAAATTATTCGCCAATTATATTATCGGCTTTTAAATAAACATTTGGCACTCCAAAGGATTTTCTCGCAACAAGCCAAGAAAGCTAAGTATTTCAAACTACCTCACTTCGTCTATTTTTGAAACTATATATCTCTTCGGGTAGCAACAAACTCTCTTACCTTTGTCTTAAACATTTTTTAATATTATTTTGTGTCAGATCATTTAATCTGTTGTATGAACATTTCCTCTTTAGGACAATACGTTAAAACTATGGACTTTAAGAATTCTTATTTATTTTCCAGAAACGAATGACTGACACTGCTTTAAGCGTATTAATTCGTAGATAAATTCCGTATCTTGTTTTATCAAAATTATCCGTGTGTTTCTTCGTCGTTATCATCCTTCATTAATCTTTTTAGCGTTGGTAAATCATTTGTTCATTTTAAACACTTAAGCCCCACGTCACTATAAATATGTTGGTCTTGTAGCAATTTGCCGTGTTACGCACCATTACAAGTAGCACAGCATATAAATAATTTTTGTGTCAGATCATTTAATCTGTTGTATGAACATTTCCTCTTTAGGACAATACGTTAAAACTATGGACTTTAAGAATTCTTATTTATTTTCCAGAAACGAACTACTGACACTGCTTCTAGCGTGTTAATTCTTAGATAAATTCCTTGTCTTGTTTTGTTAAAATTACCCGTGTGTTTCTTCGTCGTTATCATCCTTCATTTATCTTCTTAACGTGGGTAAATCAATTGTTCATTTTAAACCCCTAAGCCCCACGTCACTATAAATATGTTGGTCTTGTAGCAATTTGCAGTGTTAGGCACAATTATATGTAGCACAGCATATTAATATTATTTTGTGTCAGATCATTTCATCTGTTGTATGAACATTTCAATACCTCAAACTGGTTACTGACTCTATTTCAAGTGTGTAAAACTTGTGAATAATTTCCTTATCTTGTTTTGTTAAAATTACTCGTATGTTTCGTCGTCTTTACAATCCTTCATTAATCTTCTTGGCTTGGGTAAATCAAATATTTCTTTTCACCCCGAAATCCTACGCCACTTTAATCTCAGTAAATGTTAAATTATAATAAAACAGAAAGGTAATTATATATATTTTTAATAATTTTAACGGTTATCATTTTATTGCAAATTATTATAAATTGTTTTGTTTGTGTTAATAAAGATATCATGAAAAAGTAAACTCTCTTTTTTATTATCATTATTTAAATATACCACGGAAATTGAAAAATAGGTTCAAACGTGCCGTGACATGCAAAAGGTTGGAAACTTTGCTCTAGGGAAATAAATCAATCAATCTATTCTCCACAATAATCATGGCTTAAATAGAATGGTCAACCGAGCTCTTTGGGTGGTTGCTGACTTGTTTAACGGCACATTAACATCTTATGGGTCATTTAATGCCGAAATTTAATTTTCTTGGCAGCATTAGTAATTTCTTTTACAAAAATGTTAAGCAATGTCTAGTCTGGTCAGTACCTTAATGGGTGACCACTTGATGACAATATAACACTGCCTAAGAATGAAGATTTTGAATTCGTTTGTTTATCGGCATATCAACTCATTATGGGTCATTTAATGCCGAAATTTAATTTTCTTGGGAGGATTAGTAATTTCTTTTACAAAAATGTTAAGCAATGCCTCGTCTGGTCAGTACCTTGATGGGTGACCGCTTGATGACCATATGTCACTGCTTAAGAATGAAGATTTTATAGCGGCATATCAACACCTTATTGGTCATTTAATGCCGAAATTTAATTTTCTTATGATCGTTGAAGTAATAAAAATATGATATATGTTATTCTGCTTTCACAGTTGAATACATGGTAGATGATACTCAACTTTTGTGCATATGCATGTTTGTGTAGATTATAGGTGGAGTTATGTGCGTTTTTATGTTGCGGTTTAGTTGAAATTGTATTTTGGAATGCAGTTTGATTTCTTTAAGAAATTGTAGGATATTATCTGGGTTAAAATAACGAGAAAGTTCTTTCATGTTGGTTGTCGGCTGGTTAATTCTGTTTGGCGGCATGTCAACACATCTATGGGTTATTTAATACCGAAATATACATATTTTATAAGTAATTTTATGCTTTCAACTATAGTTAGATCCAATGACAGGACCCAAATGAGTGTGAGTTCAATACCCGGTTATGGCTGTGGAGAACTTGGGGAGGGAAATTAACACGAGATAACTGATAACTGAGATCCATTAAAATATGGCACATGGAACTAGAACAGTCTACCTCAGTGAGCGAAATAAAGGGTTCAGTTCGACATTCCAACCACCTGACGTTGTAATAAATATGGCGACAAAGATGAGTACAATAGACCGAATAATGTAAATAGTGTAGACAATTCTATTTAAGGTTTGATTTATTTTGTTTTACTGCGTATTATCATCAATGGGAAATATAGAAAATAGAGAGAAATATAGACAGAATACTGAAGGGCCAAAACATTGTAATAAATATGGTGACAAAGATGAGGACAATAGTCCGAATAATATAAATAATGTACATAATACCTCATCTCAGAAATATAGACAGATATTGAAGAGCCGAAACGTTGTAATAAATATGACGACAAAGATGAGGACAATAATCCGAATAATGTAAATAGTGTAAATAATACCTCATCTCAGAAATATAGACATGTACTGAAGAGCAGAAACGTTGTAATAAATATGGCGACAAAGATGAGGACAATAGTCCGAATAATGTAAATAGTGTACATAGTACCTCATCTCAGAAATATAGACAGATACTGAAGGGGAGAAACGTTTTAATAAATATGGAGACAAAGATGAGGACAATATCCGAATAATGTAAATAATGTACATAATACCTCATCTCAGAAATATAGACATGTACTGAAGAGCCGAAACGTTGTAATAAATATGACGACAAAGATGAGGACAATAATCCGAATAATGTAAATAGTGTAAATAATACCTCATCTCAGAAATATAGACATGTACTGAAGAGCCGAAACGTTGTAATAAATATGGCGACAAAGATGAGGACAATAGTCCGAATAATGTAAATAGTGTACATAGTACCTCATCTCAGAAATATAGACAGATACTGAAGGGGCGAAACGTTTTAATAAATATGGAGACAAAAATGAGGACAATATCCGAATAATGTAAATAATGTACATAATACCTCATCTCAGAAATAGAGACATGTACTGAAGAGCCGAAACGTTGTAATAAATATGACGACAAAGATGAGGACAATAATCCGAATAATGTAAATAGTGTAAATAATACCTCATCTCAGAAATATAGACATGTACTGAAGAGCCGAAACGTTGTAATAAATATGGCGACAAAGATGAGGACAATAGTCTGAATAATGTAAATAGTGTACATAGTACCTCATCTCAGAAATATAGACAGATACTGAAGGGGCGAAACGTTTTAATAAATATGGCGACAAAGATGAGGACAATAGTCCGAATAATGTAAATAATGTACATAATACCTCATCTCAGAAATATAGACATGTACCTCTTTGGGTTATTTAATGCCGAAATATACATATTTTGTACATAATTTTATAATTTCACAGTAGAGGTATGTTTTTTACATATGGACGGAGGGCTTGGAAAATTTGATACTCACAGAAAAGAAAAGAGTCGGTCATCGACCTGAAGAGATTGAGTGTATGGTTGACGGAAAATGAGAGAGGGTTCTTGGCAAAAATGGCTGAAAGGAGAGAAAACATAAAATAAACTTCCCTTCACCATCAGTCATCCGGCTTTTTATTGTAGACAATGTTATGTTTATTTTTTAGTAGTTCTACTATTGTTATGGTAATTTACCCACGCACGCATTGACTCTCCAAGCTATAAATAGGAGCAGGTACTGCCTTTTGGATTGAGAAAAGTTTCCAGTAGTCAGCTCTGACAGTCGGACTGAACATTCTTGACGCAACACCCTCGTTTGCATATATTTATATTACTGTTTCTGTTAATATATTTGCTTAAATCGAAAGGCCACAACAACTACAAAAAATATTTATATTATATATATATATATATATATATATATATATATATGCGTGTGTGTGTGTATTTTTATATTTTTAATGTTGCATTGGTTGTC
>OZ038516.1:56366747-56391747 GCA_964036315.1 Acanthosepion esculentum
ATATATATATATATATATATATATATATATATATATATAGGTTCCTGACGGGGAGCACATATTTTCTTTGGGATTTCAGGCTGGTAAATGTTGTTCAAAACTGTTTATTTTAAACAGAGCATTTACTTAAATCTATATAAATAACGTAGAAACAAAAAATATATATATAAATATATATATATACATATATATATATATATATATATATATATATATATATATATATATATATATATATATATATAATATAGAAAAAACAACTGAAAAGTTGCAAATTAAAAAAAATTGAATTTTTCTTTTTTTAAATATTATTTATATTTTTTTATATATATATATTTTATATTTCAGATCGGTCCCGATGTTTCATCAGAAATGGCTGTTTCAGAAGTTTGTTTACATTAAGTAGCGTCTGTCGCGAGACGCGGACATCACGTGATATGGTATGCACATGTGTTTGAATATTTCTAACGTAAATCTAAGTGTAGTAATATTTTAGATGTTGTTTAAAATTTTTTTAAATTATATCTTCTCATTATGCTATATATATATATATATATATAAATATATATATATATATATATATATATATATATATAATATGGAGAAAACAACTGAAAAGTTGCAAATTAAAAAAATTGAATGTTTTTTGTGAAAGTATTTATATATATATATATATATATATATATATATATATATATATATATATATATATATATATATACATATATATATATGTATATATGTATGTATGTATGTCTGATAGGCAACATTTCTTTCAAAGATCTTTTTCTTTTAATATTAAAATTTGATGAGTTATAGTCCTTTTTTTCCGGTTTAGTGTGCGCAAGGAAGTTTAAAAATTGACCGTCGTTTCTAGTGTCCCAAGAACTTTCGGACCTTTCTTTCAAACGGGATTTCAAATTTTCCTTGTCTGTCATATTCAACGTAACGTGTCTGGAAGAAATTTTTCTGTCTAAATATATGTTATATGAAACGAGTTTAACAACAGAATTGTCAATCCGCAAAATGTTTAATATTAAAAAATAAATAAAATAAAATAAACACTAAACTAATTGATTTCGTTTTTTCAGATTTTCGGATAAGGCGTTTAGCTATCTTGACACCGTTTGTTGTATGAATGTCTGAAAAAAGAACGCATTAAAATCCATTTCTGTCAGCCCCACTGCCTTCCCAACTGAGCAATGGTGAGAGGAAATAGATCATTCAGGGCTTCACTAATGATGCCAACACATATACATACATCTGTATATATATATATATATATATATATATATATATATATATATATATATATATATATATATATATGTATATATTCAGCTGTATGGATATTAGTTCGAAACCCTGGGTTTCACGCGTTTGCGATCATCTGAATTTTTTTTTTAAATAGACCTATTTATGCTTATAAATATATAGAAATATAATATATAAATATATAATATATAGATATATAATATTTAAATATATAATATATAGATATATAATATATAAATATATAAATATATAATATATATATATATAATATACAAATATATAATATATAGGTATATAATATATATATATATAATATATAGATATATAATATATAAATATATAAATATATAATATATAGATATATAATATACAAATATATAATATATAGATATATAATATATAAATATATAATATATAGATATGTAATATATAAATATATAATATATAGATATATAATATACAAATATATAAGATATAGATATATAATATATAAATATATAATATATACTTAAATAATATATAAAAATATATAAATATATAATATATAGATATATAATATACAAATATATAATATATAGATATATAATATATAAATATATAATATATAGATATATAATATATAAATATATAATATATAGATATATAATATACAAATATATAAGATATAGATATATAATATATAAATATATAATATATAGTTAAATAATATATAAATATATAATATGTAGATATATATAATATATAAATATTTAAATGTATAATATATAAATATATTTATGCTTATAACATTCATACTCTGGCTTCCATCATCAAAGTCCATTGAAGCACCATCATAAGATCGGTGAATAAGTTTAAAAAAGAGGGAACAGTTGTGCGGAAAACTGGTTCAGGCGGCCATAACAGCAAGTCGGATCATCATATTTACTTAGAGCTAAAGAAATCAAGTAGAAAAGTTTCAACTCAATCCATAAGACGTTTGACACGTCAGAGAGGAGTTTCAGCAATGACAGTCCAAATAGCAGTGAAAAAAGATCTTCAGTAATGATATCAACATTTATAAGCTGGCTTCCATCATCAAAGTCCATTCAAGAACCATCATGAGAACGGTGAATAAGTTTTAAAAAGAGGGAAGGGTAGAACGAAAACCTAGATCAGACAGTCACAGCAGCAAGAGGAATCATCATTTCAACTTAGAGTTAAAGAAAACAATTAGATAAGCTCCAACTCAATACATAAGACGTTTGGTACGTTACAGACGAGTTTCAGCAATGACAATCCAAATAGCAGTGAAAAATAACCTTCAGTAATGGTACAAACATTCATACTCTGGATTCCATCTTCAAAGTCCATTCAAGAACCATCAAGAGAAAGTTTAAAACAGTAGAGAGGAAGATTTCTCCAGGAGGTTATAACTGCAAGAGCGATCATCATTTCAACTTAGAGCTTTGTGTCTAAAGTAGAGCCTAATAGTGTTATAAAAAACCCAGTGTATTCCAGTATGATATCTTTAATCATTTTTAAGTTACAACAGTTCAAAGGTTAATCTAACAATTGAAC
Organism: Acanthosepion esculentum; assembly: GCA_964036315.1. NCBI lineage: Eukaryota > Metazoa > Mollusca > Cephalopoda > Sepiida > Sepiidae > Acanthosepion > Acanthosepion esculentum. The sequence goes on from OZ038516.1 coordinate 56,369,580, forward strand.
ATGTTTAGCTGTTACATGATTTTTTTTCTAGAACTGAGCCACTCGACCCACATACGATGAAAATGACGGGTGAGCCCTTTATCATACCAGGTGTCACAGCAAAATTGTCCAAATCGTGTAGCAGCATAATTATCCATCCAATAAAATGTTTAATACCTAAAAAATCACTAAACTAATTGAATTTTTTTACAGTTTTCAGATATAAGGTTTAGCCATATTGAAACAATTTGTCCTAAGAGTCACTGAAAAGCTCTTTGAGTTATTAAGCTACAAAAAAGAACAAGTTAAAATCTTTTTATTTCAGACCCATGATCTTCCCAACTAAACAATAATGAGATGAAAAAGATCATTCAGGCTTTCAGTAATGGTATCGACATTCATACTCTAGCTTCCATCTTCAAAGTACATTCAAAAGCAACAAGAGAACGGAGAATAAGTTTTAAAAAGAAGGAACAGGAGATAGGAAAAGTGGATCAGGAGGGTCACAACAGGAAGAGGGATCATCATTTCAACTTAGAGCGAAAGAGATCAATTAGAAACAATCTAACTCAATCCATTAGACTTTTGGTACGTGAGAGACGAGTTTCAGCTCTGACATTCCAAAGAACAGTGAAAAAATTATATATATATATATATATATATATATATATATATATACATATGAACTTATTTTCAATCTTTAATGACCTTCTGATCCTTAGCTATGAATAATTAATGATGAACATGTCATTTTCGTTTAGATCGATTTCATTACAATTGTTCTGTTAACCTTGGACATACATTCTTATTGCTCAAGTAGAGTTCAATAGTGTTATACAAACCTCAGAGAATTGCAGTTAGATATATTTCTAATATACAACTGTTCAAACCTTAATCTAACAAATGGACAATATTGCTTTTACACAATTTGAACAATTTTGCTGTTACACCCGTATATATATATATATATATATATATATATATATATATATATATATATATATATATATATATATATATATAGGTAACTACACTCGTTTCGGAAAACCTTCGATTTCTTGATTTGCCAATGATCAAATCAATATCGAAGGAAAAAAGGTTTTAAAAAAAGAAAGAGCCAGGAACATGAACGTCTGTCGAAAACAATCGTACAACATACAGGTCCAAAGCCCAAAGAAAAAAAAACCGATACGAGTAATCAACTAACTAACAAAATGCTCAATACAAAAGTAAAGCGGACCAAGTCAAACCTTGCGAGCCAGACAAACCTACCAAGGTTTCTCCTAAGCGGATCGTCAGGGAAATTATATATATAATTTACTGCTGACATATATATAAGAGGGATCATCATTTCAACTTAGTGCTGAAAACTAATGCTCCCATAGAACAACATTAGGTAAATATCAATCTGTCATCAAGTAGTCAAACCTGAGAACGCCTTAAATAAACAGCTACTGTCTGTGTAAAAAAATGGATTTCTGCGATATTTTAAACTTCAAGTTGTTTCAAATCAGATTAATTATTCCTTAAATTAGCTAATATTTGTAAAATGAAGTTTCAGAAAAAAGTATTTTATTTTTGAAAGATTTTTTTAAATAAAGAGAATTACATTGTAATGAAATATAAGGACTAAATATGGCGCTAATCAGATATTTTAACAAAAAAAAAATCCTCCCAGTCGAATTAAATTAGTTTTTGAAATAAAGTAAAGTAGTGGATATAATAAATATAATCTGTATCTGTCTATATGTCTGAGATGAGGTATTATGTACACTATTTACATTATTCGGACTATTATCCTCATCTTTGTCGCCATATTTATTACAACGTTTCGGCCCTTCAGTATCTATCTATATTTCTGAGATGAGGCATCATGTACACTATTTACAGTTTTCGGACTATTGTCCTCATCTTTGTCGCCATATTTATTACAACGTGTCGGCCGTTGTACGCTCCGGCCTTCTTCAAGTGGTTGGAATGTCGAACTGAACCCTTTATTTCCCTCACTAGGGTAGACTGTTCTAGTTCCACGTGTCTTGTTTAATGGATGTCAGTTATCAGTTATCTCCTGTTAATTCCCCTCTCCAAGTTCTCCACTACCCTTAACCAGGTATTGAAATCACACTGTTTGGTTACTGTTACTGGATCTAACTAACGCCTTTATCCATGGTGCCATGTGTACTTGGGGACACATGGCACAGTGGATAAGGCAGTGGAGAACTGTCCTCCCCAGAACATCTTGAGTAGCATTTCTTTGATGTCGAATGCCAGAATGTCTACCTAGCTCACAAATAGGTTAGTATTATAAAGCAAGTCACAGGCGAGGGAAAGAGAATGAGAAGCAATTGGTAGGAAACAGGAAACAAGGGACAAACCTCAAACTTCTATTTCTGGTTAAAAGACAGCCTTTCTAGCAACATATCTGATCCTTACTAATTATTGATGTTCTATCAATACATTTTCATCTATCTCATTCTTTTCATATCTATCTATCTATCTATCTATCTATCTATCTATCTCGGTCTGTTCATATCTATCTATCTATCTATTTCAGTCTGTTCATATCTATCTATCTATCTATCTATCTATCTATCTATCTTACTCTGTTTCTATCTATGTATCTTTCTTATTCTGTACCTCTCTATCAATCTTTCTTACTCTGTTCCTATATATCTTATTCTATTCCTATCTATTTATCTATCTATCTAACTATCTATCTGTCTATCTATCTATCTATCTATCTATCTATCTATCTATCTCAGTGTATTCATATCTATGTATATTTCTATCTATCTATCTATCTATCTATCTATCTATCTCGGTCTGTTCATATCTATCTATCTATCTATTTCAGTCTGTTCATATCTATCTATCTATCTATCTATCTTACTCTGTTTCTATCTATGTATCTTTCTTATTCTGTACCTCTCTATCAATCTTTCTTACTCTGTTCCTATATATCTTACTCTATTCCTATCTATTTATCTTACTCTGTATCTATCTATCTATCTATCTATCTATCAATCTATCTATCTATCTATCTATCTATCTTACTCTATTCCTATATATCTTACTCTCTTCCTATCTATCTATCTATCTATCTTACTCTGTTTCTATCTATGTATCTTTCTTATTCTGTACCTCTCTATCGATCTTTTTTACTCTGTTGCTATATATCTTACTCTATTCCTATCTATTTATCTTACTCTGTATCTATCTATCTATCTATCTATCTATCTATCTATCTTACTCTGTTCCTATATATCTTACTCTCTTCCTATCTATCTATCTATCTATCTATCTATCTATCTATCTATCTATCTTACTCTGTACCTCGCTATCTATCTATCTATCTATCTCATTCAGAGCTGCAAACTCGCCGCTGACTTCGGTTGTTATTTGAGGATCCTTCAATGTCTCAAGATCAACGCGGATATGGAGGCTTTTGAGGTAACGATTAGTTTCTAGTTTCAGCTCGAAGGATGTGATAATATTGTCATGGTCGCTGCCGATATCATCACCAAGAAATATTCTTCTTCTCGCCTTGTTGACACGGGACTTGAAGCGTTGCGGAATTAAGTCAATCGTGTTGCACACTTTCCTGTTGAGTTGCAGCTTGTAGTTCAAGATAGCTTATGGACGTGTAGAATGTTGGCAAAGGCAAGACAGTGGCTTCTGTCAGACTCAAGAAGACTGAAGTCCCTGTTGTTGATCTCTCCGGTGCCAAATTCCCTAAACTGTTCCTGCTCAGTTCTTTGGAATTCCAATGCCCTTGTACAATGGTGATGTTTTTCTTGGGGACTTCCGCTATAAATTCATAAAACTTTTCAACTTCCTCATTATCGTGGTTTGAAGCATAAGACTGGATGATGGTCATATGCAATTTTTGCTGATACCCGGATGGAGATGATATTGCTGGAGACGGGAGTGCAGCTGATAGCTATTGACACTTCTTGCAATCTCTTTCCGGACAATGGAAGCAACCACATACTGATGTTTATTCTCCTCTCCATAGAACCAGCTTTTGTGTCCATACTCTGCCCCTGATGTTTCAGCGATGCCACGTCTGACTTCGGACAGCCCAATTTTGTTCTAGCGATTGCGTCACTATATTCATTAACACGCCCACGTGTGTCAAATGTGGCACAAGGCCAGTTTAATGTGGGCTTTCCGAGCCCGTAGGCTCGGGCAAAAATTGCCCGTAGAACCCGTATAAACGGGATCGGGGTGGTCAACCACCCCGAACGAGGTTCTGCCCTTCGGCGGAACCTCGTCCGGGTTCCTCTCCGCCCAAAGGCAGAGAGTTCCCCTCTGCCTCAGTGGCAGAGAGTTCGACCGAATAGCTGAGACGGCCAAAAAGGACTGACTCACGCGATTGCGTCACAGTTCGTACGTGAGTTCTTGGATTCTGATGAAGGAATATAGTGTGCGAACTTGCCACGTTCCTATGGTCGTTACCCTACGTTGCTAGCTTGCTGATGTTCATCGCCCCAGTCGCCCACTTGTCACGCCCATCCTGGAATGTGTCGATGGGTCTGTTGCTGATCCGACCCTTGACAGTTCTGGTATAGTGTTTTGTTTTTATTCTTTTTTCTTTATGATAGACTTTCAGATAGATTCGCGGCGATCATCTCTCTAATCCCGTGAGCGACAGTCGAATACCATGGAATATGGTGTTAGGACGCCTTCGGACCGGTTGCAGGGCCGTTGAGTCCATTTTAACATCTCTCCGACTTGGCCGTTGACTGCCTCTACAGCTCTTCCGCCCGGTAGTACAGTACAAACTCTGCTTCCCATGTTTTTAACCCGTTCGCTAAAGTGGTTACGTGTGATATGGCGCGTGTAACCAGAATATAAGACAAAAAAAACTAAATAAAATAGATAAATAAATCGCTATTTACTAGGAAATAATGTAATAAATTAATGGAATAATTAATAACAAATAAACACGTTTGTTATTATTATTATTATTATTATTATTATTATTATTATTTCCTTTGATATCTGGCGTTTACACATTTATTTCCGGGTCTGGCCCAGGGACCTAAGGTTAGAAATGACATCATGACACTTTCCACTGACAAAAAAAAAAAAAAAAAAAAAAAAAAACATATTTTATATAGATAAAGGCCTTCGTAAATTGACCAACTGTAAATGTGAGAACAAGAATAATAATAATAATTATTATTATTATTATTATTATTAGTAGTAGTAGTAGTAGTAGTAGTAGTAGTAGTATTTTCTTTGATTTATGTTGTATACACATTTCTTTCCGGGTCCCGCCCAGGGACCTAAGGTTAGAAATGACATCATGACACTTTTCACTGACAAAAAATACAAAAAAAAACAACATATTTAACATAGCTAAAGGCCTTCGTAAATTGACCAGCTGTACTTGTGAGAACAACAACAACAACAATAATAATAATAATAATTATTATTATTATTATTATTATTATTATTTCCTTTGATTTCTGTTGTATACACATTTCCTTCCGGGTCCCAACAAGAAACATAAAGGCAGGAATAGCATCATGTCATTGTCTACTCATCATTTTTCTAAGAATAAAAGCCTAAAATCACATACATTTTGCATAGATAAAGACCTTCCTTACGTGTGAGCTGTACTTGTGAGAACAATTTGTCTATTTCGTTAAGGCATGGGCTACGAGGATTCCCTTCCCTGAGTCTTTCGAAACATTTTTCAGTCATTCCGAGGGCTACAACTGCAACAGGAATTGTTTTTTTTCTTCTTCATGTGCCAAATTTTTGAGATTTCGATTTAAAGGTCCTGGGCGATTAGCTTTGATTGATGAAAAAAAAAACTGAGCAATCAAGACCAAACATATTTTACATATATGAAGCTTTTGTTCGTAATGTGTGAGCTGTACTTCTTAGTTACAATTTATTGTATTTCTTTAAGGCACTGGCTACCCAAAATCATTTCAATGAGTCTATCGGAACCTTTTCCAATCAATACAAGGGCTCTGTCCTGGGAATGACGATAAACTACATCTGCGTCTTTGGTAAAACGTGAAACTACATCCGCCAGCAAGGCTTCTGTTCAGAAGGTTTTGAGGAGCGTGGAACCACCTCTTAATTGCTGGTGTTCCCAGGCCCACCCTGATTTAGCGTCGTAGCACCTGTTAGGGTCACAGGTATTGGCAAATATTTAACCCCCAAACTGGAGTCAAATCACTATAAATGTGTAAAACTAAGTTTTAATAACAGAAATATTACCAACAATACATTTTTGAAAAGAATATTACCTGCAATAAAAACCCTGTTGCCATTTTTGAGCCATTGGGGTTGATATGCCATTAAAAAAAAAAACAAATAAAGCTAGGACTCCAACTACAACTGGAATTATTGATGTCCTCATGTGCCACATTTTTGAGATTTCAAATTCATTGCATTTTGATATTTTTTGTGGTCTTTGATCACGATGTCTGGGCCATTAGTTTTTTGTTGTTCTGTCTCTGTGTATTGTAAATTCTCATAAAATTGTTACACGTCCAATGTCTGTAACTGGGTCTGGGTGGTCGTCATACCAATTGCACATTTACATTTTATCATTTGTATCATGTTCTCGGCGAAACTGCTGCTGATTTTTACTGCTGAATATCATGTGAAGAGTGTTTGATGTGGAAATGTTTGTGAATCTCTTTGATGAATATCTTACCTACGTTGTCCCTGTAGAGACCGATTTCATTTTTTTTCGTTTATTTTGCATAGTTCATACAAGTATATGCTTGTCACCATCAAAACTTCCCATTTTAACGTCGAACGATCCTTCTTCCTTTAGCCGTGCGTATTCGTTGTAGAATAATAGTGATTTTCGGCATTTCTTGATGGTTTTTAATTTACTTTTATTCGTTTCCGGAGTTAAGGAAATAAACAAACACATGCTAGATAAGGCGATAATAAGGGAGAGGCAATGAATGATCAGCACTAAAATAAGAGCTAGGCGTAATTTTCCTAAACACCGGCAGTGGGACGAGAACAATCTTCACCCGTAGATTAAATAAACGTTTCAGTTATAAATTCCATGTAGGTTACCCGAATCAACATACACCTGATGAAGGCCGAAACGTGATAATAGCAGCAACGATGAAGACAATAGTCTGAATGTAAACTCGAATTAATGCTATTTTACCATGTAACAAAGTACTCATTGTCAGGGCGTCAACAACAAAACTGGTTCCCTCCATCAGGCTTTTCTGTTGCGGGAAGTGGCTATGGATCCAGCAGTATTAAAAACAAAACCTGCCAAAAAGCAGATGAAGTTTATTTTAGAGTTAACAGCCATCCAACACAACGGGGGTAAACGGGGGATCCACAGCTATGTAGACAGCCAGTACTATGATGGCAAAGAACTTGCTAGTGAGAGGGCTTCCTAGTTGAAGTCAAGGACCAGGGCGAAATTCGTCCCACGACGGATGGACTTAATAGCCGGAGTGTATAACGGCCGCTAAGTTAGTGATAACAACAACAAAGATGAGGAAAATCGTGTAAATAGTGTAAATAAAGTGTAAATAAAGGTAACTCCACAACGCAAAAATTCATAGATTTTTTACATATATTTTGACAATAATTATCGCTGTTGTCTAATTCTGAGCAGAACTTTTTACGTCGAAAATTCTTCTAGGGAGTTCTGATAAATATTTTACCAACGATATAACCACACGGCAAAAGTCTAGGTACCAGAGCGAAGAGCACATCCGTAAAAATTACCATGAAAGTATCTATAGAAAAAAAAAGCACAGTGAGACAACTATACGGCGGTGGGAAAGCAACTGAAACGGAGACGCCAGATCAAAACCAATATATATATATATATATATATATATATATATATATATATATATATATATAAAGAGATTTTTGCAGAGTATGTTTATGATTCGTCATCTAGTTTAGATCAATTATCGTTTATGCGTGTTTCATATACCTAAGTAAGTTCAAATTAAAATGATTAATTGAGTACGTACTCGGCATGAGCTTCCGTTATGACAAAACTATAAAACAATCTGTACAAAAATGTGTGCGCTTACTTAGATCTCTTTGATAACGCATGCGCGTACGTGCGTGCGTTCTCGTTCCGAAATCGGAGGGGGAAAAACATGCGCATGCGTACGGGTATCCTTGCGTTCATAAAATTACAATATGCCGCTCAGAAGGCGAAGTGTGATTAGATACGCTTCGGAGGTTATTACCTACATGCAAATATTTCAGTTTGTACTTATATTTTTCTTATCAATTGATCCAGAAATAATTTTTGTTTTCTTTTTTTTTTAATAATGGTTTTGCCTTTCTGCTTTATTCTCTGTGTTTATCCTTCTTTGTGTCGTTCGGGAGTAAATCTCCACGTATTTCTCGGTCATTTGTCATCTTTTAACCTCCATACGATATATTTTTGAAGAATTTAAGATTCATGCTCAAAATCATTCGCTATCTCTCTCCCTATCTATCTATATATATGCATGCATGTGTGTGATTATATATATATATATATATATATATATATATATATATATATATATATATATATATATATATATATATTATAATTGTTTTTGTTTTTAAATATATTATCATCGCAACACCGAAATTCTCATGTTTCAAAACTGAAACTTCAATTTAAATTCAATCATAAAAATTAAACTTAAAATTTCCGTTCCATTATCAAGCGATACTAAGAATAATTTAAATTTAAGTTTAATTTTTCAGATATGAGAATTTCTGTGTTGCGATGAAAATATATTTAAAAAAAAACAATTATAACATATATATATATATATATATATATATATATATATATAATCACACACATGAATTAGAATTCTAAATGATAAATCTCATTGCTTTGTCCTATTACATATATATATATATATATATATATATATATATATATATATATATATATATATATTATGTCATTCGCAGACAGTACTGTTTCGCTGTATCACAGTTCCCCAGTGCGACTAGACATCCGAATGCCTCAAGCCCGGATCGAAACCCAATTGATCTGTCAGAGTTTCTACCACTGAGCTATCTTCATTCGACAGAGAGAATCAGATAAATCTAGCGTATTGTTTTTACGAATGTAAATAAATGCCAATCAGCCGGGGTGCTCCAATTCATTGAGGTGGGTAATCAAATAACTAGATATTATCAACCGTATATACGTGCGTTAGCGTGCATACACAGGTAAGCGAATAAATATTTACACAAATTAATTTAAGGTGTAAGCAAAACAGAAACTGAAATTGTCCATTTTAGGGAAAAAAAGGTCAATATACGATATTTGCCAAACGCAAAATTTAGTTAATAAAGGTCGTAGAAACCCATCAATTCTCATGAATGCCGGGCAATTTATGTCAGTCACCTGAAATAAACTATTTTTACAAGAAAGAAGCGTTTATGAGTTAATTTAAAAAAAATAGAAGTACCATCTTTTTCCCAATTTATCTCCACAATTCAAATTAACTGATAATGTTTATCAGTAATAATTAGTAAACGTGATAATTAATGTGTTATGGGTCCTTACCTATAACTACAGAATGAACTCTTCCTAACACTATGTAGACTACGCCTCTCAAGAGAGAGGGACGAATCGAGTCGAACCGAGAGTAGTTCACTCCAAACCAGACTGACAGTCATACTAACACCTTCTACATCTTGTATTATTATTATTCCGTGTAATATATCTTCGTTATTTCTACTCTTGTGTTCATGTTATTCATTCTTGGTCCTAACCGAGACCATAACATAAGGTGACATAAAAAAATGAAACCCTAAAATCTTCTGTTTGATATTCATAAATTTAACCGATCATTACGGAAGGAAACCAAGCACATTGAGAGCATTTTTTGTTTTCACAGTTGGAAAGAAGCTCCAACTAAAGACATCCCAATTGAATGCACCTATTCCATTGGACATGATACTGCTGGGGTATCAAAAGGGACTTAAATAACATTGAACATGACAGACAATCAAGAAAGAGAAAATTTTTACCATAGTTCTTATGTTCACGAAGGTTTTATTTCTGCTGTTAGTTTATTAAATGATTTGATGAAAATAATTGTTGGTCTTGGTATATTCGATCGTGTTATTTTTAAAGACTAATTGTTATTATTAAAAATAGTATTTATCAATAAGCAGACCAAAATAATACATAATACATAATACATCATAATAATACATAATACATCATGATAATACATAATACATCATAATAATACATAATACGTAATACATCATGATAATACATAATACATAATACATCATTACAATACATAATACATCATGATAATACATAATACATCATAATAATACATAATACATCAAGATAATACATAATACATCATAATAATACATAATACGTAATACATCATGATAATACATAATACATAATACATCATAATAATACATAATACATAATACATCATAATAATACATAATACATCATGATAATACATAATACATAATACATCATAATAATACATAATACATAATACACCATGATAATACATAATACATCATGATAATACATAATACATAATACATCATGATAATACATAATACATAATACATCATGATAATACATAATACATCATAATAATACATAATACATCATGATAATACATAATACATAATACATCATAATGATACAAAATACATAATACATCATGATAATACATAATACATCATCTACATAATCGGTCCACTACCGCAATTTCTATGAAGGTTTCCTCGTGTTTTCCCTCCCTGGGGAAACCTTTATTGGTAGAAACCGTAGTAGCGAAAAGGTTAGTGTTTGTAATATTTTTAAATGTTAACTAGCTCTACACGTTTATTTTTTTATTTTTTTTGCGCACTTTTTAAGAAAGTATAACAGTTTCCTGTAAACGATAAATCATGCCTGTAAAAAGAATTTTATTTTATATACAGTGTGTAACAGCATAATTGTCCGAATCGTGTAAAAACATAATTCTTCAGCCCACAAAATTTTTAATATCTAAAAAAAACAAAAAACTCTAAACTAATTGAGATTCTTTTTTGCAGGTTTTCGGATAAGACGTTTAGCCATCTTGACATTATTTTTTTGTGAAAATCACTGAAAAACCTTTGAGTTATTCAGCATGGAAAAGAACAGGTTAAAATAGTTTTGTGTCATCCCCACTATCTTCTCATCTGAGCAATGGTGAGAGGGAAAAGATCATTCAGGCCTTCAATAATGGTACCAACATTCATACTCTGGTTTCCATCTTCAAATTCTATTCAAGAGCCATCAAGAGAAAGGTGAATAAGTTTTAAAAAGGCGAGAACTAGAGAGGGAAAGTGGATTAGGATGTCACAACAACAATTGGGATCTTAATTTCAACTTAAAGGCAAAAAGATCAATTAGAAAAAAATCCAACTCAATTCATAAGACGTTTGGCACGTGAGAAGGGAGTTTCAGCTATGACAGTCATAGTTATTTATTTTCGTTTTTATTTTTTATCTCATATATTTGTTTATTTATTATTGATTAAAGCTATTTATTGAATTTTGGTGTTGAATGTTGTGGTTTGTTCTGACTATTATTTTGGTGGGAACAGTTTTTTATTTTATTTATTTGGATTGATTATCTTTATTTGTTTTGTCTTTAGATCAATTTATTATACTTGTTGTTATTTATTTGGGCCATAAAAACAAGCAAAACAATTTGACCCAAATAAATAAGCAAATAAACGACTTCCGGTAAATGACCGCCATAATAGACTATCAACAATAAGCTATATAAACAAATTTTTACAACGTTAATAAAAAACACCGATCAAAATAAAAAAATACATAAATAAATATATAAGATAAAAATAAAAATAAAATTAAATAAAACAAGCAAAATAATTTGACATAAATAAACAAATAAGCGACTTCTGGTAAAAGTAACCGCCAAAATAGACTACCCATAATGCACCACTGACCCTTATATATAAATAGCCGAGAAAAATAACAGCACTAGTTGCCTGACAATTGCACTAGCATGAAACAGACTGTCGCCTCTAAGTGTTGACTTCCATGTTCACTTTTATATTTACACACGCTCTATCTCTGATATTGAGCACTTTATCCCATAAATATAGCACACTTTAAGACTATATTTCTTCATATATATATATATATACGCACACAAACAACACACACATATAGATAGATAGATAGATAGATAGATAGATAGATAGATAGATAGATAGATGGGAACAGAATGTGATAGATAGATATTAGGATAGATAGATAGATAGATAGGAACAGACTAGAATAGATAGATAGATAGATAGATAGATAGATAGATAGATAGATAGATAGATAGATAAGAACAGACTAGGATAGATAGATAGATAGATAGATAGATAGAAGGATGGAAACAGAATGTGATAGATAGATAGATAGATAGATAGATAGATAGATAGATAGATAGATAGATACATAGATAGATAGGAACAGACTAGAATAGATAGATAGATAGATAGATAGATAGATAGATAGATAAGAACAGACTAGGATAGATAGATAGATAGATAGATAGAAGGATGGAAACAGAATGTGATAGATAGATAGATAGATAGATACATAGATAGATAGGAACAGACTAGAATAGATAGATAGATAGATAGATAGATAGATAGATAGATAGATAGATAGATAGATAGATAGATATGAACAGACTGAGATAGATAGAGAGAGAGAGAGAGAGATAGATATGAACAGACTGAGATAAATAGATAGATAGATAGAAAGATATGAACAGACTGAGATAGATAGATAGATAGATAGATAGATAGATAGATAGATAGATAGATAGATAGATAGATAGATATGTCTGCGTGTAGTAGAGAAGGCTGTTTATAAATTCTGCTTTTCATGTATCCCTTGCCGTCGCTTTTTATTTGCGCGAAAAGGATTAACTTTTTTTAAAAATCTATATTTTTTTTAAAAATGAAAAAGTCTTCTTTTTTTTTTTTTTAAATTAGGGATTTATATTTGGGAAAGAGAATTTCTTGTCAGATTATCACCTTTATTCGAAAACAAAATATATGAATAAAAAAATGAAATAATACAATCTAAGAGAGTAAATTAAAAATAAATAAATAAATAAATAAAACGGAAAATTTAAGCGAAACGGGTAAAATACGAAATTCCGGACGAAAATACACAAAAAGGATAAAGACAAAATTAATGAGACCGAAAGAAAGACAAGACAAAAAAGGAATAAAATAATAATAGAAGTGGGAAGGAAACAAAGAAACAAAGGAAATTGAAACGGAAAAGAAAAATTTAATTAAAAACTTCAATATCTGTCTATATTTCTGAGATGAGGTATTATGTACACTATTTACATTATTTGGACTATTGTCCTCATCTTTGTCGCCATATTTGTTACAATGTTTTAGCCTTTCAGTATCTGTCTATATTCCTGAGATGAGGTATTATGGACACTATTTACATTATTCGGACTATTGTCCTCATCTCTGTCGCCATATTTATTACAACGTTTCGGCCCTTCAATATCTGTCTATATTCCTGAGATGAGGTATTATGTACACTATTTACATTATTAGGACTATTGTCCTCATCTTTGTCGTCATATTTATAACAACGTTTCGCCCCTTCAATATCTGTCTATATTCCTGAGATGAGGTATTATGTACACTATTTACATTATTCGGACTATTGTCCTCATCTTTGTCTCCACATCTGTTAAAACGTTTCGGCCTTTCAGTATCTGTCTATATTTCTGAGATGAGGTATTATGGACACTATTTACATTATTTGGACTATTGTTCTCATCTTTGTCGTCATATTTATTACAACATTTCTGCTTTTCAGTATCTGTCTATATTTCTGAGATTAGGTATTATGTACACTATTTACATTATTTGGACTATTGTCCCCATCTTTGTCGCCATATTTGTTACAACGTTTTAGCCTTTCAGTATCTGTCTATATTCCTGAGATGAGGTATTATGGACACTATTTACATTATTCGGACTATTGTCCTCATCTTTGTCGCCATATTTATTACATCGTTTCGGCCCTTCAATATCTGTCTATATTTCTGAGATGAGGTATTATGGACACTATTTACATTATTCGGACTATTGTCCTCATCTTTGTCGCCATATTTATTACAACGTTTCGGCCCTTCAATATCTGTCTATATTTCTGAGATGAGGTATTATGTACACTATTTACATTATTCGGACTATTGTCCTCATCTTTGTCGTCATATTTATTACAACATTTCTGCTTTTCAGTATCTGTCTATATTTCTGAGATTAGGTATTATGTAAACTATTTACATTATTTGGACTATTGTCCTCATCTTTGTCGCCATATTTGTTACAACGTTTTAGCCTTTCAGTATCTGTCTATATTCCTGAGATGAGGTATTATGGACACTATTTACATTATTCGGACTATTGTCCTCATCTTTGTCGCCATATTTATTACAACGTTTCGGCCCTTCAATATCTGTCTATATTCCTGAGATGAGGTATTATGTACACTATTTACATTATTCGGACTATTGTCCTCATCTTTGTCGTCATATTTATAACAACGTTTCGCCCCTTCAATATCTGTCTATATTCCTGAGATGAGGTATTATGTACACTATTTACATTATTCGGACTATTGTCCTCATCTTTGTCTCCACATCTGTTAAAACGTTTCGGCCTTTCAGTATCTGTCTATATTTCTGAGATGAGGTATTATGGACACTATTTACATTATTTGGACTATTGTTCTCATCTTTGTCGTCATATTTATTACAACATTTCTGCTTTTCAGTATCTGTCTATATTTCTGAGATTAGGTATTATGTACACTATTTACATTATTTGGACTATTGTCCTCATCTTTGTCGCCATATTTGTTACAACGTTGTAGCCTTTCAGTATCTGTCTATATTCCTGAGATGAGGTATTATGGACACTATTTACATTATTCGGACTATTGTCCTCATCTTTGTCGCCATATTTATTACATCGTTTCGGCCCTTCAATATCTGTCTATATTTCTGAGATGAGGTATTATGGACACTATTTACATTATTCGGACTATTGTCCTCATCTTTGTCGCCATATTTATTACAACGTTTCGGCCCTTCAATATCTGTCTATATTCCTGAGATGAGGTATTATGTACACTATTTAAATTATTCAGACTATTGTCCTCATCTTTGTCGTCATATTTATTACAACGTTTCGGCCCTTCAATATATGTCTATATTCCTGAGATGAGGTATTATGTACACTATTTACATTATTCGGACTATTGTCCTCATCTTTGTCGTCATATTTGTTACAACGTTTCGGCCTTTCAGTATCTGTCTATATTTCTGAGATGAAGTATTATGTACACTATTTACATTATTCGGACCATTGTCCTCATCTTTCTCTACATATTTATTAAAACGTTTCGGCCTTTCAGTATATGTCTATATTTCTGAGATGAGGTATTATGTACACTATTTACATTATTCGGACTATTGTCCTCATCTTTGTCTCCACATCTGTTAAAACGTTTCGGCCTTTCAGTATCTGTCTATATTTCTGAGATGAGGTATTATGTACACTATTTACATTTTTAGGACTATTGTCCTCATCTTTGTCGCCATATTTATTACAACATTTCTGCTTTTCAGTATCTGTCTATATTTCTGAGATTAGGTATTATGTAAACTATTTACATTATTTGGACTATTGTCCTCATCTTTGTCGCCATATTTGTTACAACGTTTTAGCCTTTCAGTATCTGTCTATATTCCTGAGATGAGGTATTATGGACACTATTTACATTATTCGGACTATTGTCCTCATCTTTGTCGCCATATTTATTACAACGTTTCGGCCCTTCAATATCTGTCTATATTCCTGAGATGAGGTATTATGTACACTATTTACATTATTCGGACTATTGTCCTCATCTTTGTCGTCATATTTATAACAACGTTTCGCCCCTTCAATATCTGTCTATATTCCTGAGATGAGGTATTATGTACACTATTTACATTATTCGGACTATTGTCCTCATCTTTGTCTCCACATCTGTTAAAACGTTTCGGCCTTTCAGTATCTGTCTATATTTCTGAGATGAGGTATTATGGACACTATTTACATTATTTGGACTATTGTTCTCATCTTTGTCGTCATATTTATTACAACATTTCTGCTTTTCAGTATCTGTCTATATTTCTGAGATTAGGTATTATGTACACTATTTACATTATTTGGACTATTGTCCTCATCTTTGTCGCCATATTTGTTACAACGTTGTAGCCTTTCAGTATCTGTCTATATTCCTGAGATGAGGTATTATGGACACTATTTACATTATTCGGACTATTGTCCTCATCTTTGTCGCCATATTTATTACAACGTTTCGGCCCTTCAATATCTGTCTATATTCCTGAGATGAGGTATTATGTACACTATTTAAATTATTCAGACTATTGTCCTCATCTTTGTCGTCATATTTATTACAACGTTTCGGCCCTTCAATATATGTCTATATTCCTGAGATGAGGTATTATGTACACTATTTACATTATTCGGACTATTGTCCTCATCTTTGTCGTCATATTTGTTACAACGTTTCGGCCTTTCAGTATCTGTCTATATTTCTGAGATGAAGTATTATGTACACTATTTACATTATTCGGACCATTGTCCTCATCTTTCTCTACATATTTATTAAAACGTTTCGGCCTTTCAGTATATGTCTATATTTCTGAGATGAGGTATTATGTACACTATTTACATTATTCGGACTATTGTCCTCATCTTTGTCTCCACATCTGTTAAAACGTTTCGGCCTTTCAGTATCTGTCTATATTTCTGAGATGAGGTATTATGTACACTATTTACATTTTTAGGACTATTGTCCTCATCTTTGTCGCCATATTTATTACAACGTTTCGGTCGTTGTACGCTCCGGCCTTCTTTAGCTTGTTGGAATATCAAACTGAACCCTTTATTTCGCTCACTGGGGTAGACTGTTCTAGTTCCACGTGCCATGTTTAATGGATGTCAGTTATCCGTTATCTCCTGTTAATTCGCCTCTGAAAGTTCTCCACAGTCTTAATTGGCTATTGAACTCACACTCCTTGGGTCCTTCTAACTAACACCTCAAGGACAACATGGCACAGTGGATAAACTCCGGATATAAAAAAACAAAATCTTAGTGAGAGTGTTTGTGCGGGAGTGGGAAACAAGTGTGAGATGGAAATGTATGAAAGCTATAGAGAGATGTGTAACAGAAGAAAGAAGAACAGGAAGGCATAAAAGTGAAGGTGGGGATTAAAATTTAACAGAGAGAAGTTTTAAAGACGGGAGTTAAATAACGGTTTAAATGAGTGAGATACAGATAAATATGAATTATTTTTCGATGCATAATTCGCTACCGATTTCCTGACATAAAATTAAAATCATATATATATATATATATATATATATATATATATATATATATATATATATATATATATATATACGTGTTTCTGCTCACGCGTCCTTCATCAGATTTGGTTTGGTTTGTTGTGTTTTACGGTATATCAACCTCAATGGGTTATTTAATGCCGACAACTTTTTTTTTCCTGGTAATATTTTGTTTTGTCAAAAATCTATTTCTGGTAATATTTTTTTCTCAAAAATGTATAGCTGGTAATATTATTTTAAAACGTAATGCTGGTAATATTTTTTTTCAAAAATATATTGCTGGTAATAGTTTTTTTTTCTTCAAAAAATTATTTCTGGTAATAAATTTTACAAAGTATTTCTGGTATAAAAACCTATTTTTACAGTTTCGGGGTTAACTATTTGCCCATAGCTGGGACCCTAAGAGGTGCTACCACTCCTGGTCAGGGTGGACCTGGGAACACCAGCAATTAAGAGGTGGTACCACGCTCCTCAAAACCTCCTGATCAGTGGCCTTGCTGTTGGACGTAATTTATCGTCATACCCAGGACGCGGATGTAGTTTATGACATACCCAGGACGTAGATGTAGTTTATCGTCATACCCAGGACGATCCTTCATCAGTCAAAAGTGGATATTTCCACATATTATTAATAGGGATTAATTTTTCTCATGTTTTTCGATGTGACACATATGTCTTCCTTGAACTGGCAGTGAGAAAGTTCTTCTGCGTGAAGGTTAATAAAACAATTAAGATTGGTCCGAGAAAGGGTGAGGAAAGATATCTGTATTCTTAACTTTTAATGTCCCCTGTGTGTTCTTATATCTATTTCCATTTCTTGTGTTTTTGTCAACATGCGTATGTATGCGTATATTCCCTCTCCATACATACATACTACCTTATTATAAGGAATTAGTATACACATATATACACACATACATACATACACACACATATACGCATGCACACACTTTCTATGTTGTGTATGGTCCGCGTGTGTGCCTGTGAGCTGTCATTTTTGCCAATATGTGCATATATATCAGTATGCGTATCTATACACGCATTCCTTCTCCATACATACATACTGTCTTATTATAAGGAATTAGTATACTCAGATTTACACACATACATATATATACGCACATGTACATACATATATACACATATACTCACACACATACTTCCTCTGTTGTGTAGAGTTTGTGTGTGTGCTGTTTTTGCGTATACATAATCGTGCTCCACAGACACCCACGTTCGAGTGTGTGCGCATGCGTGTGAGTGGTTTGACCACTGTATTTGGCCATTATGTGTACATGTTGTGTGTTTTTACGTGTGGGTTTAGGATCTATTTAGTGCTGGTTTAAATTTGTTTATGTAGTTTTTTTTTCCTTGTATTTGTAGGTAAGAATAATTGTCTGTTTGATATATTGGCATAATTTTAAATTCATCCTGGTTACATTTAAAGATGTGTTGTGATACAGAGTTTTCTCTTGTCTGGTAATTTTATGTTGGTTTTGCGTAGGGAAATCCTAATGTTTAGGTGTTAGCTAATACCTATATATGATTTCTTGCATTTTGTGCATTTGAGTGCATACATCACATTTTAGGAGTTGCAGTTCAAGTTTCTATTTATTATGAATGTCATTTTGGGTCTTCAAAAGTGTAGGAGTTTCCTTCTATAATGATATCACAAACCCCACATCATTTTTTTTGCATTTTGTGACTCACTGTATTGTGTATTGTTTAAATTTGGACGAAGTTAATATGTGTTTTAGGTTTTTAGATTGGCGTTTGCTTATAATTATTTTGGTTGTTTTTAATATATTTTTCAGTTTGTCTTTCTGGTTAAGTAGGTCTAGATTTTTTGTAATTTCTGTAAATAGTTCTGGATTGTTGTTGTATGTTGACACATTTCCTAGATTTTGTTCGACGTTAAGTTTCTTTGGATTTCATAGTTGGTCCAAACGACTTTTTTGCGATTTAAAAACATTGTTTTTTTAGAGTTATATGTAGTTCTCCTAAGCAGGTTTTTCGGAGGTATCGTCAGTATATATATATATATATATATATATATATATATATATATATATTGGAAGTGTCAATAAAACAGGCACCCATTTTGAAAAATCTCTTATCGTGTATTACCGATTTTAGTGGATAAATAAACTAAAATTATATTTTTGTGTGTATGAAAATTTCTTGTAAATTATTTTGAATCGTTCCCTCTTATGGACGTTAGAAAAGATATGCAAAAGGAAACATCCAGACACACTCTCCCTCTCCGTCCCTATCTCTCTCTTATACATACGCGCACTAATAGATAGATAGATAGATAGATAGATAGATAGATAGATAGATAGATCGATAGATAGATAGATAGATAGATAGATAGATGAACAACCTCAGATATACGGAGATAGATAGAGATAGATGTACAAACTCAGATAGATAGATAGATAGATAGATAGATAGATAGATAGATTGATAGATACAGATAGATAGGTGATGAAAAACCTGAGATATATGTAGATAGATAGATAGATAAACAACCTCAGATATATATATATATATATATATATATATATATATATATATATATATATATATATATAGATTGATAGATAAACAACCTGAGATATGCGTAAATAGATAGATAGATAAGCAACCTGAGATATATATATATATATATATATATATATATATATATATATATATATATATATATATATACATATATATATATATATATATATATATATATATATATATATATATATATATATATAAATTCTAGAATAACATTCAGAAGGTAAAGCCTTCAATGTTGGAGTTTAAATTCTATTGTATTTTAAGCGTTGAAAATATTCAGAAAAAAAGTATTTACAATGACTTTAGCTGATAGGCATTAATTCTGACAAATATGTATTTTATGCCACGGTTCACTTCGTTAAATAGAAAGATTATCTGGTTATAAAAACAAATTTCCTTCAGCTTTACTGTGAAGATGTAGACACGTTATTAAGGTCATTTCATGAATATTTTCTCAACTCTTTTGTAATGAGCAGAAAAGGTTCAAATGTGTTTACTTATGTTTTGACCACTTTATTTGATACATTTTCTGCTTGTGTTTTATATTGCCCCATGCAAGAAATAATTTTTCTTTAAATCATTAAATGTAAAATAACAAATCTGCAAAAAAGACAACTACACCCATGGGTAAATTAATTTACTATAAATTGATATTGTTGGTAACTTTACTATCAATAAGTATTATTGGTAACTTTACTATCAATATGTATTGTTGGTAACTTTACTATCAATAGGTATTATTGGTAACTTTACTATTAATAGGTATTGTTGGTAACTTTATATAAAAATGTGTTGGTATTTTTACTATAAAAATGTATTTTTATACTTTCATAGTATTCTGCTTTTGTTTGGTGGTTCACTTTTTGTCCATAGCTGGGACTCTAACAGTCGCTACCACCCAGGTGGACCTGGAAACAACAACAACAATATATATATATATATATATATATATATATATATATATATATATATATATATATATATATATATATATATATATATATATGCAAGTTTCATTAAAAACGACAGACAAGGTACTACGGTTAAGTTTTTTATTTAATTTTTCTTGTGTACAAACAAGAGCTTTCTTTGCTGGACAAAGGGTGTGTAAGAACTGTCCAAATGTTTTATTTTTCCGAGCGCTTTCGGCTATACCTTTAGCCATTATCAAGGATGATTCGATATTTCAGCTTAATTGAGTGTGTGCATTATGTATATGTCTTAGTGTGTAATAGGGGTGTTTTAATTTCCAAATACGGTTAGCACGTTGTGGCTTTGTTCGTAGTTAATATTGTTAAGGGTAGGCTTTTTCTTTTTTATTATTAAAGCCTCCATTATTTTTAACCTTTTTTTACGGGTGGAAGCAATTAATATATTTGTGTTTTCTACTAGTATATTTCTAATGGAGTCTGGTAAATTTTTCTGTGGGTTTAAATGGGTTCTAATTTGGACAGTTCTTACACACCCTTTGTCCAGCAAAGAAAACTCTTGTTAGTACACAAGAAAAATTAAATAAAAAAACTTAACCGTAGTACCTTGTCTGTCGTTTTTAATGAAACTTGCATAAAAGAAGGATTGCTGCCTAAATATACAACTATATATATATATATAGAGAGAGAGAGAGAGAGCGAGGACGAGAGAGAAAGAGAGAGAGAGATTAGATTATGAAGTCAACACTTACAGGCCACACACACACACACACACACACAAACACACACACACACATATATATATATATATTAGATTGTGCAGCTTATATTTTATATCGTGTAGAAACAATTTATAGAAATAATTTAATATCAATGCTAATGTGATTAATGACGTCATACACAGAATTCAATTTAATATAGTGTTAAGTAGTTTTAAGGTATGCTATATTTATGGAATAAAGTATTCAATATCAGAGACAGAGAATATGTAATATTATATATATATATATATATATATATATATATATATATATATATATATATATATATTGATAATATTAGTGGTCCATATACATATATATATATATATATATATATATATATATATATATATATATATATATATGAAAGTGAACATTGAAGTCAACACTCAGAGGCGACAGGCTGTTTCATGACTATTGCGTCCAGCATGAAACAGTCTGTCGC
>OZ038516.1:56399247-56426747 GCA_964036315.1 Acanthosepion esculentum
ATTCTCTAATGAGACTTTTTATTTGAAAATGGTTTCGAAATATGTATTGTCCAAACGATGACCTAGCGCTTTCGAACATCATTGTTCATCTTCAGGGTCAATATTTTTAGTCAAACATTTTTTTTTATAAACAAACATTTGCCAATTATCTTGTAACATTAATATTAACATGATTACACTACAAGATAATTGGCAAATGTTTGTTTAAAAAAACAATTTTGACTAAAAATATTGACCCTGAAGATGAACAATGATGTTCGAAAGCGCTAGGTCATCGTATGAACAATACTTATTTCGAAACCATTTTCAAATAAAAAGTCTCATTAGAGAATATGAGAAAATTCAAAAGAAAATGTGCCAGACTATGTTGTCTTTAACATTCAATACTACATGCTTAAAAGAAAAGTTGCTGCCAAATTACACACACACACACACACATATATATATATATATATATATATATATATATATATATATATATATATATATATATATATACATACATATATATATATATATATACTAAATCGATCACTCTATTGTTATATCTTCATTACTTATTTGTGTTTTATTATGTTATATATATATATATATATATATATATATATATATATATATATATATATGTGTGTGTGTGTGTGTATGTGTGTGAGTCTGTGTGTGTGGTTTCATTTTTTTTGTCTTTCATTTTAAGAATAAAGCGTTCTAATAAAAACTATCAAACTAAATCAGTCCAAAGTATAAGACAAATTAATCAATAAACAGACACGGCATTTGCACTTTGAAACCTACGAAAAACACGGAGAAAAGTCCTGCAGAGAAAGAAAGAAATGATGCGTGACTAAGCAAATCAACCAATGCTACGGGCCTTCTCATATTTTATTTAATTATTTATTTATTTCAAAAGATCACGTCTTGAAATCTCGAAAAAATAATAATAAAAAAAAAAAACGAAACTTTAATTTAAAACCGTAACCTAACCACCTTGCGAACGATTGTATAAAAAAAACATGGCCGATATAGAAATAAACAGAAACGAGGAACAAGAAGCATATTTAAATTATTATTATTATTATTATTATTATTATTATTATTATTATAAAATAAAAAAAGAATAAAAACACAAAAATGTCCATTTGTATCTCTGGCTTCCCCAACCATCTTAAAATTTACAGGGTCTTCTGTTCCAACGCATTTCGTGTCAATACGCTTCGTGTAATCTTTCCTCTGATTGCGAGTTGAAACGTCTTGTAGTCATTTATCTTCTGCGTTCTCTCGTAAGATCTTCAAAGTCTAAACGAAGGGCGGGTTTAGACTTTGTCTTTCCATCTTAATCCGGAGACCCCGAGGATACGTTCCGGGTCACTAACTTTCGTCTCACAGAAAATACGTGATTTGATTAAAATATCTTCTTTTAGGAGAGACCGTTACATATTTTATTTTATTTCATTCTATATTTTTTTATTCAATCCGTCTCTCTATCTGCTTGCATCTGTTACTATACGGACGCTAAATTTGCAAGCATGTGTGTCTGTGTGTGAATGGGCGAACTGCCCTATTCGTGCGTAAACCTGTGTTTCTAACTTGAATGAGTACGTGTGTGAGCTCTCAGAGGTCAGTATATGCGTGCTTGTGCGGGACTCTCGTAAATATTTTCAAGACAGTTCTAAAGTAAACTCGCGACCCGTTGGATCGACCCAGAAGTTATGAAAAGTTTAAGATAATTTCAAAATTGCAAAGAAATGAAGACTTATTTTGCGATAATTTAATTAAATTTTTCAATCCATTCGTGTTATTTATAATTCAAGAAAAGATTTGCTTGATGACCATTTCCAATATGGAAGGAATTATTGTATTTAAAAATTAATTAAAAACTTACTAAAAAAGACTTTGCAAAAGATTTTATCTTATTATTAAAATATGTTAAGAAAAAGGATTAAAAATATATTTTAATGAAATGTTATTCAAATATATGTTAAAAATCCGACTGAAAAAGACATCCCCCAGATCTATATCTATATCTCAAGATTCTTCACAAAATTCAAAGTGTCTTTCTTGTAATCGATCCTGATTAAGCATCTAGACTTTAGTCACATTCTCATCAATGTGAAATGTCTTCCGTCTAAATTTTCTACAAAGACTTCTCATTATCTTTCACTCTCAGTAAAACTCTTGCATTTAAGTGGCATTACCGGTATCTTCTGTCTTCCTGAAACCTGTTCTTTCATTGTCCTTTCTCCTCACTAAAGTCTTCTCATTCTCTTTCACTCCCAGTAACCCCTTGTGTCTTAGTGGCATTATCCCCATCTTCTGTCTTCCTGAAACCTGTTCTTTTATTGTCCTTTCTCCTCACTAAAGTCTTCTTAGTCTTTTTCACTCCCAGTAACCATTGCGTCTTAGTGGCATTATCGCCATCTTCTGTCTTCCTGAAATCTGTTCTTTTATTGTCCTTTCTCCTCACTAAAGTCTTCTCATTCTCTTTCACTCCCAGTAACCCCTTGTGTCTTAGTGGCATTATCCCCATCTTCTGTCTTCCTGAAACCTGTTCTTTTATTGTCCTTTCTCCTCACTAAAGTCTTCTCAGTCTTTTTCACTCCCAGTAACCATTACGTCTTAGTGGCATTATCGCCATCTTCTGTCTTCCTGAAATCTGTTCTTTTATTGTCCTTTCTCCTCACTAAAGTCTTCTCATTCTCTTTCACTCCCAGTAACCCCTTGCGTCTTAGTGGCATTATCGCCATCTTCCGTCTTCCTGAAACCTGTTCTTTTATTGTCCTTTCTCCTCACTAAAGTCATCTCATTCTCTTTCACTCCCATTAACCCCTTGTGTCTTAGTGGCATTATCCCCATCTTCTGTCTTCCTGAAACCTGTTCTTTTATTGTCCTTTCTCCTCACTAAAGTCTTCTCAGTCTTTTTCACTCCCAGTAACCATTACGTCTTAGTGGCATTATCGCCATCTTCTGTCTTCCTGAAACCTGTTCTTTTATTGTCCTTTCTCCTCACTAAAGTCTTCTCATTCTCTTTCACTCCCAGTAACCCCTTGCGTCTTAGTGGCATTATCGCCATGTTCTGTCTTCCTGAAACCTGTTCTTTTATTGTCCTTTCTCCTCACTAAAGTCTTCTCAGTCTTTTTCACTCCCAGTAACCATTACGTCTTAGTGGCATTATCGCCATCTTCTGTCTTCCTGAAATCTGTTCTTTTATTGTCCTTTTCCTCACTTCTCTTCACTAAAATCTGCTTATTCTCTTTCACCTTGCGTCTTAGCAGCTTTATCGCATTACTTGATGTGAAATTATTAAAACAAAAATTAAATATGTGAAAATTACGTAGACGGAAGTCATATGGGCGAATGATTAAGACGTTACGATTATGATCATAAGACCCGGGTTCGAATCTCAGCAAATCACTTCTTGGAAATATCAATATCGAGCCGCGGAATATCTCTGCAGCAACTTTAGGAAATGCCCGAAAAATACGCCACTGGTTAAACTAGCAAGACGTCACAAGTGATCGTTACCGAGAGTTTGAAAGTACTGTCCATATTCAACTAGAGTCAGATTATGTGCTTCTCTCCCAGAAACTCTATCTAAGGTCAACATATTTATCATTTTTAAGAATTCCACCACAAGCAAGACGATAAAAGCCCGTAATTTTCAAGCGGTTTCTGAGAGTTAAAGAATTTGAGAAAAAAACATAGAGGACAATAAAAGAACCGGATTCAAGGAGACATGACGACGAGGGGCGTTGAATTTAATTTTTTGAAGATCGCAGTTGACAAGAAACCGGAAGTGTGAAAGGAGAAAATATTAGAACGGAACGTATGGTTACATTTAGCAAATTTGACAGTAAAATAATAAAACCTGCCAATGTAGTACTGAGCTTAAATTCGTGAAGTCGAAACGTGCCATGGAGAGAGCACATCGGTAGTAGCAGAATAGGGGTCAGTCAACTAGCCTAAGTCAATGGTCAGTCAACTAGACACTGTCAGTGATCAGTCAACTAGCCTCGTTCAATAACGATTAAACTAGCCTTCATCAATGGTCAGTCGATTACACTCGATCAATGGTCAGTCAACTAACCTCGGTCAGTGATCAGTCATCTAGCCTCGATCAATGGTCAGTCAACTAGACTCGGTCAGTGATCAGTCAACTAGCCTCCATCACTGGTCAGTCAACTAGCCTTGATCAATTTTCAGTCAACTAGGATCGGTCAATTGTCAGTCAACTTGCTTCGGTCAGATATCAGTCAACTAGCCTTGATCAATGGTCAGTCAACTAGCCTCGATCAATTGTCAGTGAACGAGAATTGGTCAATTGTCAGTCAGCTAGCCTCGGTCAGTGATCAGTCAACTAGCCTCGCTCAGTGACCATTAAACTAGCCTTCATCAATGGTCAGTCAACTAGCCTCAGTCAGTGATCAGTGAACTAGGATTGGTCAGTGATTAGTCAACTAGCCTCGGTCAGTGACCATTAAAGTAGCCATTCATCAATGGTCAGTCAACTAGCCTCGGTCAGTGATTCGTCAACTAGCCTCGGTCAGTGAGCATTAAACTAGTCATTCATCAATGGTCAATCAACGAGCCTCGGTAAATTTTCAGTCAACTAGGATCGGTCAGTGATCAGTCAACTAGCCTCTGTCACTGACCATTAAATTAGTCATTCATCAATGGTCAGTCGACTAGCCTCGGTCAATGATCATTCAACTAGCCTTCATCAATGCTCAGTCAGCTAGGATCGATCAATTGTCAGTCAACTAGCCTCGGTCAAGGGTCATTCAACTAGCCTCGATCAATTGTCAGTCAACTATGATTGGTCAATGATCAGTCAACTAGCCTCGGTCAATGATCATTCAACCAACCTTCATCAATGGTCAGTCAACTAGTCTGTATTTACAGCAATTGAGCACGAAGTTTTCTTTAAAGACAATTTATTTTAGTGATCAACCCGCCATATTGATACTTACTTAACACAGATATCAAATGGACCTTGTACATGCGATCCATCGCTAAAGATGTGGGAAAAATAGTCAGTTCCTTCTATCTTTCCAGTAAGGACCTGATTTTTCCTGCTATTCTCTATCCGAAAATGGAGGACTGTTGATATATATATATATATATATATATATATATATATATATATATGTGTGTGTGTGTGTGTGTGTGTGTGTGTGTGTGTGTGTGTGTGTGTGTGTGTGTGCAGGAGCGTCCCAGACCTCACTTCCCAGTCTTGATAGAGTCCAAAAGCCTTTCCGCATAGTTGTGCGTGACAAATCATTTTCCACCCTACAACCTCTTTCCCACAAACGAAAAGTCAAACCTCTCACTACTCTACCGCTACTTCCATGAAAAGTACATAGACGAACTAAATTCCTTATTTCCCCCAGTTATAACCTTCACAGCTAAGTTCCATTCAACCAGTGTTTTTTTTTCCAGGAACCGCTGCTCTTTGGAACCGACTCCCAAGAGGATGCTTCCCTGATCGCTACAATCTTAACCTGTTCAAGACTAGGGTTAACCGTTATTTTCTGCACATATCCGTAGAAAACTGTGATTCTTACTTTGCAGCCCTCTATCTCGAGTGGCCCCCGGGCCTTGTGCAAGGCGAACGTCTCTGTAAAATAATAGGTGGAGATAGAGATAAGATGATGTCTAGAGAAACTGGTATGTTCAGGATGTGTAATTCATATGGGCACGGGAAACTCGAATCTGCCGAATTTATTTCCTCTTCGCCATACCAGTTATGGGTGAAAAAGCAGGGTAGACTGAGCTTTCTAGACTTGTCTGGCAATAAGTGTAAGAGAAAGAAAAGTCTTAATTGCAAACCAGGAAGAAGGCAATGGGAAACCAACGCATTATCATTTCAAATATTTAATAGGCTGTAGTGATTTCGATCCTTACTGGGTGCCCCATTCATTTGGCCTTGTGCCACATTCAAGCTACACCTGGAAAATCACTTAGCGCACATCGAGGCGGTGTAATGGTTAGCAAGCTTATCTCGCTAGAACAATTGCGACTGAGTAGTGAGTTCGATCGTCACTGGGTGCCCCATACATTTTGCTTTGTGCCACATCTAAGTTACGATTGGAAAATCACTAGATAGATAGATAGATAAATAGATAGATAGATAGATAGGCACCTCGAGGCGTTGTAATGGTTAGCAAGCTTGTCTCGCTAGTACAATTACGACTGAGTAGTGATTTCGATCCTTACTGGGTGCCCCATTCATTTGGCCTTGTGCCACATCTACGCTACGCTTGAAAAATCAATTAGCGCATATCGAGGTAGTGTAATGGTTAGCAAGCTTATCTCGCTAGAAAAATTACGAGTGAGTTGTGAGTTCGATCCTCACTTGGTGCCCCATACTTTCGGCCTTGTGCCACATGAAAGCTGCTCTTGGAAAATCACTATATAATAGGCACTGAATGTCCATATTGAAGAAAAGAAAGCTATAATCTCCGCCATCTTCAATTGGTGTAACTTTAAAAGAAGAAGTGAAACTTGAAAGTTTTTCTCTAATAAAAAGTCTCGTCCAATCACTGATGTCAAGTACCTTTGATCCTGATCAGTACTTAGGGTACCGTTTAGCAATCCCGGGGCACACGAGTAAAAGTTAGGCCGCTTCATTTAATCCACCCGTTGTAGATTTTATTTTATTTTTTTAGGGTTGATAACCACATTCCGCTTAACCGTTGAAATGGTGTAGTGCTGTAGATCTAGACAACTGCACCCTTGTGCAAATTAATTGAAACAACCGGTTTAGTTTCCTTTCTTTACCATACGGTCAGTTTTAGACCCACTGGAGTGACAGTGTGTAATCAGTTTCATTTTTTTCCCTCAGATTAGGTCATTTATCGGCCTGAAGGTCCGAGAAATTGTCATAGAAAATGTGCGTCCTCCGACAGGAATCGAACCTGTAACCTATACGTAACCGTCATATTGCCTGACGTGCCGTAACCAATCGAGTCACGGAGGATCGTTCGATTAGCAAGGGCGATTTTAGTGTTTTTAAACTACAATTCTTCATGATTTTCCCACGTACATACGTATCTGCTCGATGCGTATCCAAATGTAAACAAATGACGTCATACATTATGAAAGGGACAAAGTCCGACAATTATTCTAAGACATTTTTATGTTTATACATTCTTTTTATAAATACAAATATTTAAGTAAATGCCCTGTTTATAATAAACAGTATTAACAACATTTACCGGCCTGAATGTCCGAGTAATTTTCATAGAAAATAATGCGTCCTCCGACAGAAATCGAACCTGTATCCTATACGGAACCGTCATATAGCTTGACGGGATTTTACCAATTGAGCCACAGAGGACCGTTTCAGTTAGCAAGGTCGATTTTGCTGTTTTTAACCTACAATTCTCCATGATTTCCCCACGTACATTCATATCTGCTCAATGCGTATCCAAATGTAAACAAATGGCGTCACACATTATGAAATGGACATTTTTATGTTTATAGGTTCTTTTTTATATTTTTTTATAATAAACTAGACCAAACATTCCCGCAAGAAAATTTGTGCGTCATATGTAATTTACATGGCCAATTTGGAAAGCATCGGATAAAAAAACCAGGGAATTATGGCTGAAAAACGGGCTTTTTGAACAGTTTTTCGTAGTTTTTCGTTATATGCGGGGCAGCAAGCAGAACTAAAACCACATTTATCTCTTGCATGATGGCAAATTTCTGCGACATGTTCGAATAAAATCGGATAAAAACTGAGAAAGAAATTCCTGATTTTATTTTAAGTTGTACAAAAAACATGAATTTTTTCACAGATTTTTCAATTTTTGTGTGAAGCCAATACTTTAGGAAAACTTTCACGCACTCTACATAAACCTTATAACATGAGCTGGTTTTGCACTAAGTGCAAAGAACATTACCCCATCCAGTAAATATTTTTTTTCACGGGTAACATTTCCTTGTTTTTTGCAAACAGTCGTATCCATCTTTAATTTTATCGATTTTTCTGCCAAACCCAGGGAACGTGGAATTTGAAAAGTTGATCAAACAGACACAGAAAGACACACACACAGGCATCATGTTATATATATATATATATATATATATATATATATATATATATATATATATAATCATTTATTTGAATATGTAGAATATTTCGTTCTTTCGTTCAACTCTATTTCTCTTTCGTTTACTTTTCTTTCTTTCTTTTACCATTGATTCCTTTTTCCTTTTGACCATTCTTTCTTTCTCCTTCTTTCTTTTTAGCATTCTATCTTTTTGCTGTCGTTTTCTTCTTTTCCTACTCTTACATTATTTCTTTTTCTTGTCTTACGATTATTTCTTTCGTTCTTTGTTCTTTCATCTTCTTTTTTTCTTTTTTACTTTTAACTTTATTTCTTTTAAATTTATTTCCTCCGTTCCTTTTTCATCATTCTTTTTTCTTTCTTCAGTCTTCTTTTACCTATCTTTTTCTTTCTCTCTCTTTTTTACTATTCATTTAGTTTCTTTCTTTCTTTCACCTTTCTTTCTTTCTATCTTTTGCTGTTACTGTTCTTTATTTATTTAACCTTACGCGCTTTCTTTCTTTTATCTTTCTTTCTTTCTTTTTTACGTTTACCATTCTTTCTTTTTCTTTCTTCTTTTACTATTCTTTCTCGACCTTCTTTCTTTCACCTTTCTTTCTTTCCTTCTTTTTTCTTTCTTTCTTTCTTGATCTTTATTAATCGTTCTTTCTTTCTTTCACCTTTCTATCGTTCATTCTCTCTTTTCTACTCTTACCATTCGTTATTTTTCTCTTTTTTCTTTTACTATTCTTTCTTTCGTCCTTTCTTTCACTTCTCTTCCTTTCTTTTAAATTTATTTCCTTCTTTTTCTTCTTTCGCCTTCCTTTCTTTCTTTCTTTCTTTCTTTCTGCCTTCCTTTTTTCTTTCTTTCTTTCTTTCTTTCTTTCTTTGTTTTACCAGTCTTTCTTTCTTTCTTTCTTTCTTTCTTACTTTCTTTCTTTCTCCATTCATTCTTTCTTTCTTCCCTGCTATAGTTTTAATATATAATTACTTACGAGGCTGAATCTCAGAGTTTCCTATATTCACCAACCTCGTTATAGACTTCCCAGGAAGAAATATCTTAGAGAGAAAATATATTGCAAAACTCTAAGACTGGACAGAAACAGCTTCCCTTCCGATATCATTAAATTCTTTTAAATTCCAGAACTGTTGATTAGAAACACTGTAAATAAATAAAATTAGCACTACTCACCCTTTATTTTTTTAAAGAATTTCACCCCAAGCAAGGTGGGAGTGTCAGTAACACTCCAGGGGTCACAGAGAGTGGGGAAAAGAGTAAAGAGGCGTGAAAGAGGAAAGGAAGAAGAGAAGGACGGCGAATTAGATCAGGGAATCTGGAGATATCCATTGACATTGTATTTGAATAATTGAAGATTATAGCGATTATATGTTCAGGTATGACTGGATCATTAGAACACAAGAAATTCATTACAATACACAATAATAAGATAACAATAAAAGTGAAATGAAAGAAGTGAAGCGTTTCGTGAGAAATGTAATGGAGCATTCATAACCCTTTTCTTTCATTAAGCATTTCACCCCAAGGAAGGTGGGAGTGCCACTAGCACGCAAGGGATCACAGAGAGTGGGAGCAAGAGTAAAGAGGCGTCATAGAGGAAAAGATGAAGAGAAAGACACCGAATTAGATCAAGGAATATGGAGATGTTCATTGACATTGTATTTGAATAATTGAAGATTATATCTATCAGGGAAGCAAGTAAGTGGAACGGAGTTCTACAGACGGGAGGTACGGGACATGAAGCCATTGGAGTAGAAAAGACGGCTACATTTAACCGTTTCGTCAGTGAAAGGGTGGGGCTGAGATGTCAAACTAGTAGCACGTTTAAATTCATGTCGTTTTGGAATCAGAGGGAAGTGACGGTACGTATTTCAAAGCACCATCATCAGTCCCATGCCCGGGGGTGATTATAAAGTCAGTTCAAGACTGAGCAATGATGACCCAGCTAACAAAATGACTCTTCTACAAACTTTTCATAACGTTACACGGACTTCTATTTGAAAACTTCCAACAACGTGCCCACAAGGTTAACTTGTGACGTTACAAATACGTTGCCTTGTCGTCGGCACCAGCTCGCATCCAATCAGTATCGTCAATCGATCTCCGTATTCTCTTTCTCCATCTCCGATGGTATCGATGGCTGTGAGTCAAAGAGAGTTTGACGAGGCCATTCGCATAAATTGAATTTGGTTTGACAACTCTCCGCGACGAAGAAGTCCAAACACTAGGCCAGAAGAACCACCCACGCGGGTCAAATGGGATTGTGACAAGCGAGATCTGGCAAAGGTGGTTGCATCATGCTGTCAGGATTCTTGGTCTGTCAAGGTCCGCCTTGTTTACGCCAGCTCGACAGGCGCTGCCCTCTTCCGCCAGTTTGGTCGTTGAGATCGCGTATACCTTTGCCTATTCCGCAATTGGGGTCTACGCCGGTTGGCTGCGTTCGGTCTGGTCACTACTCCTCGGTCTTGCCGCCATGGATGGCCCTACAGATATTGCCTTGTACCGTTACATTGACAGAAAAGGATTAATAAACTTCAGGAAGATATGAAAACATGCATTCACCATCTCTATTAATTATTCTCCATTTAAAATATCTTGCAGAAGTTTCTTTTTATTTTGTATTTTGTACTGCCACTCTGATATTATTATTATTATTATTATTATTATTATTATTATTATTATTATTTTCTTTGATATCTGGCGTTTACACATTTCTTTCTGGGTCCCGCTCAGGGATCTAAGGTTAGAAATGGCATCATGACACTTTCCACTACAAAAAAATAAAATAAAATAAAATAATTACATAGATAAAGCCCTTGGTAAAGTGTGGGCTGTACTTGTCAGAACAATTTTTTGTATCTCTTTGAGGCATGGACTTCCAGGGATCCCTTCAATTAGTCTACTGGAATCTTTTCCAACCAGTCCAAGGGCTCCAAATACAACAGGGATTGTTGATGTTCCCATGTGCCACATTTTTGAGATTTCTATTTCAAGGTCCTTGTATTTTGACAGCTTTTCGAATATCTTCAAAGATACATTGCAGTCTGCAGCGACTGCCATATCAATAAGGAGGCACTTATTTTGTTTGTGGTCTTTAATAACAATGTCTGGGCGGTTAGCATTGATTGTTCTGTCAGTGTGTATTGTGTAGTCCCATAGAATTGTAACAGGTCCTATCTCCGTAACCGGGTCAGGGTGGTGTTCGTACCAATTTCTTCCAGTTTCCTTCCCATAGGAGTTGCAAATTTTCCAGTGCATATATTGGCCCACTCTGTCATGCCAGGTTTTATATTCAGTGGATGCCAATATCGTGCAACCTGATATAAGATGATCAATGGTTTCTGGATATTTGTCACAGAATCTGCATCTTGGGCTAACACAGTATTTTAGTATATGTGCTTGATAATTCCTAGTTAACAAGCATTGGTCTTGTGCAGCAATTATAAAACCCTCAGTTTCACCTTTCAACCCTGCACTACGTAGCCACTGATGGGTGCGGTTTTTGTCTACGTCTCCTTGTTTGGTACGGGCAGAGTATTGGCCATGGAGCGGTTTATTTTGCCATTGTTTCTTTATCTGGTCGGTCGCATTTCTCTTTGCATTTTTTTTAAAGTTTTTTGCAGCTTCAGCCGGTGTACAGTGATGTATTTGAATTTCTGTGCCCATTTGAAGCTCTTTTTTTAATTTTTCGGCTTCCTTTACTACAGAGTAGAGACACTTACTACTTTCATGTTCCTTGACACATACCATCATCCAGTCTTCTGTTTTTTCCAAGTATCTTTGGAGGCCAATTGTTGTACTTTTGTAGGATAGTTCTAGTTGAACTAGTCCTCTGCCTCCTTCGGATCTGGGCACATACAGGCGATCAATATCAGCTTTGGGATGATGCATGCGGTAGCAAGTGAGGAGCTTTCTCGTTTTGGCGTCCATTCGCTTAATTTCAGCTATGGTCCAGTTAAGTACATTAAAGCTGTATTGCACCACAGGAACAGCTAAGGTGTTTATATTCGTTTTTTTTTTAGTTTAGCTCGGTATTTTGTACCAGGCGTGCACGCCTGTAGTACTCCTTTCTTACCTTCTCTTTCATTTGGGAGTGTTGTATGCCATCTCCCTCACTAATTCCTAGGTACTTATAAGCTTCACCATGTTCCAATTCTCTAATCTTCGTGGCAAAATCTAAATCTATTAAGGGTGCTTCTAAAATTCTACCTTTCTTAAATGTTACTTTAGCACATTTATCTAATCCGAAGCTCATGCATATGTCGTCACTAAAGTATTTTACAATATTAAGTAGGCCCTTCAACTCATTGTCGTCTTTGGCAAAGAGTTTGAGATCATCCATGTATAGTAGGTGATTGAATATGTTGTTATTTATTTTGTAGCCATAGCTACTGTTGTTCAGTTCATGCGTAAGAGGGAGTAAGGACAAACAAAACAGAAGTGGAGACAAAGAGTCTCCTTGAAAGATTCCACGTCGGATATTTAGTCGGTTGGATATGGCAGTGCCCCTGGTGTGACTAAGGTATAGTTTGGTGTTCCACATTCCCATGCTGTGCTTAAGGAAATTTAATACCACAGGGGAGACTTTGTACATTTCCAAAGTCTTAAGGATCCAAGAATGTGGAACACTGTCAAAAGCTTTACGATAATCAATCCACGCTGCCCTGAGATTTCTACGTCTGCTCCTGCAATTTTCCAGAATCATTTTATTTATTAGTAATTGGTCTTTGCAGCCATATGAACCCCTCCTGCATCCCTTCTGTTCCAGTGGAAGAATGCTGTTTGTTTCTAAAAAGGAGTAAGCACGGTTCGTCATGACAGACGTGATCAACTTATACGTTGTGGAGAGACATGTTATCGGTCGATAATTTTTCGGGTCATCTGTTTCATTTGTTTTTGGTATCAGGTATGTAATACCTTCAGTAATCCATTCCGGGATTTTATTGGGATTATTTACAAGCGTTGATAATGTTTCCGCAAGTATTTTGTGGATAGACGAGAGATGATAAAGCCAGAAATTGGGAACCTTGTCATTTCCTGGGGATTTCCATTTTTGCGATTTCGTTAGAGCTTGCCTAACATCATCTGTGGATATATTTTCCCATTCTTGCAGAGGTGTATCCAACATTCGTTCTTCTTCACGCCGGATCCATTCAGCTTTTGGGTTATATTCCTTCGGGCTGCTCCAAATATTTTCCCAAAATGTCTGTACAGTATCAATCGATGGTGGCCTTTCGACGTGTATAGGTTTTTTTCCAATTTCCCTGTAAAATTTCTTAAGGTCCGTTTGGAATATTTTATTTTGGCGATAGAACATACAACGTTTTTCGTATCGCCTTGTTCTCTGTGCTTTTAGCTGAAGTTTCTGCTTTAGCATTTCCGTGATTGGTGGAATGTCAAGTAGTGATTTAATGTTGTGTTTCCTCTTGATCTTTTTGCACCTGCGCGTGGAAATATTAGGGTTTCTGGTGAGCTCATCTAATATAGAAAGCTCACATCTGATTTGTTTTATTTCTCGTAACAATTTTGCTTTCCAAGCTGGTTCTCTACGTCTGTTAACTTTATTTATTGTCTTGATCCCAAGCTTCAGAGTCGCTGCTAAAGCTGTTGCGTATATTACGTTGTTAACTTCTGTGATGTTTCCCGGTGGTTTATCTGTTATTATTATTATTATTATTATTATTGTTATTATTATTATTATTATAATTATTATTATTTGTATATGTCATGTTTCTTGCTTAGTTTCCTGTAGAACCGGGTACAAACTATAGTCCTTCGGCCCTATAGGAAAATTGTCATTTAACTGATGATACTTTTCCTTATATATGGTATATTCCTGGTTGGGTGATCTACTGGGCAACTTGTATGTTGAGGTTACTTCGAGCTGGGATCAAAGTGTATTATCTGTTCTCCTCATTTCTAATACCAATGGTAATATTAGCGGTTTCCTTATAAGTAAACATTTGGCATTCATTGACCGAGCAGCCAGTGCTAATCGAGTTAATCGTTTCTTGACTCATTGGCCATCAAGCAATGATCAAAGTGTAATATCTGTTTTCGTATTTCTTCAATGACGGTAATATTCCCCATTTCCATATAATGAAAATGTTAGCATTCAATTAACAAGCAGCCAGTGCTTTTCATCGCACGCTAGGATCAATGTGTAGTATCGGTTCTCATCCGCTAATGGTAATATTATCTGTTGCCTTAGAACTGTAGTTACTTTTTTCTACATAGTGTATTATCTGTTCTTCTCTTTTCTTTTTCTTCCGTTTCTTTATAAAAAAAAAATCATTCGGTATCCATTGGCCGAGCAGCCAGTACTGGTTGAATTAGGATCTTCTTCACTCCCTAGCCATCGGGCCGGGATCAAAGTGCAGTATGGTTACCCCTCAGCTAAGTAAGTGGGTACAAATAAAAGAATTTGAAATTGACCAATTTTCTCATCTCACCGAAAAAAAAAATTAAATATTTCTATCTTCCCGTCTTCCATTTTTATTTCTTTCATTTTCTCAGTGAAACCAAGTATCGTCTCTAATACGTCTTTTCCCTCTTTCCGCGCGGTGAATACCCAATATTTTATTATTTATGCAGTATTGGCAGGATATATTAAACAATTCTTTATTTCATTCATTTTTCACTGAAACCAAGTAGCGTCTCTAATATGTCTTTTCCCTCTTTCCGCGCGATGAATACCCAATAGTTTATTATTTATGCGGTATTGGCAGGATATATCAAACAATTCTGTCTTTCTTTTTGTCTTTCCTTCATTTTTCACTGAAACCAAGTAGTTTCCCGGATATTTGTTTTCCCTCTCTACGCACGATCAAAACGGAATAGTCCATTATTGCTGAGTAGCAATCAAAATTATATTAATATTAATATGATAATTGTTATGGTCCCAAAAATGTTTTTCTTTTTTTTTCATCTTCGCGTAGAACTTTTCTTCTTTTTTTTTTCTCAATACCTCCGTCGCCTCTGTTATGGACGACTGATAGCAAAAAGGTTTTTTTATTTTTTTTAGATTCTCCGCGTAGAATTCGTTTCTTCAATATCCTCGTCGCCACTGTTATGGTCGAGGTTAGGACCAAGGAAGAACAACACGAACATAAGAATAGAATTAACGAAGATATATTACACGGAATAATAATACAAGATGTGGAAGGTGTTACTATGATTGTCAGTCTGGTTTGGAGTGAACTACTATCGGCTCGGCTCGATTCGATATTTAACAGTCCCCCCACGAGTTAAGTATGTGGCACAAGGCCGAGCTTAACGTGGGTTTATCCGAGCCCGTAAGCTTAGCCAAAAATACTCCCTTAAGAACCCGTATAAACGGGTTCAGGGCTTGTCTACCACCCGGACGAAACTTTGCCCTTCGGCAAAGCCTCGTCCGGGTTCCTCTCTGCCAAAGCAGAGATTTCGACAGGAGTCGCGCACAATTAGAGACTGCAGCTCGAATCGATTCGTCACTCTCTCTTGAGAGTCGAAGTATACATAGTTTTCGGAAGAGTTCATTTTGTAGTTATAGGTAAGGATCCATAACAATAATGCTCTTGTGCATTTCAAAACACTTGAAAATCCATAAATCCTCCAGGCAGACAGAATACAAGAGTCTCCATGAGAGAGCGAGTTCGCATCTCCATTGGTATTTGTGTCGGAAGTATAGATTCGAAACTTCCAACAAATCGAAAAAAAAACATGAACCTGTGAAGCTATTGGAAAATGAGCATGGAAATTGGGACTTCAAAATTCAGACTCATAGAAATATTGAACGCAACAAACTAAACATAGCATTGATCCTGAAAAGATTCTCATGAGTGTCTTTGGATAACTGTAGTATGCCTTGGAGATGACTAAATTTCAGATAAAGAATTTGAAAAAGGCGGTTAATAAATCGTAGTTGAGGGTAGATGTTGAAAGAACTTACAGTGAACATGTTAAAATTTTGCCAAATGTTATTCATTTGGGCTCTTGTGACGATTCCAAAAGAATCTCCAGAAACAGCTTGAAACTGCCAGAATCACACCCACCTTAACAATGTTATAAAATACAACCATCTTAGGTACAGAGAATCAATTAAAATTTGGTTTTTGTAACGATCACGGTATAAATTCCAATAACAATGATAATGGTCACAATAATAATAATAACTTCACAATACGCACAGAGACAAAACAATCAAAGCTAATCGCCCAGACCTAGTGATCAAGAGACCACAAAGCCAAAATGTGCCACCTTATTGGCATGTCAATCCCTGCAGACTGCAATGTATATTTAAAGATCTTCAAAAAAACTATCGAAGTACGAGGACCTTGAAATCGAAATCTCAAAAATGTGGCACATGAGGATATCAACAATACGATTTGTAGTTGGAGCCCACGGATTGTTTGGAAAAGGTTCCGATATAATCATTGAGGCGATTCCTGGTAACCCAAGTCTTAAAGAAATATAAATATAAAAAATTCTACTCATAAATACCACTCACAAATTATCTATGTAAAAAGTATGTGATTCTATTTTTTACTTTTTTTTTTTTTTGTTCGTCGAAAATGCTCGGTGGAAAATGTCATGAAGCCATTTCTTAGGTCCCTTGTTGGAACCCGGAAAGAGATAAGTATACACTAGAAATTAAAGGAATAATAATAATAATAATAATAATAATAATAATAATAATAATAATAATAATAATAATAATAATAATAATATGGCAGTCCCTGCAGACTGCAATGTATCTTTGAAGATATTCGAAAAACTGTCAAAATACAAGAACCTTGAAATAGAAATCTAAAAAAATGTGGCAGATGGGAACATCAACAATCCCTGTTGTAGTTGAAGCCCTTGGACTGGTTGGAAAATATTCCAGTAGGCTAATTGAAGGGATCCCTGGAAGTCCATGCCTCAAAGAGATACAAAAAATTGTTCTGACAAGTACAGCCCATGTAATTATTTTTTTATTTATTTTTTATTCTTTCTTTGCGGTGGAAAGTGTCATGATGCCATTTCTAACCTTAGGTACCTGGGGGGGGGGGACCCGGAAAGAAATGTGTAAACGCCAGATATCAAAGAAAATAATAATAATAATAATAATAATTTTTATTTATTTATTTATTTTTTGCTTTGGAAAGTGTCATGATACCATTTCTAAACTTAGATACCTGGGCCGGACCCGGAAAGAAATGTGTAAAAGCCAGACATCAAAGGAAATTTAAAATAATAATAATAATAATAATAATAATAATAATAATAATAATAATAATAATAATAATAGACAATTAGACAAAAAATAAAAAAATAAAAAATACAGAATGGAGAAGAAAGAGAAAAAAAATTAAAATTAAAGTCAAACAGGCTTCAAATGAATTCAAGGAAAAGGAAAAAATATAATTTAAAAATGTTATAAAATTTACGATTCCTTACGATGTTGAGAGGACGACACAAGTGTCATCCCACTGATGTTAAACGTTCCCAGGCCAATGAGCGATAGAAATCAAGTTTTATAGGTTAAACCAGCCCCCACTACTGTTTACCCGAATAGTTATCAAAAAATACATTAAACAAAAACAAAGTGCCATCTTATTGATATGGCAGTCCCTGCAGACTGCAATGTATCTATGATGTTCTTCAAATAGCTATCAAAATACAAGGACCTTGAAATAGAAATCTCAAAAATGTGGCACATGGGAACATCAACAATCCCTGTTGTATTTGGAGCCCTCGTATTGATTAGAAAAGATTCCAGTAGACTCATTGAGGGGATTCCTGGAAGCCTTAAGGAAATACAAAAAAAAAATGTTCTCACAAGTACAGCCCAAACCTTACGAAGGGCTTTATCTATATAAAATATGTGTGTGTCTATTTAATTCGTCAGTGGAAAATGTCATGATGCCATTTCTGACCTTAGATCTCTGGTTGGGAGCCGGAAAGAAATGTTTACACACCAGAAACCAAAGGAAATAAAAGAATAATAGAATTGGCTGAGTGGAGATTCAAGAAATTTTTCCGTAAATAACCAATCATAATGAATCTGGCAAAGTAGTAAAACAAACAAACAAAATAATAATAATAATAATAATAATAATAATAATAATAATAATAATAATAATAATAATAATAATAATAATAAAATTGGCTGAAAGTAGATTGTAGAATTTTTTTCCGTAAATAACAAATCATACTGAATCTGGCGAAATGGTAATAAATAAAATAAAATAAAAAAATCAACAAAAGCAAAAACAAAAACAACAATAATAATAATAATATTAATAATAATAATAATCCTCTTCGTCTGAACGTATCGCAGACTTTTGAGTATCCATTACATCGTAATGTCGTCTGACATTCTCTATGCGTTCAAGACCATCTTTATTTTTATGTCATTATTTTTTCTCCATTTCCGGCGGTGGGGGGTATTTTCTCAAAGTTCTCAAGAGCCTTGGTGGATTATATCGGCTGTTGGAGAAGATTTTCAAATAAATATTTCTCCTATGTCGGGAAGAGAATATGGACAATTGAATACATTTCATTTAATCTCGCCGCCATATTTCCGAAAAATTTTCTTTGCTGCGTAATTTTCTGGGACATCTTTTATTATTATTATTTTAATTCCATGCAGAAATAAGGCGATTTGCAGTACTCAAATACTGTGATTAGTGCCTGCGGCTCATATTGGACAGGTTCTTTATGGCTTTTGTCTTATTTAGCTATCGTTATTCTACAAAGAACTAGCAAAAGCAAATGGCGTATTTTAAACTTCCAATGAGATCAGCTATGTTGTATTTTTATTGTATTTTTAGCGCTTTAGTTTAGCCAAACAAAGCCCATGGTACGTATGAGCATCTATTCGTATATGTATTGAGCCTGTTCCTCACCGGGTGCTAGATTTAGATAATTAAATGACCTAACATGTAGATAATCGTCGGTGGTCCAAAAATTCTATCTCAGAAAAAAGTGTTTAAAAAATTCATTATTTGCTCATGTTAACAGATTCTGGGAATTGGTCGGACCGAGATATTTTAATCACACCACGTATATATATATATATATATATATATATATATATATATATATATATATATATATATATATATATATATATATATATACATTTCACACACACACAAACACACACAAACACACACACACACACACATATATATGTGTGTGTGTGTGTGTGTTTGTGTGTGTGTGAAATGTGTGTATATATATATATATATGTATAAAAAATATATATATATTCCTGTATATAATGTATAAATAAATATATATATATTCCTGTATATAATGTATATATATATATATATATATATATATATATATATATATATATATATATAAAAGTGAACATAGATTGTCAACACCTGACAATTGCAGGAAACAGACTGTCGCATCTAAGTGTTGACTTCTATGTTCACTTTTATATTTACACACGCTCTATCTCTGATATTGAGTACTTTATCCCATAAATATAGCACCCTTTAAGACTATATTTCTTCATATATATATATATATATATATATATATATATATATATATATATATATTACTGTTGTTCTTTCTTTTTGCACCTCGCTCTAGAGCTTTCATACATTTCCCTCTCACACTTGTCTCCCACTCCCCCACATACACTCTCACTAAAATTTAGTTTTTCATACACGGAGTTATATTTCCGATTTCTATTTGAATTTGTGTTCTGATGAATTGGATCATGAATACCATTCCAATGTAATAAATTATAACCATGGAATACTAGTGTTTGAGCTTTTTTATTATATTATTACTCTGTCCTGGACATTGATTTCTACCTGGATTCTATTCTCTTGGGAATTTATATATATATATATATATTTATATATATATATATATATATATATTGACCACTAATATTAAATATACATATATGTATATATATGTATATATATTAAATATATATATATATATATATATATATATATATATATATATATATATATATATATATATATATATATATATGCGAATTCAGCCGGTTTTCGATTCTAGCCAGAGGCCACCGGACGTCTATCCACACTGATGATCTGATGATCTGTGATACAGCGAAACAGTCTGTCTGTAGATTACAATATATATATATATATATATATATATATATATATATATATATACATATACATACATATATTTAGCAAGCTTGGCTCGCTAGATCAATACGACTGAGTAGTGAGTTCGTTCCTCACTGGGTGTCCCTTAATTTCGTCCTCTTGCCGCATCTAAGCTACGCTTGGAAAATCACTATATGCACGGTAATTATTGGAAAGCGCTCAATATCAGTGATAGAGCTAACATATTTAGTTGGATTGATGTGAGTTTGTGACCTTGGGTTTCACGCTATTTGCTATCGTCAGACAAACGTTTTGTCTAACGATCGCAATAATGTGAAACCCAAGTTCACAAACTCACATTAATCCAACTATATATATATATATATATATATATATATATATATATATATATATATTAGAGCCTGTAAGTTATTGCTACAAAATTGTACATTTTCTTTCGTCGTTTAATTAACAACGTCTCCTCAGGTAGTTAACAATGATGCTAATAAAAGATTTTATTTAAAATTTCAATTCATAAAACATCACTTCATTTTACATTTTTGTAAAATTTTCCATAAAAGGCGGCAAAATATATTTGGGAATTTTTTAAACTCAGTTAGTCAGTGTGCTACCGGGGATGTAAAAGAGGATACATTTATAAAGCAATTGTTAAGTTTAATGAAAATTGGTTGAAAGG
Organism: Acanthosepion esculentum; assembly: GCA_964036315.1. Classification (NCBI taxonomy): domain Eukaryota; kingdom Metazoa; phylum Mollusca; class Cephalopoda; order Sepiida; family Sepiidae; genus Acanthosepion; species Acanthosepion esculentum. The sequence continues at coordinate 56,420,092 of OZ038516.1, forward strand.
TCAACGAAAAATAAGAAAGAAACCAGTAAAAATCGCCATTTTGCTGTATTTACACAGGTTTTCACTATATGCGTGGACTCATTTATCAAGTTAAATGACCGTTAAACAATCACTTTATGTTGGGTATAATTGAATGAAGTTTGTATTAGACTGCTTGAAAATTGACGGAGTTTTTAGTTTAAAATTTGTGTTGAAATCGATTTGTGTTGAAATCGATTTGTGTTGAAATCGAGTATTCGTTTTTCGCGGTTTTTCGTTAAACGCAGTGGCGTAGGAATAAAAATGAAGCTCTTCATGATGTATGTAGCCTACATACCGAGTTTGAACGAAATCGGGGTAAAAATAGTTGAATTTATCGATATTTGATCGGCTTTATCGATTCTTGATTTTTGAAAAATTATCGATTTGTTGCGCTAAGAACCTATCTCTTACATTATACAATGTATTTGCTCAAGTTTGGTCAAAATCGGTTGGCTGGATCTCAAGTGAAAAGGTATCACACAGACACACACAGAGACACACAAACACACAGACATCCTCTGTTTTATATATATAGATAGTTAAAATACCTCATCTCAGAAATATAGACAGCTCCTGAAGAATGCTTGTGCATACAGTCGCCGAAACGTCTTGAATATGACAATAAATATGAGGAAAACATTCCGAACAATGTAATTAGTATAAATAGAGATCTGGATTTAGAGACGGATACTGAGATTATCATTGTATCTCTATCTATAAAAGGCAGGATGTGTGTGTGTGTGTGTGTGTGTGTGTGTGTGTGTGTGTGTGTGTGTGTGTGTGTGTGTGTGTGCGTGCGTGACGAATGCACGACCGTAATTTTCGACGGATTTGCACCAAAATTTACATGCACATGCTCCAAGTTAGGGAAAAAGACAAGACCGACATTGCATTTCCCAACTCCCATCGATAGTGGAATTAATCGATTTTTCATGCTTCTACGGCAGTTTTCATGTAGTTTGCGGGCATTTTCCACTGGCCAGAGTGAGAGCGTACAGCTGGCTGCCACGAATAGCCAGGACGATTCTATTGGTCAACGTGAGAGCCAACAGCTGACTGACACTAATGTTAACTAGCATGCTAGCATGATAAAAAAAAACTCGATAACTGCATTCGTCACAAGTGGGAAAAATTTAAATCTGCGTGGCACTTTACTCCAATTGGCTCATTCGCTTGCTTAAACTCAGCGTTGATTCTGATTCTGCAGAACTGGGTTGGGTGTGAAAAAATATTTGTTGTTAACATTATTTTTCATTCGGTTTTTCCAGTCCTTTTTTTAAGCTGATCGTTTTGTGTTCATTTTGTTTAGTTCTTTTTTCGTAACAGATTTAATGTTTAGTATAGAGCTTAGAAAAAATTCGCAGTGTGAGATAGGCAAGAAGTAAGGCATGTAACAATATTTTAAGTCAAGTGATAGCTTTTGAATCAAGCACAGGCAACGCCGGGCCATGCTGCTAGTGGCATATAAATTAGAATTAAGAAAGTGACTGTAAAAATTTTTGAGACATCTTATAAGAAAAGAAGGTTTGGAGAAAATGACACTCACATGATATACTGAAGGGGGCGAGGGATAAACTAAACATGTAACCTAGGTGACGATCTTACGTAGATGTATAGCAAAACAGAGAGTTAGAGTGATAGTAAGGAGGTAAATATTACTTAGAACTACAAAGATCACCCAAGCCGTGAATGGAGAGGCCGTATAAAAGAAATTGGTTTAATAGCCAACCAGTGTGTTAGATATTATACAGAGAATAGCGTGTGTACTGAGTTTTTTTGGTTTTTTTTTAAAAAGATGTTGGAGACTACGACATTGAAATTCGAAGCAACGTTGGGATAGCGAAAGATGCCTTGCAAATGCTAAGCAAAGTAACCAGAAGCAGAAAAATTTCGAAAGAAAATAGTTCTTCTATATGGCAGGGAATTCTGGACAATCCCATCACAGATGAAGACAAGAGTTAAAACAAGAGAAATTTAATCTAAAGAATGACGCTGGAAATATTATAGACCAAACATATAAGTTTTATAGGAAACGGAAACTAGAAGGATAGTGATACCTAACATCGGAAAGTGTCAGTTCAAATTTCTAGGGTATGTTATGAGGAAAGAGTGATTGGAAAAATTGATACGCACAGGACAGATTGAAGGGAGAGCAGCGTATAACCTACGTAGAGATCTTGGGTAAATGGAAGGTGGAGACCAGATTTAGAAGAGATAACAAAAGGAAAACATTTATGAAGCACTACAAATGATAGGGAAATGTGGAGAGCCATGATCGCCAACGTCCTGAAATGGAACGGCACATAAAAGATGAAGAACTAGGCTGAGTAAATTTATGGCGGAACAGGGTTTAGAAGAGATGACAAAAAGACTAAATTTATAAAGTGTTGCAAAGGACAGGAAATTGTGGAGAGCAATGATCGCCAACGTCCTGAAGGGACACGGCACATAAAAGATGAAGAACTAGGCTGAGTAAATGAATGGCGGTACAGGGTTTTGGAGAGATAACAAAAAAGACAATATTTATGAAATGCTACAAAGACAGGAAATTGTGGAGGACCATGATCATCAACGTCCTGAAAGAACACGGCACATAAAAGATGAAGAACTAGGTTGAGTAAATGAATGGCGGTACAGGGTTTTGGAGAGATAACAAAAAGACAATATTTATGAAATGCTACAAAGACAGGAAATTGTGGAGGACCATGATCATCAACGTCCTGAAAGAACACGGCACATAAAAGATGAAGAACTAGGCTGAGTAAATGAATGGCGGTACAGGGTTTTGGAGAGATAACAAAAAAGACAATATTTATGAAATGCTACAAAGACAGGAAATTGTGGAGGACCATGATCATCAACGTCCTGAAAGAACACGGCACATAAAAGATGAAGAACTAGGCTGAGTAAATGAATGGCGGTACAGGGTTTTGGAGAGATATCAAAAAGACAATATTTATGAAAAGCTACAAAAACAGGAAATTGTGGAGGACCATGATCATCAACGTCCTGAAAGAACGTCTCTCACTTTCTATCATCCTTTCATCTGATTTAGGGATGTTTGGGATTTTCATCTATGAATCTAATATGGCCAAGAAATGGGAGATGTGTTTAATATAAAAGAACAGTACAAAACTGGTCCCCCAATTATTACCATCCCTTCATTTTATTACTTATAAGTATTTTTAAATACCGGATATACTCGCGCCGAATGCATTACATTTACTTACATGCTAATACCCTGGGGAAAGGTATGAATCCTTTTCTTCTCCTCCCAGCTCTGGGTAAATAGCAGAACAGACCTGGTTCTGTAGCCATGGATGGCAACTGGTCTACCGCAGAAAGAAATGGCAATCTACTGCGGGAAAATAATCTGACTCGTCAGTCATGTATCGAAAGATTCATGATCGCCTAAAAATGTAACACGCGTGGCACATGACGGAATTACTTAGTCTGGGAATAGGTTTAGCATATCAATCTTAATGGGTTATTTAATACCGACAAAATATTTATTGTTGGTAATATTTTTTTTCAAAAATTTATTTCTGGTAATAATTTTCCTTCAAATATGTATCGCTGGTAATATTTTTTTCAAAAATGTATAACTGGTAATAATTTTTTTTCCTACCGCGGGAAAAATCTGCCTCGTCAGTCATGTATCGAAAGATACATGATCACCTAAGCGTGTATCACACATGGCATATTACTGACCGATGTGTTTGCGTATCAATAAAGTTTTGAAGAGCTAATTTTGAAGCTAATTTAAATGGATATATATATATATATATATATATATATATATATATATATATATATATATATATATATATATATATATATATATATATTATGAAATGGGCAAAGTCCGACAATTATTTTATGTTTGCACATTCTTTTTATAGATACAAGTATTTTAAGTAAATGCTCTGTTTATAATAAACAGTATTAAATAACATTTACCGGCCTGAATGTCAGAGAAATATATAACAGTTCCGTATAGGATACAGGTTCGAATCCTGTCGAAGGACAAATATTTTCTATGAAAATCTCTCGGACATTCAGGCCGGTAAATGTTATTTAATACCGTTTATTATAAAACAGAGCATTTACTTAAATACTTGTATCTATAAAAAGAATTTTAAATATAAAAAAGTCTTTAAATAATTGTCGGACTGTGTCCATTTCATAATGTGTGACGTCATTTGTTTACATTTGATACGCCATGAGCAGTTATGAATGTACGTGAGAGATTCATGGAAGATTGAAGTTTATAAGCAGTAGATTCGACCTTGCCAACCGAACGATCCTCAGTGGCCGAAACGGGAAAAATCGTCAGGCGATGGTTCCGTATAGGTTACAGGTTCGAATCCTATCGAAGGACGAATATTTTCTATGGCAATTTCTCGGACATTCAGCCCGGTAAATGTATATTTAATACTGTTTATTATAAACAGAGCATTTACTTAAATACTTGTATCTATAAAAAGAATGTTAAACATAAAAAGGTCTTTAAATACATATATATATGTATATTGGTGAACGGCGTAGCCAGGGCCAGCACTACATATGCTAATTTTATATCTCGTGTATGATGCGACCATCAGAAGTCGCATGATCGTGCGTATATACGGTTAATTTTTCAAAGAATTTTAATGGGTTTTTTTTAATTACAAATCATAATTGATCTGTTTGTGTATATAGAATGATAGTACAAGCTTGTCTCGCTATTCAATTCCGACTGAATAGCGAGTTCGATCCTCACTGTATGCCACATACCTTCGGCCTTGTGTCACAACTATGCTACGCTGTCCTTGGTATGACGATAAACTACATCCGCGTCCAGGGTAAGACGATAAACTACGTCTAGGCCTCTTATCAGGAGGTTTTGAGGAGCGTAGAACCACCTCTTAATTGCTGGTGTTCCCAGGACCGCCAAGACCTGGGGTGGTAGCACCTGTTAGGGCCCCAGTTATGGGTTAACCCCGAAACTGTGGAAAAAAGCATTATGAAAGTGTAAAAATAGGTTTTGATAGCAGAAATACTTTGTAAAAACTTATTACCAGAAATAAATTTTTGAAGGAAAAAAAACTATTACCAGCAATACGTTTTTGAAAATAATATTACCAGCTATACAACCCAGAAATAGATTTTTGACAAAAGTTGTCGGCATTAAATGACCTATTGAGGTTGATATGCCGTAAAACAAAACAAACCAAACCAAACCTAGGCTACGCTTAGAAAACCATCATATGTGTACTCGATTTTTTTAAACATATTTTTGATCATCATAATTTAAGCGAGACGCGGATGTTCAAGTGTGTAGTGAGATACAAAAAGGTTTGTAAACATTGCACTAAATCATTTTTTTCGTCGACTTTTCTCTTCCTTTTTTTCAGGTGTGCGGGTGGTGTAATAGGGAACGGTTCGGAACGAGAAATCGAAGAGCCGTGGTCGAATTCCGCTTGAGCAGGTTATATTCACTTACTTGCAAATACCCTTGGTAAAGATAAGAATAAATTGCTTTTCTCCGCAGGTATATATAAAATTACATAGCAAATAAGTTCTCTAGCCATTGTTGTCAAACAGTCTAGTAGAATGACAACAGCAATTTCAAAACTTGATGTGGTCATGGTACTAAATTAAAAGTTGCTTTTGGCACTGCGCACCATCTAGAAGCCACTCCTTCCAGGATTACGGTGAAGACATCGGCAGCGGGATGTTGGCTAGGCTCTACGACAGGATGCAACAGACTAGATTTGAGGACGTTGAACTGCAATGGCCTCATGAAAAAAATTATCGTTACGGTTGAACACTAAATGAGACATACACCCTTGTGCAAATTAATTGAAACAACCGCTATAGTTCCCTTTATTTCATCATACGGTGAGTTTTAGACCCGCTGGGGTGACAGGGTGTAATTGATTTCTATTTTATCTTCTGATTAGGCCGTTTGCATTGATGAGCAGTAATGTTAATCTATTTTCGGGATGTATGATGAAATTTGTTTGAGCTTGAAAAATATTGCGTCATCCGTGATTGCATCAGATTTTCATCTCGCCCAGACACTATTGTCTCGACTGTCGATTAGTTGTCATATGGCCATTCTCTGCGATGGACGTTACTCCAAGTAAGCGTACGAAAATTGTAACGCTGCACGAACACACTGGCAAGCCTTACCGGTGAGCAAATCAAAGTACTATAGACAGGCCTGGAATTTCTCCTGATTTAAATCCAATCGAGAATCTGTGGTCAGTCTGCAAGGAACAACTTCGTGGAATGGACATGCGAAGTACTAGAATCTGTATTCGGTCATGTTTCACTGGAAAAATATGAAGAAAAAAGTAAATAATAACGGAATTATTCATTTTGTTTCAATTAATTTGCACAAGGGTATACATACTGAACTCTACCGTCGTTTTCGACGTATGAGGGTACATCAATTTAGTTCTTAGAACCGAATAGCCACTGCTATTCACATATAAGATTTGATTATAGAGGTGAAAATTTGTATAGAAACAAGCAGACGTTTTGCAAAAGCCAAATACTGTTCCATAAAGAGTGTCACAAGGTCAGCAAACCACCCACCGCAGGTTTTTAATTCTCATGAACCGGTCTCCAACCAAGGCAATAGGAAT
>OZ038516.1:56429247-56436747 GCA_964036315.1 Acanthosepion esculentum
TATATATATATATATATATATCATCTATGCATCAACAAGCTAATCAGAGAACTAGAAAGGATTATAAAATAGATTTAATGTCTATATTATTCAAAGATATATATTTGTATGAAATTATTCTGCATACATATATATATATATATATATATATATATATATATATATATATATATATATATATATATATATATATTATATATATATATATAACGTAAATCATTCATACGAAAAACAAATAATGAAGTTAATTTTATGGCAAGAACCACTCTCGCAAACAATATTTAATAATAAAATGCAATCAATCTCGAATCCGTTAATGAATGGTATGATCCTTGTTTATAAATTCCGGTTTTATCAGGTCTTATTTTTGCTACTAGCTCAGCTTTCAATCGTTTCATACTACCATCATCAGGTAGGAAATTAGGTAAGTTTTTTAAATCCAGGTAATAACGAGACATCGAAAGATAGTGCAAACCGAAAGAAGTGTTTTTTTAGAAATGTGATATTGTTAACTGTAAGAATAATTTTGGAGCCTGCAGTCACGACTCTGAGGTTGAATTTTTTTTAATTTTAAAATTGTGCGTTCTTGTACTGTAGAAGTAGGCTTTTTTGTAGCAAAGGTGGCATGAACTAACTTGTTCAATAATTAGAGTAATGTCACAGTTATTATCAGGAACTCGCACGTAGGATCGGTTATTTTAATATCAATTTGTGGTGCGTGATCAATTTATATAAATAGAACATGCACCACATAATTGATATATATATATATATATATATATATATATATATATATATATATATATATATATATATAAGAAATATGGTCTTCAAGTGTGCTATATTTATGGGATAAAGTGCTCGATATCAGAGATAGAGCGTGTGTAAATATAAAAGTGGACATGGAAGTCAGCACTTAGAGGCGACAGTCTGTTTCATGCTAGTGCAATCGTCGTGTAGTTGCCTGACGATTGCACTAGCATGAAACAGACTGTCGCCTCTAAGTGCTGACTTCCATGTCCACTTTTATATATATATATATATATATATATATATATATATATATATATATATATATATATATATATACTGGCTTAAAATCCGTCCTATCCGGCAGCATTTAAGCAAGCTCCACTAAAAAAGATTAGAAAGAAGTAATACTTAAAACTATACTTAAAACTAGGTACATTAAAATTTATAACATTTTTTACAGATTACTTCTATCGCAAATACAAATAAAGTTATGAATTACACAATTATAAAGTGCACACGAACTTTATGGACACCCTGTATATATTTTGGGATATATATATATATATATATATATATATATATATATATATATATATATGTGTGTGTGTGTGTGTGTCTGTGTGTGTTTGTGTGTGTGTGTATGTATGTATGTATATGTATATATACGCACACACACATAAGTGTGCTTGTGTATATGTATTAAAAGAATAGCCATAAATAGTGACCATGTCGACGTCAATGAATCGCATTCGCTTGGTATCTAATGACGCAGTTTGCCTGAAACGATGTATTTTTCTCTTCCTCACGAGGCTTTCATTATTAAAAATATTGGAAATTTCATAAACTCTAAACCAGACTTGCGGAAAATGACAGTGGGATCGATAACGGGATATTGCAATATTATACAATTAGTTTCGCGCAGATATATATAAAAAAATCTATAAATCTCTCTCTCTCTCTCTTTCTCTCTCTCGCTGTATATATATATATATAAAGAGAGAGAGAGAGAGATATGTATATATATGTATGTGTGTGTGTGTGTGTGACTCTGAGGCTGTGTGCGTGTGCATGTAAAGGTGATGCACATATGACCATTTACATATATATATATATATATATATATATATATATATATATATATATATAATTAAAGGTCATGCACACACACACACAGCCTCAGCACACACACATATATATATATAAGTTGAATGTGGAGGATTCATACATGTATTTATACATACATAGACGTGTTTGTATATGTGTGCTTATTATTTAATTTACCCCGGTTGAATATATATATATATATATATATATATATATATATATATATATATATATATATATATATATATATATATGTATGTATATGTATGTATGTATGTGTGTGTATGTGTGTATATATATATATACACACATACACACATACATATATATATATTCTGCCGCGTACCACACACACACACACAGACACACACACCTATATATATATATATATATATATATATATATATATATACACATCCTTGTGTGAATTACTGTATAATAAAATATTTTATATCATTTCCTTATATTGCTGTAGAAGCCACGAGCACATACAAATCGACAGCTGCAAAATTATTCATATGTAGTAATTTAATATATATATATATATATATATATATATATATATATATATATATATATATATAGCTTTAAAAAATATATATATATATATTGTTCCACTTTAAGCATACTTTTAAACAGTAAATGCTAAAAACTGTGGCTTCTAACTCCATTTGTTCTTTGCCTTTCTTAAGATATATATATATATATAAAGTGGATATAAAAGTAAACACTTAGAGGCGACACTCTGTTTCATGGCAGATGCAATCGTCAGGCCACGAGTGTTGTTATTTTTCTCGGCTATTTATATATACGGGTCAGTGGTGCATTATGGGTAGTCTATTTTGGCGGTTACTTTACCGGAAGTCGCTTATTTGTTTATTTATTTATTTGTGTCAAATTATTTTGATTGTTTTTATTTAATTTTATTTTTATTTTTTATCTTATATATTTTTTTTATTTTGATCGGTGTTTTTATTAACGTAGTGAAAATTTGTTTATATAGCTTATTTAATAGTTTTGTTTTTCTTTGGGAAGATAATTAAAGCTATTTGTTCAATTTTGGGATTGATTCTTGTGGTTTTTTCTGACTATTATTTTGGCGTGAACTGTTTTTAAATTATTTATTTGGATTGATTATTTTTATTTGTTTTTTTTTCTAAACGGCTAGTTTATCGGTATCGGTTGTTAGTTTATTTATGTATTTGGATGTATTTATATCAATTTATTATACTTGTTGTTATTTTTGTTAGACTGTATATTTTCTCTTTTTGGTTTTCGATTTTTAAGTAACGTAGTATATTATTTTTTATTCATTTTTTTCATCGTTATATAACAGTTATAGCTATTTTTCGTCCGATTTTTTGTTTTTGATTTTTATGGTCATAATAGTTTGCTAATTTGTTCATTATTTACTTTATTTATTGATTTTATTCCTTACTTTTTATTCTATTTCGTCTATTCTAACAGGTGTGATTTGGTAATTTGTTTGGATTAATTTATTTTGCTTATTTTATTATCATTTTGTTTGTTTATGTATTTATTTATTTTTTACGTTTTCGATTTTTAAGTTACGTAGTAAAAATTTGTTTTCATGTCTGCATTTTTATATTAGCTTGGATCTTTTATTTAATAATTTATTTTGGTCTGGGAAGGTAATGATAGTTATTTTTTCTCCAAGCAAAGTTTGCAAGTTTTTGATAGGTATTTGATGCTGATGATTTTTTCCTTATTTAAGCATTGTGCTGTTCGCATATTTACTATTTGTGAAAGATGTTTTGTGTACATAATTTCATTGTTTGCAGGGTCCTACAGTTACTCCTATGTTTACTTTTTCTTCATTATATGGTGATTTTATCGTGGCTTGGTAGATTACGTTGTTTTGTAAACAATTAGCGTTTAAGGGACATTCGTTTTTTATTCTGCAGTTGCACGTGGGTTTAATTTGTTCGTGTGATTTGTTAATAATTTTCCTGTTGTGCTTTTTTATTATTTGTGCCATGTTCTCGGTGCAACTGTAGCTGATTTTTACTGTGTTTTTGTTGAATATTTTCTGTAGGGTGCTTGATTCTGGGAAGTGTTTGTGTAAAAGTTTGTAGAATATTTTCATACGTTTGTTTTTACGTTTTTGCTATACGAACCATATATTTCATTTCTGTTGACCTTTTTTGTGTTCTGTGGTGAGTATGTGAGTGTAGCACCCTACACAAAATATTCAACAAAAAAATAAATTAAAAACTGTTCCCGCCAAAATAATAGTCAGAACAAACGACAACAATCAACCCCAAAATTCAACAAATAGCTTTAATTTTCATTTCAAAGGGTGTATAAAACACTTTTGATGTCGAAAAAAATTATAAAACGTGTTTATAATTAAGAGCATTGGGAAATACTCCCCAGTATATTAAAATCAACGTTTGGTAGATAACTGGGTTTCAACCCCGACCCTCACGTCTTAAATACTTAACAAAGTCAACTACTAGAGCACACTTTGACTTGACCCTTATCATAAAAATGATGGCCTTATTTATGGAATCTGGAAGTTGCACTGGTTATATCATTTGTATAAATACTCAATTTTTTACAGTGACTTTTAAACAAGAATGCTACGTTTTTAATCATTAAAAGTAAAAATATTTCACCATGACAACGAAATATCTCATTATTACGAAGAGGAGATGAACCTACCTGATCAATTTAGTTTCACATTGGTGTTTTATATGAGAGAATAGAATTTTTACTTTTTGTTTCTTAATTTCTCTATTATTATTATTATTATTATTATTATTATTATTATTATTATTATTATTATTAATAATAATAATAATAATAATAATAATAATAATAATAATTTATTTCCTTTAATTTCTGTTGTATACACACTTTCTTCCGGACCCCAACCAGAGATCTAAGGTCAGAAATGGTTCCATGGCATTTTCCACTGATCGTTTATGAAAGAAAATAATTATTTTACATAGATAAAACTCTTTGTAATATGTGAGTTGTACCTGTGAGTTCAATTTTTTGTATATCTTTAAGGTATGAGTATATGTCCATTTTCCTTCCTTCTTTCTTTCTTTCTTTCTTTCTTTTTTTCTTTCTTTCTTTCTTTCTTTATTTATTTCGTTCTACCTTTTCATTCCCTTCTAGTCTTTCTTCCTTTCTTTTCCATATATTCATCCCTTCCGTTTTACAGTTCTTTTTTTCTTTCTTTCTTTCTTTCTTTCTTTCTTTCTTTCTCAATTTTCCATTTTATTTACCAACTTTTCATTAACTTGCATTATTTCCTTCTTTCTTTTTTCTTTTCCATTTATTTTTTCTCTCACGTTTTTGACTTTTTGTTTCTTGTTTCTTTTTCTCTCTTTTTTTCATTTTTCAGGTGTACATTTTCTTTCTTTTTTTTCATTCCTTTCTATCCTTTCTTCCTTTCTTTTCCATTTATTTATCGCTCCCGTTTTACACTCTTTCTTTCTTTACTTCTCTATTTTCCGTTTTTGTTTTCCTTTCCACCTTTACATTCACTTACATTCTTTCTTTTTTCTTTCTTTCTTTCCTTCGTTCATTGCTTCTCTGTTTTCCGTTTTTTTCCCTTTCCACCTTTACATTCACTTACATTCTTTCTTTCTTTCTTTCTTTATTTATTTATTTACTTCTCTGTTTTCCGTTTTATTCCCTTTCCACCTTTACATTCACTTACAATCTTTCTTTCTTTCTTTCTTTCTTTCTTTCTTTATTTATTTATTTACTTCTCTGTTTTCCGTTTTTTTTTCCCTTTCCACCATTACATTCACTTACATTCTTTCTTTCTTTCTTTCTTTCTTTCTTTCTTTATTTCTTTATTTATTTACTTCTCTGTTTTCCGTTCTTTTCCCTTTCCACCATTACATTCACTTACATTCTTTCTTTCTTTCTTTCTTTATTTATTTATTTACTTCTCTGTTTTCCGTTCTTTTCCCTTTCCACCATTACATTCACTTACATTCTTTCTTTCTTTCTTTCTTTCTTTCTTTCTTTATTTATTTATTTACTTCTCTGTTTTCCGTTCTTTTCCCTTTCCACCATTACATTCACTTACATTCTTTCTTTCTTTCTTTCTTTCTTTCTTTATTTATTTATTTATTTACTTCTCTGTTTTCCGTTCTTTTCCCTTTCCACCATTACATTCACTTACATTCTTTCTTTCTTTCTTTCTTTATTTATTTATTTACTTCTCTGTTTTCCGTTTTTTTCCCTTTCCACCATTACATTCACTTACATTCTTTCTTTCTTTCTTTTTTCTTTCTTTCTTTCCTTGTCTATTTTCCGTTTTTTTTTTTCCTTTCCACCTTTACATTCACTTACATTCTTTCTTTCTTTCATTTCCACTTTGGTCCTACTTTCCCTTCATTTCTTTTTTCCCCCTTTATTCCTTTCTTTATTCCATTCTCCCTTCTATTCTTTCTTTCTTTCTTTCTCCATTCCCTCTTTCTCTCTATCTCTTCCTTAATTCCTCCTTTCTTCATTTCTTCTCTCCTACCATTCATCTTGTTTCATCCTTTTTCTTTTTTCGTTAATGTTCCTTGCCCAATAATTCTCTTTATTGCTACGCACACCAACTCGCGCATTATCCCTCTGATGTGGTGCTGTTAGAAACAGCACAAAGAAAATGTCCCCTAAAAATACACACGCAATTCAATAAGTCCTTTTATAAACGGACAAAATAAACAAATGAAACGTTTTACCCTCGAAACATAAACTCGCCGAAAATATCGGACAAATGTAGAAACGATGATCAACAATGGTGAAAAAGAATGCTTCCACCGAACGGCGGGAAACGCATGTGGATATTTTCTTTTTTTCTTTCTTTTATTTATTTATTTTTTGGTATGGGATAGGAGAAGCGACACCATAATTAGACCAGAAGCGACCGGTCTGTCAACCGCATCATCTTGGTAGGTAAACAGCAGTTGAGGACGTTGGCTAATCAGGGGGAATCATTCAAATAATCTAAAATGGAAAGATGCAAAAAGATTGAAAATGAAAGTTAATGTCGACACGAGATTCAAGTGAAGAAAAAGCGCGGGCGTTTGACAGGATGACGCAGTCCAGAAATAAAGACAACGGGAAACCTGGGGCAAGTTTCGCTTTTCATATGAACTCTAAGTTGGATATTCTCCCGCTCTTTCTTTCTTTCTTTCTTTTTTCTTTCTTTCTTTCCTTTTCTCTCTCTCTCTTTCTCTCTTTTCTCTCTCTCTCTCTCTCTCTCTCTCTCTCTCTCTCTCTCTCTCTCTCTCTCTCTCTCTCTCTCTCTCTCTATTTCATGTGGTGACGATATTTGCTTTGGTGATCATTCAATTGGAATAAAGCCGTGTTTGTTTTCCTCTCTTGTTTTAGGGCATGACGGCCACTTCCGTTGTGTGCAGACCGCCTTTGCGGCTAAAAAACACCTCTTTTCGCGCCACGCCCTGTTTACAGCCCCATCCCCACAGCCTCTATCTATAACTATTATTATTATTATTATTATTATTATTATTATTATTATTATTATTATTATTGGTCGTCGTCGACGTCGAGGTAATCGTAGTATTAAAGTTTTCTGTCACTCTTTTCCTTGTTTAATTCCCGATTTCCTTGCCGGAGGTACCAAATAGCTTAATCTTTGGAGCA
>OZ038516.1:56441747-56444247 GCA_964036315.1 Acanthosepion esculentum
CATATTTTAAATCAATTAATTTATAATATTGTTAAATATATATATATATATATATATATATATATGTGTGTGTGTGTGTATATATGGAATATATATATATATATATATATATATATATATATATATATATATTGTGTAAAACAAAACTATATATATATATATATATACATATATATATATATATATATATATATATATATATATATGTATATTATGAAATAAACAAAGTCCGACAATTATGTTTATACATTCTTTTTATAGATACAAATATTTAAGTAAATGCTCTGTTTATAATAAACAGTATTAAACAACATTTGCCGGCTTGAATGATTACTGTTTCGTCTTTCAATGATAATGTTATTAAGCTTATCAGACGATATGAAAAGAATTTGCATAAAATAAATAGACAAAACCTCTCTATATTAATCAACGAAATATTGCATCAATGAAAAAATGCTGGGTAAACACACACAATATATATATATATATATATATATATATATATATATATATATATATACAGTGTAACCCAGATATAAGAGACACTGATATAAGAGGAACCCGGATATAAGAGAGATATTATCTGGTCCCAAATTAGAGCCTGTGTTAATGTATATATAATAGACCAAACCCGGATATAAGATAAACCCGGATATAAGATACTTCTTCTCCGGTCCCGACAACTCTCTTATATCCGGTTTACCCTGTATATATATATATATATATATATATATATATATATATATATATATATATATATATACATATATATATATATATATATATATATATATATATATATATATATATACATATATATATATATATATATATATATATATATATATATATATATATATATATATATATTATAATATTTTCAAAAATTAAATTATATTAGGGGTCTCGGCTCACGCTTTTGAAACATGAGAACTCTTATGTAGCGAAGGATTCATATTTTTTAAAAAAAATATTATAATATAAGTTCTACTTCTGTATGGAGCACTGTCTTTTTAAAAATAAAAGCAAAAATGCTAAGGAACTCCGGATTATTTACCTAACGTGTTCTTTCCTATTTTTCTGCATACCTGCACACACATATATATATATATATATATATATATATATATATATATATATATATATATATATATATATATATATATATATATATATATATATATTTATTAATCGAGATTAATATAAAAACATGTTAAAAATCGCTACACTACAGCAATCGTGTTGCAACACTATAAATCTGTCTCCTCGAGCGATGATAAATTACTGGCGAGTAAATTACTGCCCGAGGAGACACATTTGTGGTGTTGACACACGATTTTTATTTTGTAGCGATTTTTAACTTGATTTTGCTTTAATCTCCGATAATAAATAATAACTAGCTCTACTCTTGTTTGATCCCTCTTTTAAATTAAATGTCGCGTACAGTGGAATTATAGTCCATTTGTTGTTTTCTTACATACACACATACAACAACATAACAAACACACACACACACACACACACACACAGACACACACACACACACACACACATATATATATGTATATTTCGTCGCAGGTAGTTTCATGCACAACGTCAATATGCGATAATATATATATATATATATATATATATATATATATATATATATATGTTGTTTCTACGTAATTTTTATGGATACAACTTATTTGAGTAAATATTCTGTGTTAATTAAAGAGTATACATTAAATTTACCGACTCGAATATTCGAAAAAACTTGTATCCATAAAAATAAAGTATAGACAGAAAATATATATGGATTTAATCCATTCCATATAATATATATATATATATATATATATATATATATATATATATATATATATATATATATATATATATATTGTCATCCACAGAAAGACTTTTTCGGTGTAGCACAGCTCATCAATGTGGCTAGACGCCTGGTTGCCACTAGCTAGGATCGAAACCCCACTGAATTGGCATCGGTCGGGATTCTACCACTAAGCCGTTGGCGCACGGTAGGGATGAAGGCGAAGCGTATTTACTTTTAGATAAACACACACTGACTGAGAGAACTCGATTTGATTTATCGAAGAATGTACATATATATATATATATATATATATATATATATATATATATATATATATATATATATATATATATATATATATATATATATATATATAACATAGGATTTAAGAAACAATAGACATTTTCATATACAGTGTTCAATATATTAAAATAATTTTAAATACAGAGCGTTAATAATATTATATGAAAAGATTACTTAATATTTAAATATCAATTTTATCCCGATTTCGAATTTTCTTGGTAAAATTTCTAGTCTTCATAATACCATATAAAAGCACAACTAATGAAGAATGAATATTTTACCAAGAAACTTCGAAGTTGGGATGAAATATATATATATATATATATATATATATATATATATATATATATATATATATATATATATATATATATATTAAAAAGA
>OZ038516.1:56451747-56471747 GCA_964036315.1 Acanthosepion esculentum
TAATTTTGCTTGTCAGTCACTTCGTTAGGTCGTATAAATAATGAACTATTTCGTTATGAAGACGTGTAAAGACAGAAGACATGTCAGAGACGCTACTTGGTTTCAGCGAAAGAAAGAAAGATGGAAGTGTTTAATATCTCCTGCTAATATCTCGCGAATAATGGATAATTTCATTAAAAGTAGTTAATCCAAAATCTTTTCATTTGTACCCCCTTACTTGTTAAAATAACGACCAAAATATCTTTGAAGATTTTCAAAAATCTATCAAATTATATGAACCTTGAAATCGAACGAAAGATAGAAATGTTTAACATCTGCCAATACGTTATAATGGCGAATTCCGTTTTGATCACGTGGAAAGAGAAGGGGAAAAGATTAAAGAAAGAAAGAAAGAAGAACAGAAAGAAAGAAAGAAAGAAAGAAAGAAGGCCAGAAAGAAATGGAGAGAGAACGCTTTTAACACCTGTTTAAATGAAATGGGAAAAGTTGTCAATATCAAATTTTTTTATTTGTATCTTCTTACTTCTTAAATTAACGGCCAGCATTTGAATTTATGAGTGTTATTGGAATATTTTGCAAAAATTGTTAAGCTCAAATATTTAAAGATGCGATAGAGTGATTTCTATGGATATGTTATTATCGTAGAACTCGCCTCGATTTCAGTGATAAAATGAAAGAAAAAAAGGAAGATAGAATTGGAGAGACAGAGAATCAGGATTAAGCTGATGAGAACAGATACTACACTTAGTATTTACTTGACCCCCACACACACACACTGAGTCAGGTTGTGACACAAGGTCGGTTTTTAACGTGGGGACCCGAGTGTTTTCACTCGGGCCGCTGGTCTTGCTGCTCATAGCTTGTCCTAGCTGGTCAGATCTGGTCATAGCTAGAATTGGCTTGTCATAGCTGGTCCAGGCCGGAGCCGGTCCAAGCTAGTCGTAGCCATGATACTACCAGCGCAGGGACGAATCCCTACACCAGGCAAGTATCAAGTGATCGAAACTCAGCCAAAAGGCCGATAAAGCGAGCGATCTGAGAACAGATATTACACTTGGTCGGTTTTTAACGTGGGGACCCGAGTGTTTCCATCCGGACCGCTAGACTTTGCTGGTCTTAGCTTGTCCAAGCTGGTCATAGCTAGACGTAGCCGCGATACTACCAGCGCAGGGACGAATCCCTGTGCCAGGCATGTATCAGTGATCGAATCTCAGCCAAAAGGCGATCATTAAGCGAGTATCCGGGAACAGATACTACACGGGATTTACTTGACCTCCCACATGGCCAGGTTGTGACACAAGGTCGGAGTTTAACGTGGGAAGGGAGGGGGAATGGACCCGAGTTTTCACCCGGGTCGCAGTGCTTTGGCTTTAGCTAGTCATAGCTGGTCTTGGCTGGTCATAGCTTGTCCAAGCTGGTCATAGCTAGTCAGACATAGCCACGATACTACCAGCGCAGGGACGAATCCCTGCCGCCGGCCTGTATCGGAGAAGGAATCCCGGCCCCATAGGCGATCATTCAGTGAGCAATCCGCGAACAGATACTACACTTTGATCTTAGCCAAAAGGCCGAGAAGAGAGCGTCAAGCATAATTATAATCAAATGCTTGTTATTATTATTGCAATATTTTTAGGCTCAAAATAACTAGTGACAACATTATTGGAACGTTCTAGAATATTCCACTTGAATAAGCTAGAGCATTAAAGTAATTTGAAAGTTTTAAAATCTGAAATTTGCTTTGTACGAATTCCTTTTTACCCGTTAAAATGGATAAATATGGATTTATTTCTATTAAATCAAAATTTTTCCTCTTTTCTATGAATATTTGCTTATGCATCTGTGTATAGTTAATTACATGAAAATTATGCTTATTCATTAGTTGGAATTACAATAAATTAAAATTTGTATGTGTACGAATATTTGTTTCCCCCCACTTTATATATGTATGCATATATATAAGAAAGACATTTGGGTCACTAACACACAAAAAAGAGAATGTCTCATATTGGGAATATTTAACATCGAAAAACATAAGTAAAAAAATTAATTATTTTTAATAAAAATTTGGAAATCTCCACGCTTTGCCTGATGACGGTCGCGAGACCGGAAACACGTGTAGCAAAATTATGGAAAATAAATCATAATATTTTTTTTTTTAAATCCACATTTCAACCAAAAACGTTTGCAGTTTCTCTCTTCTTTTTAATATACACACTTTTCTCTCGTTGGAACTACTATAATATATATATATATATATATTATAAATTAACTGATTTAAAATAAGGTTTTTTCGCTACACAGTAATAACCATGTTTGAAAAATGGAAGCTAATTTTGTTATTAAAATTCAAGCGAATTTTGGAGCAACTTATTTTTTTAAAATTTACAGTTTTAAAGGCACGGCAAAGATTCATAATTGAGTGTTTCCAAGGATACAGAGAAATCCATTCATCTAGACAAGGGGTGGTAGCGTGTTCAATTTCAGTTATCGTTGTATCAGTTAATAGTTAATCAGTTAATAGTTACATTTGAAAGCGGGGTTATGTTTAGGGATGGGTAGGGATGTATTTTTCAACAAATTCTGACATCCGCTAAATGCATGTCGTCTGGTTTTTTTATAAAAAAATTTATTTTTAACTGCAAAAATTCTTACGGTATTTTTTCTATTTGTATACTTAAAGATTTTTGGGGCTGTTTAGGCTAGAATATGTTTTATTTAACTACAATTCTAAAAAAATTTAATTTTTAATTTTTAATAGACTATATTTCTTTTTAAAACCAAGTAATTATATATATATAAATAAAACCAAGTACATATATATATATATATATATATATATATATATATATATATATATATATATATATATATATATATGTATTCAGGTTGCAATCCCTCTTTTATACATGTTTCGTTAAAAACGTCTGACAAGATACTGCGGTTAAGATTTTTATTTAATTTTTCTTGTGTTCTTATAATTTTTTTCTTTTCTCTTATTAATTTATTTTAAATTATTTACTTTACAGATTTTATTTGCCCAATCCAATTGTTTTATATTATTAATATAGTGATATGTAAATTAGGTTCTGTATAAAGGCAGTATCGCTATACCTTCGGGAGAGTTATCTTCTCTTGACGAGACTATATCTGTCAGAGAGAATAGCTATCATAACAACATTGTTTACTTAACCACGATGGAGGATCAGGGTTAGAGTATGTTGGAATCTGGCTTAGGTGTTCCGCAGCGCCGGGAAGAACAAATGAGTCAAAGGACACCAAAGCTAGTCGAGGTTAAAATGAAGTTACGTATTTGTATTGGGCCTTAGCTGGGTGTGATGCCATAAAAAACATTTCAGTCATGGCCTATCCTAAAGTGTTGGAAGATTTAGCATACGAAGAAATTGTTACCATCATAAAAGCCAATATACGATAAAAAAAAGTTGATCAAAGCGAAAATTACTAAAATACAGCGATTAATTTTGAGTTCTTCTGTAGTTTATTGTTGCCTATCGCATTCGGCAACCGTATGCCTTGCAAAGAGAACTCTCCGTCAACAGAGGACCTGCTTGCAATCAAATGAGCCAAGGCTGCAGTGAGGAAAAGAAAGTCCCGTGCAAATGAAAACCAAAATCAAACAGCAGCCAGGAGAGCTTTCAATGCTGAGAATATTCAGAGACTTCGTGACTCTAAATCTCCTGAACAAACTGAAGGCTTAATCAAGAGCCCTCCGCAGGAACTAGTTTAAATTAAGTGGCGACAGAAGAATTATCGTTGAACTTTTAAAAGGTAAGCTTAAATATTAATGCAATATTTAAATGCAGCGATCAATTTTGAGTTCTTCTGTAGCTTACCGATACCTATTGCATCTACTCCTTCCTAGCTATTTCGATGTAAGCCCAATCAAGGAGCTAGCTTAAATGCCGCCCGTCTTAAAAATATTTTGTGATTTTTATCAGCTATTTTATTTTTATTCCAAGCGTATTTTTCTTTTATGCTGAAAAATAAGAACACTATCTTTTTCAAGAATATTTTATCACTGTTACATTAAAACATCTCTGAACCAAAAAAACATAGTTTGCAAAATAAAAAGAAAGTGGGGGAATGGAGGCAGAATAAGTGCCAACAGGAAGAAGAAGAAAGGAAGAAGGAAAGGGAAAAGATGAAATCTTTAATGTTTGTTTTTGTTTTACTCAATTTCAATCGGACACCAGCTTTTTTTTTTTGATCTGTCTTCGTTTAATTTCCGCCAGCTGAAATCGATAGGTTTTGTCACCTCACCCATGGAAACCTTCCAACATACAAGGTTTTTCACCCATTGCTTGCACGTCGCTGCGGCTTGCCTTATAACCTACCGGAACAACGTTAATCGTGTTTCCGTTAAGCAAACGAATATGCGGGCAGTCCGTGCTTAGGGCACGAACTCTCACAAAACATCGGACTGGGACCACATCGAGAAGACTATCTTTGACATTTTATCCGCATGTGCTGCTACAATGGTACAGTGTAACCCGGATATAAGAGAGTTGTCGGGACCGGAGAAGAAGTATCTTATATCCGGATTTCTCTTATATCCGGGTTTGGTCTATTTTGTTTTATTAACGTAGGCTCGAGAGCAGAGAGAACTCTCTCTTATATCCGGGTTTCTCTTATATCCGGGTTTGGTCTATTATATACACATTAAGACAGGCTCTAATTTGGGACCAGATAAAATATCTCTTATATCCGGGTTTCTCTTATATCCGGGTTACACTGTATATATGAATATGGCAATAATATTTAATTCTTTTTTTATTCTCTCGTCTCTTTTATTATTACGCTTCGTTTTAGTCGTTGGTTGATTTTGTTTAGCGTATATACCTAACCTCTATGCATTATTTAATGCCGAAATCTAAATATTTTGAACGCAATTTGTTATCTTTAACTATAGATATTTCGTACGTAATTTTATACTTTCAGAGTACCCTAATTTCTGGAAAATAATACGCACCCATAAATAATACGCACCCCAACAAAAAATCCAAAAATTAAGAAATATAGCTATCCCTATGTATAATACGCATCTAAAAGTTATGTAAAAAAAAATTAATAATTACGAAGTCATTTTGTCGACTTTGAAATTAAAAAAAAAATCTAAAACAATGTTGAAAAGTACCATACGGTTTTTCTGGGCGTTGCCTTACAGTCGTCTTGGAAGACTCACACGTATATTTTTAGGGTATTTTTTAAGAGAAAAACTGCGTCTTATAAGCCGAAAAATACGGTACATTACAGACCCTTCTTTGAATTTTGTCAAGAATCTCGAGATAGATATTAGAAGTACCAGACTAGATCTGGCAGCAGTATTCAATGCACAGACAAATGGTAGATTTATAAATGTTTAAGATGGATTCTGGTGAGAAAAAAAATTTCTGGCATAACACAGTAAACCGAATTTCCTTGCAGTAGTTGAAGGAATTGAATCGGTATAGTTACTCCACTTCATGTCAGTAGGAAACATAAGGCCAAGAAGATGTAGCGTGTTGCTCTCCTGGAGTTTAACATCAGCCATGATAATAGCAGACAGAAAAGAGTTAAAATGCAAGTGGCGGTTGCATCTAGCTAGTTCAATAATAAAGACTCATCAGAACAGTTGCCATGTCAACATATTTCTAGAAAAGACAAATGGAAGACACATGACGTCGGTGATTAAAATTTAGATGCCAGGTCAGGATCGAATATATACCAGACCCTTCTTTGAATTTTATAAAGAATCTCGCGATATATAGCAGTAATATTCAGTGCATGGAAGAATGGTAGATTTATAAATGTGCAAGATGTGTTCATGTCATTAGAAAACGTAAACCCAAGAGGACGCAATTAATTGCTCTCCTGGAGGTTAGCATCAGCCATACTGAATGGCCGGCAGAAATAGTTCTCCATTGTGATTAGATGAAAGCAGCTTTGTTTTGGAGGTGTGAAAATTTGCAAATAAATTTACAAAAATAATACGCACCCATAAATAATACGCACCCAACAAATGATCCAAAAATTAAGAAATATAGCTATCCCTATGTATAATACGCATCTATAAAATTTGTCAAAAAAAAAGAATAATGACGAAGATATTTTGTCCAGTTTGACATTAAGAATAAAATCGAAACTAAGCGATTAAATAATGTTGAAAGTTACCAGCGGTTTAACCGATAAATATATTTTACCGCCAAAATGTTTCAAAACGTGCGAGTTATAGTGCAAATTTTAAACAAAAAGTAACAGAATAAGCAGAAAGAATAGGAAACAGAGCTGCAGCTAGAGAATATGAGTTGAATGAGGCTAACATACGTTCATGGAGAAAGAATAAAAATGAACTAAAAATGTTTAAATCAAGTGCCAAAGCTATAGGTTAGGTTTGGTTTGGTTTGTTTTACGGCTTATCAACCTCAATGGGTTATTTAATGCCGACAAAATTTTAATTGCATGTATTTTTAAAATGTATTGCTGGTATTTTTTTTTCAAAATTGTATTGCTGGTAATAATTTCTACATTTTCATAGCATTTGGGGGGTTAACTATTTACAGGATGGATCTGGAAACACCGGCAAGTAAGAGGTGGTTCCACGCTCCTCAAAACCTCCTGATCAGAGGCCTTGCTGTTGGATGCAGTTTATTGTCATACCCAGGGCAGGCCAAAGCTATAGGTAGAGGAAGAAAAGCTCAATATCCAGATTTAGAACAAAGTTTCGGTGAATTTGTGAAAGAAAAACGATCAAGTGGATGTAACATAAGTACTGCAGAAATAAAGAGGAAGGCAAAAGAACTCATGAAAACCATTTTATCCTGGAAACACGTTTAATGATGATCATAATGAAAATTAAAATTTCAATAAAATGTTCACTTAATATTCTTTTCCCTTCGTACACATACATTCATTTCACATACCTTATTCACTAACTTTCTACCTTGAGTGGCTCTTTTGCCTTTTAGCAAATGAACATTGGCAAAAAACAATGTCTGAAGAAGTTAACGGGAAACTACTCCACTAGCTTTCTCAAGACGTCATAGTAATTCACAGAAAATAATGAAAAATAATCGATGGTGAAGGCAACGGGAAACCACTGTTATTTTTGCCAAGAAATCATGGCAACTCACAGATAATAAATAAAAATAATGTGTGGAGAAGGCAACGGAATACCGGTCATATATTTTTTACAAGAAGTCATTGGAATTCACAGATAATAAATAAAAGGAATGTGTGGAGAAGACAACGGAATACCGGTCATATATTTTTCACAAGAAGTCATTGGAATTCACAGATAATAAATAAAAAGAATGTGTGGATAAGGCAACGGAATACCGGTCATATTTTTTTCGCAAGAAGTCATGGGAATTCACAGATAATAAATAAAAAGAATGTGTGGATAAGGCAACGGAATACCGGTCATATATTTTTCGCAAGAAGTCATGGGAATTCACAGATAATAAATAAAAAGAATATGTGGAGAAGGCAACGGAATACCGGTCATATATTTTTCACAAGAAATCATGGGAATTCACAGATAATAAATAAAAAGGAATTTGGGAAATGTCAACAGGAACCCAAACCACTGTCTTTCCTAAGAATCGAAGGTAATTCAGGAGAAACTGTGGAGAGTCATAATCGCCTACATCCTTAAGATATCTCTCACAAAACGTTTGTCATCAGAGTACTTAGGGAAATGTCTTCATTTAGTTGTGGTCTAATTCAAAGTTTTACTTAATTTGTAAACTTAAGATCTCATTATGTCTACTTAACCCGTATTATTCGTTCCTCTAAAAAAGGATTTTTCTTCTTCTTCTTGCCGTGTCCCTTCAATATATATATATATAAAGACATTTTTATGTTTATACATTCTATTTATAGATATAAATATTTAAGTAAATGCGCTGTTTATAATAAACAGTATTAATAACATTTACCGGCCTGAATGTCCGAGTAATTTTCATCGAAAATATTCTTCCTCCGACAGGAATTGAACCTGTATCCTATATGAAACCGCCATATAGCCTGACGTGCCTTAACCGATTGCGCTACAGAGGATCGTTCGGTTCTCCTATATCAGCTATGAACATTGGCAAAATATCTTTATCCTGTTTTAAAAATGAAACCATTATACAAATACATACGTACAAGAATCTATTTCTTGTGAGCAATTAATAGATTTGGACCATGAAAATGGGTAAATGTATAGCCGAAAGCGCTCCGATAAAAAGAATAATTGGACAGTTTTTATAATTTATCACCCGACAAGAAAAAAGAATATTACATCACATGAGAAATTGTATAAAAAACTAAATCAAAGAACCTTGCCTGTTGTATTCAATGAAACGTGCATGAAAGAAGGATTGGTCCCGAAATATATATATATATATATATACACACACACACACACACAGACACACACACACACACACATATATATATATATATATATATATATATATATATATATAATATATATGCAAGTTTCATTAAAAACGACAGACAAGGTACTACCGTTAAGTTTTTTATTTAATTTTTCTTGTGTTCGAACAAGAGCGTTCTTTACAGGACAAAGGGTGTGTAAGAACTGTTCAAATGTTTTATTTTTCCGAGCGCTTTCGGCTATACCTTTAGCCATTATCAAGGATGATTTGATTTTTCAGCTTAATTGAGTGTGTGCATTATGTATATGTCTTAGTGTGTAGTAGGGGTGTTTTAATTTCCAAATACGGTTAGCACGTTGTGGCTTTGTTCGTAGTTAATATTGTTAAGGGTAGGCTTTTTCTTTTTTATTATTAAAGCCTCCATTATTTTTAACCTTGCATAAAAGAAGGATTGCTGCCTAAATATACAACTATATATATATATATGTATGTATATATATATATGTTTCATTTAAGAAAAAGATATTGATTGTTTCCAGTTGTCTAATCAGTTTCCTGCTGTCAAGATGAATTTCATTAAGGAAGGCGTCCTAGTTTTTTTTAAACCCAAGTACTTTCGACCTTTTCTAAGGTCATCTTCATGCGTAAATTAAAAAGAAAAGATCGACAGTACTTGAATTAAGATAAAACAAATAAAACAAGAAACTGATTTGTCAACTGGAAAGGATCAATATAAGAATAAGGTGACACAATATATCCACATTTTTCAATTAAGATATATCTTGCCTAATTTTTTTTCATTTTTGTTACATAGGAAATGGAAGATAACAGTAGACCCTATATATATATATATATATATATATATATATATATATATATATATATAAGCGTGTGTGTGTGTGTGTGTGTGTGTGTGCAACAAATTCTCTTTTAGGCATGTTTGATTAAATAAATTACAGACATTATGTCTGCTTATTTTTAATAAAATACGTTTATACTCCACTTCTTCTATATCTAAATGAACAAGATACTACTTCTACATCTAAATGGTATAACACGTCAGGCTATATGGCGGTTTCGTGTAGGATACACGTTCGATTCCTATCGAAGGCCGCCTATTTTCTATACGGAACCGTAATATAGCCTGACGTGTCTTACCGCTCGGCCACAAAGGATCGTTCGGTTGGCAAGGTCGAATTTACTGCTTATAAACTTCAATCTTCCATGAATCTCTCACGTACATTCATTTCTGCTAATGGCGTATCAAATGTAAACAAATGACGTCACACATTATGAAATGGACAAAGTCCGACAATTATTTAAAGACATTTTTATGTTTAACATTCTTTTTATAGATACAGGTATTTAAGCAAACGCTATGTTTATAATAAACAGTATTAAATAACATTTACAGGTTCGAATCCTGTCGAAGGACAAATATTTACTAAAGAAATTTCTCGGACATTCAGGCCGATAAATGTTATTTAATACTGTTTATTATAAAACAGAGCATTTGCTTAAATACTTGTATCTATAAAAAGAATGTTAAACATAAAAATGTCTTTAAATAATTGTCGGACTTCGTCCATTTCATAATGTGTGACATATACATATATATTGCCATCACAGACTGACCGTTACACTGTATCTAAGCTCTTCAGTGTGGCTAGACGTCCGGTTGCCTCTAGCTAGGATCGAAACCTGGCTGAATTGGCGTCAGATGGAACTTCTACCAATAAGCCGTCTGCGCACAACAGGGACGAAAGAGAATTTTAGCGTATTTATTTTTAGATAAACACAGAGTGACTGAGAGGACTTGATTCGCTTTACCGAAGAGTCTTGCTATAATAGCAGTAATAGTCACTGTTTAAAAACACACACTTCCTCCCCCAGAGAGCTCAACCGAAATAAATTTTGCAGATATATATATATATATATATATATATATATATATATATATATATTGTGTATACTTCGGCAGCAATTTTTCATTAATGCATGTTTCATTAAATAGTATAGGCAAGTTTTGTCTATTTATTTTAAGTAAGTTAATTTCGTATTGTCTGATAAGCTTAATCACATTATCGTTGAAAGACGAAAAGAAAACACCATATTGACACATGTTTGAATCCAATCTAAGCTTTCGGCTTACATAAGCCATTATCAAAGATGACAATTTTAATAAATCAAACAACACATATACGAAACCACAATAATGGCCCGCCCTTGCCGTTAATATATATATATATATATATATATATATATATATATATATATATATATATGTCTATGTCTCTTTTTTTATTCTCATTTTTAAAAATGTTTGATTTCACTTTTTATAACATATATATATATATATATATATATATATATATATATATATATATATATATATATATATTGTTTATTATTATTTCCTTCTACTTTTTCCACAGTTATCGGGTTTTTCTGTATTAGCATTTATTTTTTATAAGCAACCTGAAGATCGTTTCTTTTCTTTTTTCCTTTTTTATATATGTATATCAAAACTAGCCGTATATTTGTTTTTAATGTCTATGTTTCTAATTTGTTTCGGAGGTCACCTAAATTGTTATGCGTGATGGACTAATACTGCCGAGAAATGCAGTTAAAATTCTGCGTAGTTTGCGGTTTAGTTTACGTGGAGCGCTGCCTATCCCTGTCTCATGATAGGTCGCATTGGTATGTTAGGTTTATGCGTTTTTGTTATCCATATAATATAGGTGTTTTTGGATGCTATACAATAAGCTTTATCCAGGAGAAGTCTTCATTTTTTGGTAGCTTTTTGATGCCGTTTGTGCATTTTTTTGTGTTTCTTGTGTTACAGGTGTACAACTTAAACAAATTAAAAATTATAGACATTAATAAAAAATATATGGCTACTTTAAATATCAAATCTCTATACATAGAGAAATTCTTAAATCTACTAATATATATATATATATATATATATATATATATATATATATATATATATATACAGTTTTGAAGATGAACTTTACACATGGGTAAATGTACTTAATATTCGGTCTAAATCGTGTGTAAATATATTAGTGTGTACTGATGTCAATTGCAAGTACGAACAAGACATGAACATTGCTTTCATGAACGAAATACACACACATACCCACACACACTCTCCTTTTCTTTCTCACTCACACATACACACACACACACACACATATATATATATATATATATATGTATGTATGTTATGGTGAAACACACCTGTAAAAAATAAAATAAAATAAAAAATTAAGAAAAATGTTTTACTCCTACGGAGTAAATTTTAGGTGGGGGTGTTATGGTGAAAGACACCTAATATGTAGATAATAGACTCTCCCATCTAATATAAGTAGGAGTCAGTTGGAGTCGAATACGAAAAGTAGTCAGCTACCACAACTCGATTACTCTGCATAATACTTATTATTACAAGTTCCTAACGTTTTTGTACGTTGAACCTATTTAGGACCGAATTTAGTCCAAATACAGTTTACACTGCGGAAATAACTCTACAACAATATATATATATATATATATATATATATATATATATATATATATATATATATATATATATATATGTTTACTGCAGTTCAAAAGTTTGAAGACACCCCTAGAATTAGCATGGGATGAACTTGGCAGAAAATTGAAAAATATCTCTTAGAGTAAAAGTGAAAAATATGGAATCAATTATCAGAGTTATACCTTTGAGAAAGTTTTGCATCGAATGCACAAAAATCGTGCGGCAGGAATTAAGGCAAGAAGCGGGATATTTTGATGAGAGTAAATTTTTTTTCTTTTTGTCGTAATAAAATTTCTAATAAAAACATATCTCACTAGTCTAGTTGGTTAAAACGGCATTTTTATGGCCTTGCCATGGGTCGTTAAGTATGGAGAAGGTTCTGTTTCATTATTATCTAGCCGTTCCCATAGTAACTAATGTTGCAAGAGACCATACTTATAAACACGCGCTAACCACAAGATAGCTTATTCCAAAATTCTCGCTTGACGAGGAAGCCTAATCAGACACCTTCATTCAACTTAATTTCAAAAATTATATTAGGTGTCTCGGCTCTCGCTTTTGAAACATGAGAACTCTTATGTAGCGAAGGAATCATATTTTTTTTTTAAATATTATAACATATATATATATATATATATATGGGGTGTTTTACAATTGTTGAAACAAAGCAGCGTCGTCTCAGATGGGGAGAGCTCGAATGGTACTCCTCCTCACACTACTAATGTTACCTTGGCATGCCTCTGTGAATAGGTTGGGGAGCAACTCATCAGTTGCAAATCTCAAGCGGAATAGGTACCTCACTCGCCTGATCTGGAACCCCGAGATTTCTTCCTCTTCGGGCTCCTCAAGGACATCATCTACCAGGACATCTGTCGCTCCATTGCTGCTTTGAAGGCAGCCATCACTAAGAAGATTCAAGCGATCACCCAGGAGGAATGTACACGCGTTATCAACAACTTTACATTCAACAGTGCTTTCAGCTGAATGACGGACATGTGGAGCATGTACACTAGGGCTTCTCTTGACATTTGTGGTTTATGTTTGAGACAAAATTGTTACAGATCCTAAACTATCATCCTTTTTTGACCTTTCAATAAATGTAATTTCAATTACACAGTCATTTGTGTTCCTTGATTTGTGACCGATCATTTGGTTTCAAAAATTATGAAACAACCTTTTGTATGTGTTGTAACCTAGAAAAGATTACTGAATCCGGAATAATCAAAACGGAGGTTGAAAATGAAATGGTAATCTTTATAACATCAAAAAAATATAATACTCGCCAGCCGCGTGAAGTAGGTAAACCACTGCTAGTGGTGGACTACATAGACTTCATATTACCCATCCTTACAATAGTGTCCAACGTATTTATGAGGATTAGGATATACCCATTAGTGTTCACAGGTATGGTATATAACAGTATGTATATATGTATGTCTATCTATCTATCTATCTATCTGGGATCCCTTGTCAATATCTATCTATACACACACACACACACACACACACACACACACACACACACACACACACACATATATATATATATGAAGAAATATAGTCTTAAGATGTGCTATATTTATGGGACAAAGTGCTCAATATCAGAGAGAGAGAGAGCGTGTGTAAATATAAAAGTGAACATAGAAGTCAACACTTAGAGGCGACAGTCTGTTTCATGCTAGATGCAATCGTCAGAACACGAGTGCTGTTATTTTTCTCGGCTAATTATATACGGGTCAGTGATGCATTGTGGGTAGTCTATTTTGGCGGTTATTTTACCGGAAGTCGTTTATTTGTTTATTTATTTATTTGTATATTTAAATAACAGCACTCGTGGCCTGACGATTGAATCTGGCATGAAACAGACTGTCGCCTCTAAGTGTTGACTTCTATGTTCACTGATATATATATATATATATATATATATATATATATATATATATATATATATATATATATATATATATATATATATATATATATAATTAAAACAAATGTGGTCCACGTGTGCTTCTTGTAATATGTGAAATGGATAGATAGATTATTAAAAAAGGTCAAACGAAAGGGTAGCAATATAATCAGTACAATAAACATTTATCAAATATTAATTATTAACCATATAACAGAAATGAAGCACGGAAAGAAAGGTTTTAAGTTCGGAATTTTCAGACACGCCTGTGTCCTTCATCAACGAACCCGTGAATAAACAGATAAATGGGAATGACTCACCGACAGATGTCATTTGTAGATGGGTTATTTCCCAGTGGAAATCGTATTATTAGCAAAAAACAGATGTCTGTCTGTACCGCGATGTGCGAAACTTTTCTTAACATAAACTTAAATGTTGACAAGTTATTCCAATTTCTCTGTTTGTTTCTCAGACCGTTGATGAGTGACGCAGGCATGTGCGAAAATTCCGATGATAAAACATTTCTCTCCGTGCTTCTTGTCTGTCATATGGCTAATATTTAATAAATGTTTATCGCACTGATTATATTGGTACCTTTTCATTTGTCATTTTCTATTAACCAGTCTATTTCATATATATATATATATATATATATATATATATATATATATATATATATATATATATATATATATATGAGACATTAGCTTACTATCAATTCTTTGTATAATACGATCCATATATTTGAGTTGTTTCAGAATCAGAATCTTAAATTATGTGGAAATCTACTATGACATTTTACTCTACCAACTGAGTCATACTAAGTCCATTTCACTTTAACAGATAAATACATACAAGAAAATTTTTGTGCATTTATAAATTTTAAAACTTCAAACAAATAATTCTCACTAGATTGATTTAAACAAGAACTCTGGCGCCGCGGCATCGTACGCTCCAAAATATATATTCAACTGTCAATAAATAGCATAATTTAAACATCTTTCGATCTACACATATTTCGTCTTAGTGTTTGCCTTTGTATAGTGTTGAGTCTTGACTCATTGTTGAATCTCGCCTAATGCATGGAATAATAATGCAACACAAAATGTACTTAGAACAAGAATGTATTATAACAAGAAAGTGTACACAATAAGTACATATAGTATTTCTGTATATTTCTGGGTAGACGTTCCTGGAGAATGTGTTGACTAGTCGCAGTCGATCAGAGTCTCTAGTTGGATCTCGTGATTCCTCCTCTCGTCTCCCGGTACCAACCACTATTTATATAGTTGGTAGTCACCTATGCAGATTAGGTGGATCCTACCACAACATATAGGAAAATTACGGTCTGAAGATGACAATTTGAAATTGTCGAAAGTACTTGGCATGTGCTTTCCATCTGACAACTGGAATATAAGGATCTTATGAGTCAAAGAATTGATAGGAAGTTAATGTCTCATTAAGTCTTGTTAGCGAAGTGATTTCGCAATTAATCACATTAACATTGCTGTTTCTTTCTATAAATTGTTTCCTTATGATATAAAATATAAGCTGCATATTCTAATATATATATATATATATATATATATATATATATATATATATATATATATATATATATATATATATGACAAAATGAAAAAATTCGTGTGAGGCGTTTCGCCGTTTTTCAGTTTCATGAAGTAGATTGGACGCTGAAATTTTAAACTTTTGAATTTAATTCATTTATAATATGTGTTTGGATACACTGTCTACCTAATTTATTTTTTTTTTTTTTTTGCTTATATTTTTATCGCTTTTGTTATTAATTACCCCACATTTTTATAATAGAAGATCTACCAAGTAATGCAAAGTGTGAGAACCTGAAAGCAGATATTTTGTCGATACAGCTCGCTATACATTTTCGTCTTACTAAATTGCTTTCTTTAATTAACGTAGATTTTTTTAAAAATTCGGAATTATGAACTGACTCATTACATTGAGCAATTAATGCCTTGTGTATGATGTTTTGTAAAAGACAGAATTTGTGTTCGTAAAACCTTTTATTTAAATTCCTTGAGGTTTCTTCTGTGTATTACTTGTTGCAACTATTACAGGTGACAGAGTAAAGTCCTCCTTCAAGAATTTGATTTTTATGACTTTGTTTTATATTAATTAACTCTTTTAGAGTTTTAGAAGTAGTTGTAATGAATTTTATACCAAGCTAAGGTAATTTTTTTCCATTGCAGTTGTGATAAAGTTGCGGGGAGAATAAAATATATTTTGACTCGTTGGGTTTGTCAGAATGGCCCGCTTTTCTCTCTTGAAATATTTTACAAGCGTTTTGTTTCTGGTATATAAAACTGTAAACATAGGAACCTTCATGAGATCTCTAAACACAGCGCATAGTATGATGAAAAAGACACCAATCTTGACGAAAACAAAATTTCAGCGTCTAAATGCTTATGTTATTATTGAGAGGAAAGATCAAAGTATATTTTAATTATTTTTAAAAATATTTCCTTCTTTTTAGAACATTCTAAATTTTGATTAAAAAAAAACTTGTTTCTCTTTGTCTCATCGGAACTTGTAAAATAACATATACAATTTTTAGCACGTTTTTTTTTTGTATGACACATTAATTTGGAAAATCTTGCGAAAATAAAAATAATTGTCGGATTTTAATCAAACTTTCAGAAACTATTCACAAATGGTGGAACTTATTATAAATCTGTTTTTTTTTAATAAAATCATGTCAGAATCTTTTTTTTCATATGTATTTCCCCCATCCCTAACTAATTGTACGAAAAATAGTGACTATATTAGTTAAAAGCACAAGGCTTTGAGAAAAAACAAATCAACTTTTTTATTTTTTTAGTTGGACCACATCTACTTGAAAATCATCTCTGAATTGTAACATACATAAACTCAATAAAAAAAAGAATGGCCCGCTTTTCTCTTTTGAAATATTTTACAAGCGTTTTGTTTCTGGTATATAAAACTGTATACATCATTTACTCTTATATGAAATCAGGATAAAAGCTGGACCCTTTGAACCTTAAAACAATCCCAGCCTGGTTACCCTTTGCGAAACAAAACGGGGTTAAAGGTGGCATTTTATAAATAACTTTATGAGATTATCCGACGTTTCCCTTCATTGAACACAGGCCTCAGAACATACACCTCCGAAATTAATTCGGAAGATCTTCTCACTGGGAAGGGGTTAAATATCAAAATTTCATGATCGTTTACCACAGCAATAACTTGTTTTACTTGAGTTGTTACACACGCAGGACAATTGAACGGGATCCTTGACATCAATTCACCACCTGATTCATCTCATCTTCGAGACTTTACGAGATTCAAATGTGACTTTTATGACACCTGTAATAAAGACGTAAATCCTTTATATATATATATATATATATACATATATATATATATATATATATATATATATATACATATATATATATATATATATATATATATATATATATATATATATATATATATATATATATATATATATATATATATATATATATTAATGTATATTTTTGCAGCAAACTTTCTTTCGGTCATCTTACATTGAATACGCCCGACAAGGAAGATTGAATTATTTTTTAAAGTTTTTTAGAGGATCTTAACATTTTTTCCGTTTTTTAGAAGTTAAAGAATATTAAATTGTCCATAATGTATATTGTCTCAGGCGCTTTCGGCCGCTTCTGTAGCCATTTTCAAGAATAAAAAAAAAACAATTCAATCTACTTGTTGGCCGTATTCAATGAAAGACACAGACACACACATAAACACAGACACACACACGCACACACACGCACGCACACACACACACACACACACACACACACACACACACACATATATATATATATATATATATATATATATATATATATATATATATATATAATACAACATCCCCCCAAAAGTAAATCATTTTTTCTTCGGAAGTTCATCAACATCTCTTGAAAATGGATCCCCAAAAAATTATTTTTATTTTTAGTTCCGAAACAGTAATTTCTGTGTCGCGATGAAAACATATTTTTAAATAATATATATATATATATATATATATATATATATATATATATATATATATATATATATACAGATGAGAGAAAGAAAAATTTATATATGAAGTAGAATATATAGAAATAGATATGTCTTTTTACATCTAGGTTTAGTTCATGCCATATTGACTGGAAAAAAAAACCTACCTCTACAAAAGAATTCTCATATTACTATATTCGTCCAAAAACGCACAATTCAAAATTTAAAAAAAAAATTGAACCTCAGCAAAGCGATCGCACGCTCTAAAAATTTTTTCACAATTAACAATAACACATTTCCAAAAAAACCTATTTCGGAGTACATCTTAACTTTCGTTGTCCTGTTATTTCCTGGATGTAAAAAAGACATATCTATTTCTATACCTGACGATGATTGTAGGAACAATCGAAAGCTTGTAGTAAAAAAAGACCTTATACAACTGGAATTTATAATCAGGGATCATAACATTGATCAACGGGTTAATGTATTTTATTAAAAATTGATTGCGAGAGTGATTCTTGCCGTTTATATCATTAACTTCACTATCTGCTTTTTGTATGAATGATTCATATAATGTAAATTGAACTGCACCACATACTTGATATATATATATATATATATATATATATATATATATAAAATGAATAAAAACAAAAGGAAAAATTATCTTAACCGGCGCGTTTCGTCCTCTGATGGACTTTATAAATGCAAATATAAGGATTTTAATTTGCAACAATATTTATATCCAAAAGTAGCAATGTTGTTAATTATCAAAATGTTTAAGTTTACATGCTCATAAATCTTCGCGTTATCTGAAAAGTCTAGGTGAATTATGGAAGGTGCTAAGTGACGTAATTTAATGCCTAATGATCGAAAGCATTTTTACTTTTGGTTATATATTTTAAGTTTTGGTCAGAAATACTTCTTGCAAAATAACATCCTTACATTTGCTCAGAGTAAAAATATTCTGTTTTTTTTAAATGTTACACCCACGTATTAATTTTATGAAATTCCGGAATCTCCATAATTATATTACTTAAAAGCAGGATTCCTTAAAGAAATTAAGTCACCAATTTATTTTTGTCATACAGAAACACCTTTTACCGAAAATCTGCTCTGAATTATAATAAAATCGGTTCTTAGGGTAACAATAGGTTTAACGGATGTCAGTTATCTCCTGTTAATTCCCCTCTCCAACAGGTCCCAAAGGGTGTGAGTTCAATACCCGGTTAAGGCAGTGGAGAACTTGAAGAGGGGAATTAACGGCAGATAACTGACATCCATTAAACATGGCACGTGGAACTAGAACAGTCTACCCCAGTGAGCGAAATAAAGGGTTCGGTTCGACATTCCGGCCACCTGAAGAAGGCCGGAGCGTGCACGGCCGAAACGTTGTAATAAATATGGCGACAAAGACGACGACAATAATCCGAATAATGTAAATAATGTACCAGCTCTACATTTAAAAAAATATATTACCAGCAATAAAAATATTGTCGGCATTAAATAACCCACTGAGGTTAATATGCCGTAAACCAAACCCAACCAAACCAAACCGAACCAAACCAAACCAGACCAAACCAAACTTACCTATACACTCAGCTATAAGTCCAATCCATGTTCTTTAAGCGACTCAAGTATAAATCTGATCAACTATTGACTCAAGTATAAAAACGATCAATATTTTTCTAATTACTAAGACTCACAGTTTATCTACAGTGTCAAGTATTAAATCGATCAATATGTAACTATGGACTCAAGTATATCAGATCAACGCTTTCCTAAAGTCTCATGTATAAACCTGGGCACCGTTTATTTATAGAGTCGTGTCTAAAAAGAGATCTGTATTTACCTATAGACGTAAGTAAAATTCCGCCCAATCTTTATCTAAAGACTCGCGTATAAACTCGAATACCTTTTCTCTATAGGATATCTAGGCAGCATGTGTGTGTGTGTATGTGTGTGTGTGTGTGTGTGTGAGTGTGTGTGTGTGTGTTTGTGTGTGTGTGTGTGTGTGTGTGTGTGTGTAACGAATTCACGGCCGCAATTTTCGACGGATTTGTACCAAAATTTACATGCACATGCTCCAAGTTAGCGAACAGGCCAAGACCGA
>OZ038516.1:56479247-56499247 GCA_964036315.1 Acanthosepion esculentum
TGAATTCCTCAACGTAAACCGCAAACCATGACACTCCTGGACCTCTTTCCACTACACACTCCTACTTAAAATCTATTTTAACTGAAAATTAGTTAACGTGATATATATATATATATATATATATATATATATATATATATATATATATATCATGCAGTGTTACATTAGATCATGCACATTCCCACTACAAACACGTACATCTTGTTTCAACGTTAAAAAAATTAACGTGTCATCAGGTAGGAAATCACGATGCTATACTTTTGTACTGAGCCCTGTTTTAAATTAATGTTTCCAATTCTGAAATCTTACTTTTCATACTTTTACATTTGCTGATATATATATATATATATATATATATATATATATATATATATATATATATATATATATATAAAGAAGAAATATAGTTTTAAGGTGTGCTATATTAATGGGATAAAGTGCTCAATATCAGAGATAGAGCGTATGTAAATGTAAATATAAAAGTGAACATTGAAGTCAACACTCAGAGGCGACAGGCTGTTTCCTGCTAGACGCAATCATCAGATTGCTCCTAGTATGAAACAACTTGTTGCATCTGTGTGTTGACTTCAATGTTCGCTTATATATATATATATATATATATATATATATATATATATATATATATATATATATGATGAAAATGTGGAAAAGACAAAGCAAAATCCGAATATGTGAGTTTACTGTTTTTATTTTGTTTTTGTTTTTATTATTCTGTAACAAAATTAAAACAGTAAACTCACATATTCGGATTTTGCTTTGACTTTTCCACATTTTCATCATACCGTCGGATCTACATCCACACATTTGCATACATATATATATATATATATATATATATATATATATATATATATATGTATGTATGTATGTATGTATGTATGTATGTATGTATGTATGTATTGAGGAGATGCAAGAACAAAACAGTCATTGAATTTTTAACCAACGAACGAAGGCAATTAATGTCAAAATTTAATTGCTAAAAATGGTGTGAAATTTGTCGTTTTATTGTACCCCTCCAATAAGTATCTGGCTCTCTGTGCTATACTCTATTTTTACTAGAGCCAGAACAAACCAATCATATCTATAGCCGGCCTAACTGGGCTGTGGTGCTCTCCAGTCCTCACTTGACTGTCTTGGTACAATCTGCTAAGTGAGGACCACACGACACCAAAAAGAGAAACATTATTGATCGAGAACAATTGCAGTGTGTAGATAACACTTGATGTTTGCTGCCACATTTATTCTTCATAAAATCCAATGATGAATCAGCAATATTATTGGTTCTGACCTGGTATCCCGTCTTCAATCCCTTTAACGCCGCCGTAATGTAGCTTTTCTTTCCCTTTACTATAAATACTTTCACGGAAATTGTTCCGACGAACTCTCCTCTGTGGTTTCTAGTCTTTAAGAATGAATGCGCAGCATTAGATTGGCTAGAAGATCTCATCATTTTGCAGTTGAATTTGGCTAAATGTAAACAGTTTCTTTTTTCGCACTTCTGGAAATCTCTTCTGGCTTCTTGCTTTCCAGCTCATTTTGATTTTATAAAATTCTATACAAATTCAGTCATTATGTACTGTCTCCCTGATTGGAATTTTTTATTTTTTTCGTAATATTTTTTGTGCGCCAATAGAATGATATCTACTATTCATTTACTACTATATTATAATATCTACTGTTCATTTTCTACTATAGTATGATATTCACAATTCATTTTCTACTATAGTATGGTATCCACAATTCATTTTCTACTATAGTATGATAACTGCTATTCATTTTCTACTATAGTATGATATCGACAATACATAATCTTCTATAGTATGACATCCACTATTTATTTTCTACTAGAGTATGATAACTACTACTCATTTTCTACCATGGTATGATATCCACAATTCATTTTCTACTATAGTATGGTATCTACTACTCATTCTCTACTATAGTATGATATCCACAAGTTATCTTCTACTATAGTATGATATTCACAATTCATTTTCTACTATTAAATGATATATACTATTCATTTTCTTCTATAGTATGATATCCACAATTCATTTTCTACTATAGTATGATATCCACCATTCATTTTCTTCTAGAGTATGATAACTACAATTCATTTTCTACTAGAGTATGATATCCACTATTCTTTTTCTACTATAGTATGATATCCACTATTCTTTTTCTACTATAGTATGATATTCACAATTAATTTTCTACTATAGTATATCTACAATTAATTTTCTACTATAGTATGATATCTACAATTCATTTTCTATTATAGTATATCTTCAATACATAATCTTCTATATTATGATATTACCTCTTAATTTTCTACTATTATATGATATCTAAAATTCATATACTACTATAGTATGATATTTAATATTCAATTTTCTGCTATAGTATATCTTCTATTCAATTTTCTACTATAGTATAATATCTACTATTCATTTTCTTCTATGTTATGATATTTACCATATGCTGGAAGTATGAAATATGTTAGGGGTAACGGTTAGGGGTTAGGTTTAGGAGTTATGGATAGGGTTGGGATGAGAGATTATGGTTAGTGTTAGGGTTAAAGGCAGTGAACACTGAAGTTGTTATGTATAAAAATCATTAACTATTTTTATACAAAATATTAAAAACCTCATCAAATAGTGATTTTAATGTTTGTAAGCTGATTTAATGTCAAATAAAAAACAAACAGTAAACCGGTCATCCTTTCTCTTGAGGTTTTTCCAGCAATAATGAGAGCATCGTCATTTACGATAGGGCGCAAGTAGATGCCATACTTTAATAACACCGAGTAACTGATGCATCCGTGTGTTCGGAGATTCCTCGGTTTCATTCAAGTTCATTTGGTTGGCGCCGTTTGCGTTCGAGAAGCGAATTTGTGTTCGAAAAATGGGGCGTATTTTAGACCAGTTTATACTGTAATATAGTAACAGCATCAAGTAGAATTTTATGAAGCTTTACAAGGCTTAATTTGGCTTTAGTACTGAAAACGTTATGTAAACAAAATAGACCAAACCTGGATATAAGATAAACTCGGATATAAGAGACTTCTTCTCCGGTCCCGACAACTCTCTTATATCCGGGTTACACTGTATATCTTCTATTCAATTTTCTACCATAGTATAATATCTACTATTCATTTTCATCTGTTATGATATTTACCATATGTTGTAAGTATGAAATATGTTAGGGGTAACGGTTAGGGTTAGGTTTAGGATTTATGGATAGGGTTGGGATGAGAGATTATGGTTAGTGTTAGGGTTAAAGACAGTGAACTCTGAACTTGTTATGTATAAAAATCAATAACTATTTTTATACAAAATATTAAAAACCTCATCAAATAGTGATTTTAATTTTTGTAAGCTGATTTAATGTCAAATAATAAAAAAAAAAAAGTAAACCGGTCATCCTTTCTCTTGAGGCTTTTCCAGCATTAATGAGTACATCGTCATTTACGATAGGGCGCAAGTAGACACCATACTTTAATAACACCGAGTAGCTGATGCATCCGTGTGTTCGGAGATTCCTCGGTTTCATTCAAGTTCATTTGGCTGGCGCCGTTTGCGTTCGAGAACCGAATTTGTGTTCGAAAACTGGTGCGTATTTTGGACCAGTTTATACTCTAACAATACCAAGCAGAATCTTATGAAGATTTATTAGGATTAATTCAGCTTTAGTACTGGAAACGTCATATATATTTTAATGGAGGTCCCTCCACTAATTAAGCGGTATCTAAAAATGAAAAATTTTATTGAATCTTTCATTTTAGCTTTAGTTGAAAACTAAACGATTAAATTTATCAACTGTTGGAAGTATCAAATATGTTAGGGTTAGGGTTAGAAGGTAGGTTTAGGGGTTAGGGTTAGAAGGTAGGTTTAGGGGTTAGGGTTAGAAGGTAGGTTCAGGGGTTAGGGTTAGAAGGTAGGTTTAGGGGTTAGGGTTAGAAGGTAGGTTCAGGGGTTAGGGTTAGAAGGTAGGTTCAGGGGTTAGGGTTAGAAGGTAGGTTTAGGGGTTAGGGTTAGAAGGTAGGTTTAGGGGTTAGGGTTAGAAGGTAGGTTCAGGTGTTAGGGTTAGAAGGTAGGTTCAGGGGTTAGGGTTAGAAGGTAGGTTTAGGGCTTAGGGTTAGAAGGTAGGTTCAGGGGTTAGGGTTAGAAGGTAGGTTTAGGGGTTAGGGTTAGAAGGTAGGTTCAGGGGTTAGGGTTAGAAGGTAGGTTTAGGGGTTAGGGTTAGAAGGTAGGTTCAGGGGTTAGGGTTAGAAGGTAGGTTTAGGGGTTAGGGTTAGAAGGTAGGTTTAGGGGTTAGGGTTAGAAGGTAGGTTTAGGGGTTAGGGTTAGAAGGTAGGTTCAGGGGTTAGGGTTAGAAGGTAGGTTTAGGGGTTAGGGTTAGAAGGTAGGTTCAGGGGTTAGGGTTAGAAGGTAGGTTTAGGGGTTAGGGTTAGAAGGTAGGTTCAGGGGTTAGGGTTAGAAGGTAGGTTTAGGGGTTAGGGTTAGAATGTAGGTTTAGGGGTTAGGGTTAGAAGGTAGGTTCAGGGGTTAGGGTTAGAAGGTAGGTTTAGGGGTTAGGGTTAGAAGGTAGGTTCAGGGGTTAGGGTTAGAAGGTAGGTTCAGGGGTTAGGGTTAGAAGGTAGGTTTAGGGCT
The DNA here is from genome assembly GCA_964036315.1 of Acanthosepion esculentum. NCBI lineage: Eukaryota > Metazoa > Mollusca > Cephalopoda > Sepiida > Sepiidae > Acanthosepion > Acanthosepion esculentum. The sequence goes on from OZ038516.1 coordinate 56,483,921, forward strand.
TAGGGTTAGAAGGTAGGTTCAGGGGTTAGGGTTAGAAGGTAGGTTTAGGGGTTAGGGTTAGAAGGTAGGTTCAGGGGTTAGGGTTAGACGGTAGGTTCAGGGGTTAGGGTTAGAAGGTAGGTTCAGGGGTTAGGGTTAGAAGGTAGGTTCAGGGGTTAGGGTTAGAAGGTAGGTTTAGGGGTTAGGGTTAGAAGGTAGGTTCAGGGGTTAGGGTTAGAAGGTTGGTTCAGGGGTTAGGGTTAGAAGGTAGGTTCAGGGGTTAGGGTTAGAAGGTAGGTTCAGGGGTTTGGGTTAGAAGTTAGGTTCAGGGGTTAGGGTTAGAAGGTAGGTTTAGGGGTTAGGGTTAGAAGGTAGGTTTAGGGGTTGGGGGTAGAAGGTAGGTTCAGGGGTTAGGGTTAGAAGGTAGGTTCAGGGGTTAGGGTTAGAAGGTTGGTTCAGGGGTTAGGGTTAGAAGGTAGGTTCAGGGGTTAGGGTTAGAAGGTAGGTTCAGGGGTTAGGGTTAGAAGGTAGGTTCAGGGGTTAGGGTTAGAAGGTAGGTTTAGGGGTTAGTGTTAAGTTTAAAAGCAGTGAACAGCGAACTACTTATGTATTCCAAATTATCAATTTTTTCAACATAGAAACTCATTAAAGTGATTTTAATGTTTGTAAACTGATTCGATGTCATTTTAAAAAAGAAAAGAAAAGAAACATGTTATTGTTTTTTCTCAGCATTTTCCAGAAATAATGATTCGCAAGTAGATACCATACTATAGTATCACCGAGTATTTGATGCATCCGTGTGTTAAAAGATTCCTCGGTTTGATTCAAGTTCATTTGGTTGGCGCCGTTTTCGTTCGAGAACCAAATTCGTGTTCAAAAACTGGGGCGTATTTTACACAAGTTTATACTGTAATAAAGCAGTAACACCAAACTTATGAAGCTTTATTAGGCTTCGGCTTTAGCACTTATTGTCTGCTGACCTGAGATGGAACAAATACATTGAGTCAATAGCTGCGTCCACCGCAAGGAAAGTTAACTCCCTGTGCCCCGGAAATTTTTTTTCGCCGGAGTCGATCCTTCAAATCTACAAATTAATCATTCGCCCATGGAGTATTGCTGCCATATATAGTTTGGAGCCCCTTCTGTTTGTCTCAAGGTCCTTGATAAAATCCAGAGACGGATATGCAATGTAATTGGCCCTGATCTGGCATCTCGTCTGCAGTCGCTCTCTCAGGGACGTGCCGTCGACTTCCTCTGTCTTTTTTACAAATACTTTCATAGTAACTGCTCCGATGAGCTGCTTTCGCCGATTACCAGACTTCATGAAGCTAAGCAATCAACTAGGCTGGCATCACGCTGTCACCCTTTCACTGTCGAAACTCTTCAATGTAGCCGTCTCTTCTACTCCAATAGCTTCATGTCTTGCACTTCTTGCCTGTGGAACTCTCTCCCCTTTTCTTGTTTCCCTGATAGCTATAATCTCCAATTATTCAAATGTAATGTCAATCGCCTTGTTCTATCCCCTATCCTTCTCTTCATCCTTTCCTCTATCACTCCTATTTGGTCTCACTCCAATTCTCTGTAACCCCTTGCGTGATAGTGGCTTCCCACCTTGCTTGGGGTGAAACGCTTTAAAAAAAAAAGAGTGTATCGTCATTTAAGGCAGGACGCAAATGCCACGGTAGATATCATACTATAGTAGGACCTATTTTTCTTTCTCTTATTCTTTGACACATGGCAACCCTTTGTGTCTTAGTGGTTTTATTGCCTTGCTTTGTGTGAAATAATAAAAATCAAATAATATGTAATATGTCATCCGTTTCAATGGAATTGCTAAACTTATATTAATTCAAAATTAAAAGGAATCTAAAGTGTGGTAGCATTTGACTCCCCCCCTCCATAATCACTCTATATTAATATAATAATTAGGAAAAAAAAATCAACATACTTTAAGACGCGCATGGGAAAATGTCTATAAAACTGATAACGTAAACAAATTGCAACATCCATTTTGACTACATAACGAAACTAATATATAAAATATAAAATATATAAAATATAAAATTCAAATGGACATAAAGTGAGGTGTCTGTTTTCTATTATTAATTAACCCGCCAATGGAAATTACTACATATTTTGATATAATGGGGAGGGGAACAATATGAGGAAAAGTTCGGCAGTGACCCGGCAGCCAGTACTGATTTCGATTGTAATTTATCAAACCTTTCTCTTAAATCATTTTTTTGGGGGAAAAAAAATTATCAAGTCCAGTAGCTGGTGTCGTTCTTTCCAGTATAGATGGAGGCTACCTTTCTAACCTTTTCAGGAAAATAGGTTTCTCATGTCCAGTAGCTGTTATCGCTCTTTCCAGTATAGATGGAGGTTACTTTCCTAACCTTTTCAGGAAAATAGGTTTCTCAAGTCCAGTAGCTGTTATCACTCTTTCCAGTATAGATTGAGGCTACCTTCCTAACATTTTCAGGAAAATAGTTTTCACAAGATCAGTAGCTGTTATCGCACATTCCAGTATAGATGGAGGCTACCTTCCTAACCTTTTCAGGAAAATGTGTTTCTCAAGTCCAGTAGCTGTTATAGCTCTTTCCAGTATAGATGGAGGCTACATTCCTAACCTTTTCAGGAAAATGTGTTTCTCAAGTCCAGTAGCTGTTATAGCTCTTTCCAGTATTGAAGAAGGTTTCTTTCCTAACCTTTTGTTTGAAGTTGTGCTGAATATTAACATCCTGAGTTATTTTCTCTTTGAGTTACATATGCTATCCATTTTAGTAGTTGCTGTAGTATGTTGTCCTCAAGTGACGTGGTTTCTCTTATTTGTTACAGTTCTCGTTGTTCGTGATTGTGTAGCGCCAGTTCACAGTGTTCAAAGAGTATGCTCTTTGACAAGTCCCTCAGGTTTCCCTCAACCAAAACCTTTTTTTTTACAGTTGATCTTAGGAATCGGTTGTATACAGCTGAAAGTTTAGCTATTTCTGAATGTAGTTGGCGCCATACCTAACATCCATATGAAAGTTACGATCTGACGAAGTTATTTAAGAACATGGGTCGAGTTTTTAAGCTAATGTTCTGTCTTCGTAGCAATTTGCCGTGTTGGCCGAAAGTATCTCTGGCTAAACCTATTCTATGTTCAAATTTTTTTTCTCCTATATATAATTTCTTATAGATTTTCCATACGTCGAAGTATCTGAAGTGTTTAGTATTTACTAAATTCACCACACGACTTTTAAGATGGATTCAGCGTATGTACCATGGCTGTTTTCAGTCCAGTTTCAGATTATAATTTCGGAATTTGAAAGGTTTATCTTCAGTCATATTTCAAGATCGTTGTCTTCTATTGGCAGATTCGTTTGGGATTGGGGTGAAATCGATTTAAAAATTCATATTTCTTGGAACCCTTGGTCGAGGATGCTGATTTTGGGTTCCAGATCATTCTTATCCCAACTATGAATACCTATGTCATCAGCATAGACCCCCCCCCCTCATCATCTGTACATTGGACTTGGCAGGGGAAGCAGGATCGCTGTCTTCTATTCGTAGATTTGTTTGGGATGCGGTAGGGAAGAGGTTAAAATATTCAGTGCTCATCGCATCTGTGTTTGTAAATAATTGGGAAATATATTTCAAGATTCATATGAAAACTTAATAATGTGCTAATAAATTATGCCATCCGTTTCGACAGAATAGCTAAACGAATATTAATAGAAAATACAAAAATGGTCCTAAAATGAGGGACATATTTTCAGTTGTTGTTAACTAAGAAATTAATCCCCTACACAAATTTAGTACATATTGATATTGATAATTGCCAAATATATTTCGAAACCCACGTGGAAAGCAAAAGATTAGAACGACTTAAATGTTTATTTGAAACCGTTCAATTAGTGGAACATCGCCCGGTTCCAAGTCGTCTCAAGTCTTTTGAACAAAAGTCGGGGTTTATCCATTGTTTCTTCTTTAGGAATGGGTTTTCGGTTCCTTCTAAAGCCTAATTCAAATTTATGCTTCTAAAATCTACGCCTGCAGTTGTTACCAAACCATTCTTTTTCGTAATGAGAGATTGCTCGGGCATCACCATATTTTAATTGACGAAAAAAACAAACAAACAAAAAAACAGAGAGTGTGTTAAAGGGAGATAACCGCAGATTCGAAGTCAGAACATTATCGTTGATAACTCTCTCCTCCAATCTGCGGACTTTCGTTACTATATTCTTACTACTAGATATATTTAAAAAAATATCACAACCATAAATGTTATGTGTCCTTACCTATAACGACAGAATGAACTCTTCCTGACACTATGAATACTGCGCCTCTCAAGAGAGACGTAGAACGAGGCGAACCAATAGCAGTTCACTCCAAACCAGACTGACAATCATACTAACACCTTCCACATCTTGTATTATTATTCTGTGTAATATATCTGTGTTATTTCTACTCTTGTGTTCGTGTTGTTCTTCCTCGTCCTAACCTTGGACCATAACAGTGGCGACGAGGATATTGGACCATAACAATAAATTCGGTCAATAATTATTCATAACTATTTATAGTGTTACCCATTCATCTAACTACAAGTAATCCGTAATAGTATTTTAAATTTTAAAATCATATTTATTTTTGGCATGTGAATTTTTAAAAACTATTTCTAAATCGTTTATTGTCTTTCAATCGTTCCGCCTCACCTGCTATCTTCTTCCGCCGCACCTATGTGGCGTGCCACACCGTTTGAAAACATCTGAAAGGTTATTTAGTTTTTATTTATTTATTTTCTCAATGAGAGTAGATCGGGTTGCCTAGCGTCCGGTTCATATACCTCCCCGTATTTTGAACAGGAGTAGAGGGCCATCCCTTGTTTCCTGCATTTTTTTTATCTGGGCTGCATTTTCGGAATGAGAAATTGCTCACGCATCAGCATATTCTATTTGATAAAATTACATTTAAAAAAAAAACAAACCCAAAAACCCAGAGAGATGGTTAAAGAGACCTAACTGCAGATTCGGTGTCAGAACATTATCATTGATAACACTCACCTCCAATTTGCAGACTTTAGTTACTATATTCTTACTACCACATACAATGCAAAAATGATAAAATCGGTCAATAATTATTAACAGCAATACACCTTTGAAAAAAAAAGTATCAGCAAAACTTAATAAAAACTTTAAACTTAAAAAAAAAAATTAGCAACAATACATTTTTCGTTCCGCCTCACCTGCTATCTTCCTCCGCCGCACCTCTGTGGCGTGCCACACCGTTTGGAAACTTCTGAAAGGTTATTTAGTTTTTATTTATATATTTCCTCACTGAGAGTAGATAGGTTTGTCTAGCGTCCGGTTCATACACCTCCCCGTATTTTGAACAGGAGTAGAGGGTCATCCCTTGTTTCCTGTTTAAGATTGAGTTTCCGGTTTCTTCTGATGTCTAATTCGACTCTATATTTCTGACGTCTCCATGAAAAATATCATTTTTTTTTTTTTTTCATATTTTTTTTCTAAATAAGAGTAGATAGGTTCGTCTTTTTCCGGTTTCTACATTTCCTTTCTTTTTAACGGGAGTAGATGGTTATCCCTTGCTTGGTTTGGTTTGTTTTACGGTATATCAACCTCAATAGGTTATTTAAAGCCGACAAGATTTTTATTGTTGGTAATATTTTTCAAAAAATGTATTGTTGCTAATATCTTTTATTTTTAAGTTTTGCTGATATTTTTTTTTTCAAAAGTGTATTGCTGTTAATAAGTTTTTCTTCAAAAACTTATTGCTCGAAATAATCTTTTACAAAAATGTATTGATGGTATTAAAATCTATTTTTACACTTTCATAGCGCTTTGACCCCAGGTTGGTGGGCCAACTATTTGCCCAAGGCTGGGACCCTAACAGATGTTACCACCCCGGTTCAGGGTGGACCTAGAACACCAGCAATTAAGAGGAGGTTCCACGTTTCTCAAAACCTCTTGATCAGAGGCCTTGCTGGTGGACGTAGTTTATCATCTTCACCAGGACGCGAATGTAGTTTATCGTCATACCCAGGACGAGGGGGGTTACTTGGGGGGAAAGAAAACAATAAAACTTTAGAAGAGACCCAAAATCCAATTCTAAACAGGAAACAATGGATAAACCTCTAATTCAGCTCAAAGGCCGGGGAGGAGGGTGAACCGGATTGTTCGTGAACCTATCTACTCCAATTGATGAAAAATTAATAAATCAATAATAAATAAACTATTTATCCATAGCTGGGACACTAAAAGGTGCTACTACCCGGGTCAGGGAGGGCCTGGAAATACCAGCATTTAAAAGGTGGTTCCACGCTCCTCAAAACCTCCTGATCAGAGGCATTGCTACTGGATGTAGTTTATCGTCATAACCAGGACAAGTTTATTTCTTGTTTCCTGTTTGTTTTGTTTTTTGTTTTTTTAACCCGTAAGCCTCTAAGTTCGTAGGGACACCACATTTGCTGCAACCACAGTGGAAGTGGCGTTTCTCGAGCAAGACAGACTGATGTAAGCCAACCCACATCAGGCTGGTTTTGAATTCAGAGCTTTTCCTTCTCCTAGACCGGTTGCCAACCAAGACTATATAATCCAGTCTGCACTGCTATCTAACATAGCTGGGTGAGGGAAGAGATGGAGTCTTACTTTTACCAAGGGAAAGTGAGTGAGTCAGGTGAACTCAAATGAATTTCGAACTCGGCTATCTAACTGAGACACTATCCATTACTCCACCTGTTTAGGATTGCGTTTCCGGTTCCTTCAAATGTCTTCTTCTTTTTCTTTCACACCCAGTAGCCCCCCCCCTTGCGTCTTAGTGGCATTATCACCTTACTTGGTGTAAAATGATGCAAGAAAAAGAGATTTTTCATACAAGTCAGGTATTAATTGTACTTTAACATGCGCCTCGGATAGAGGAATCGGAGAGCCGAGTTCGAATTCCAGTCGAATCCATTACATTCACTTACGTGCTAATACACTTGGGAACGGTGGGAATCATCTTCTTCTCCCTCCAGCTATGGATAAATAGCAGGACAGACCGGCTTCTATAGCCTTGGACTGTAACTGGCCAACCGCAGAAAGAAATGGCAACCTACTGCAGGAAGAAAAATGCCTCGTCAGTCATGTATCGAAAGACACATGATCGCCTAATCGTGTATCACGTATGGCACATAAAATTCACAATGAATGCTTATTTGATACTCCAAAAATGTCTCAGAATATGTTGCAAGAGTGCAACAACTGGAATTAAAATTTACTGAAGAAAGAAATGAGACAAGAAAGTCGCCTTCCTATTAGGTATGTGTAATCTATGCCAGAGGTCGGGTTTCGAGTAGACATTAAAGCTAACTTTTCGAATACTGATATTTGATAGGTTTGTTCGATAGTTCCAGTGCTTTTTCCCAACTTCTATTTTGCTAAACAAAGCCAAGCCCATGAAATAAATCACATCTAGAATAAGAAGGAATAATTACAAGAGAAAAAGTCTGATTTTGCGAATCAAAATTAAAAAGATGGTAGGGTGTAAATATTAAGAAAAATGAATGAAAATGACTGAATTTGGGAATGAAGAACACAACGAATGAAAACTGGAAGAAAATAAATAAGGGTGATATATTAAGACAAAAAATGGTAAGGGTGAAATGTTAAGAAAAATGAATGAAAATGGCAGAATTTGCGAATGAACAACATAACGAAAGAAAACTGGTAGAAAATCTGAAAGAATAAAAGAAAAGTTAAATAAAAAAGGGTGATATATTAAAACAAAAAACAGATGGTATGGGTTAAATGTTAAGAAAAATGAATGAAAATGGCAGAATTTGCGAATGAAGAACACAACGAATGAAAACTGGAAGAAAATATGAAAGACTAAAAGAAATGTTAAATAAATAAGGGTGATATATTAAGGCAAAAAAAAAGATGGTACGGGTTAAATGTTAAGAAAAATGAATGAAAATGGGTGAATTTGCGAATGAAGAACACAACGAATGAAAACTGGAAGAAAATATGAAAGACTAAAAGAAATGTTAAATAAATAAGGGTGATATATTAAGGCAAAAAAAAAGATGGTAAGGGGTAAATGTTAAGAAAAATGAATGAAAATGGCAGAATTTGAGAATGAAGAACACCACGAATGAAAACTGGAAGAAAATCTGAAGGACAAAAAGAAAAGTTAAATAAATGAGGGTGATATATTAAGACAAAAAAAGATGGTAAGGGTTAAATGCTAAGAAAAATGAATGAAAATGGCTGAATTTGTGAATGAGCAACACAACGAATGAAAACTGGAAGAAAATCTGAAAGAAAAAAAGGGTGATATATTAAGACAAAAAAAAGATGGTAAGGGTTAAATGTTAAGAAAAATGAATGAAAATGGCAGAATTTGCGAATGAAGAACACAACGAATGAAAACTGGAAGAAAATCTGAAAGACAAAAAGAAAAGTTAAATAAAAAAGGGTGATATATTAAGACAAAAAAAAGATGGTATGGGTTAAATGTTAAGAAAAATGAATGAAAATGGCAGAATTTGCGAATGAAGGACACAACGAATGAAAACTGGAAGAAAATCTGAAAGACAAAAAGAAAAGTTAAATAAAAAAGGGTGATATATTATGACAAAAAAAACGATGGTATTGGTTAAATGTTAAGAAAAATGAATGAAAATGGGTGAATTTGCGAATGAAGAACACAACGAATGAAAACTGGAAGAAAATCTGAAAGACAAAAAGAAAAGTTAAATAAAAAAGGGTGATATATTAAGACAAAAAAAAAGATGTTATGGGTTAAATGTTAAGAAAAATGAATGAAAATGGCTGAATTTGCGAATGAAGAACACAACGAATGAAAACTGGAAGAAAATCGTAAAGACTAAAATGAAAAGTGAACTGGAAGAAATTTTCAATATATTAAATTAAAGGATATATCAAAGAACGACGTTTGAAGAAAAGCAGAAGAAAAGAAAGAAAAATGAATGAAGGTGACTGAATTTTCGAATGAAAAACACCACGATGGAAAACTGTATTGGAAGAAAAATATGAAGGACTAAATAAAAGCATAAATCAAATAAGCAGTTTAAATAAAAAAAACGGAACGATAGTAAGAAATGACAATGAAAGGGAAAAAAAGAATGAAAATGGCTGAATTAGCGATTGAAAAACGAAAGAAAACCGAAATAGAAAATATGAAAGAGTAAACGAAAGGATAAATCAAAGAAATATTGTGAAGGAAAAAGAGAAATTTGTAATGAATGAAGATATAAAAGCAGAAAATATGGACGAAATATTAAAGAGAAAAAGGGAAAAATGAAAGTATTTTTCTTTTAGATAGCACTTTATTTTCATTTTATTTTACAATTTATTTTTTCGTTTTTGCCTTTTTTCTAGGCGGCAGAACAACATTATAAAATTAGTTCTGTTATTGAGCATTTTTTCACCTGAGAGCCTTACACTTTGTGGCATTACACGATTGGCTGGCGAAATCATGTGACCATGAAATTATAGCGCGAGTCCATTCCGGGCGTCGTGCTATTGAAAAGTTGCTGTTCTGCACGAGAGACGAGAAGCGTGATTTATGACGAAGATTTGATAGACGGGTTCCCAAAATCTGTTAAAACCTTCCACACCGCGTGGTTACCCCACCTTTCACATCCCACTCAGCCGAGGAGAAAGTTTCGCTTATTTTATTTCCCATAACTTTACACGCAAAAACGAACAGGCGACCGCACCGGATCTGCTTTTTCGCGCATGCGCGCATGCAGCCGCCATTTTTATTTTTCGAGGGTTTAGGCGAGAAAAACCTCACTTCAACCGACCCGTTATTCTCAAACCTGTCTTTTCGCTTATTTATTTATTTTTTGTTATTATTATTTATTATTTCCCTACCTTTAACTTCTTTTATAAGCAAATTAAATTTTTCTCTCTAAATCTTGTTATATTTCTTTATTTCTATGAGTAATTTCTCTTCGGTAAAAATTTTCATTTGCGCATCTTCTATTTCTTAATTACTATTTTCCTTCATTCTGGATTTCTTATAGTTTCTAATAAGCCCTATCTATCTATCTATCTATCTATCTATCTATCTATCTAGAATATTTGAATCTCTATGTATTACCGCCTCTTCATAACTATCTAGCTATTAGAACCACTTTGTATCTATTTATCTAATTGCTCATATCTATCTATCTATCTATCTATCTAGCATATTCTTGTCTATCTAGCATATTTGTTTTTATCTAGCATATTTGTATCTATCTATCTATCTAGCATATTTGTGTCTATCTATCTATCTATCTATCTATCTATCTAGCATATTTGTATCTATCTATCTATCTCTCTATCTATATAGCATATTTGTGTCTATCTATCTATCTATCTCTCTATCTAGCATATTTGTATCTATCTATCTATCTAGCATATTTGTGTCTATCTATCTATCTATCTATCTATATAGCATATTTGTATCTATCTAGCTAGCATATTTGTGTATATCTATCTATCTATCTATCTATCTATCTATCTATCTATCTAGCATATTTGTGTCTATCTATCTATCTAGCATATTTGTGTCTATCTATCTATCTATCTAGCATAGTTGTGTCTATCTATCTATCTATCTATCTAGCATATTTGTATCTATCTATCTATCTATCTATCTATATAGCATATTTGTGTCTATCTATCTATCTATCTATCTATCTATATAGCATATTTGTGTCTATCCATCTATCTCTCTATCTAGCATATTTGTATCTATCTATCTATCTAGCATATTTGTGTCTATCTATCTATCTATCTATATAGCATATTTGTGTCTATCTATCTATCTATCTAGCATATTTGTGTCTATCTATCTATCTATCTATCTATCTATCTAGCATATTTGTATCTATCTATCTATCTATCTATCTATCTGTCTCGCTATCTATCTAGCATATTTGTATCTATCTATCTAGCATATTTGTATCTATCTATCTATCTCGCATATTTTTTATCTATATATCTAGCTCGCTAGCTATCAGGTTATTCATATCTGTTGCAGCTTCTTCATATTTCTGGATGCTAAGAATAATTCTTCCTTACTTTCTCCTACTCTCTTTCTCTCTCTCCCCCTCCTCTCTCTCCCCCTCCTCTCTCTCACTCTCCTCTCTCTCTCTCTCTAACTCCCTCTTTATCAATCCATCGTGCTTTTAGGGTGTGTTCAAATCGATCTCACTATCGATCTACCAGTTTGTTCACATCTATTTCGAGCAGGGTAATCTATATATCTTGGAATGAGAATTCTAGTGGCCGAGTTCGAATTCCGGTTGATTTCATTACATATTCCTATGTGCAAATACCTTTGGGAAAGATAGGAAACCTTATCTTTGGGTTAAATCTTAGTAATTCTATCTGGAATCATCGTTGTTATTTTTTTTTAATGATTATTCAATATTCCCTCGTGGAAAAAGAATTATTCTTAAAATACAAAATTATGGTTGATATGTCGTAAGCGACAAATCAATCTATTTGCAAATTTTCGTCTTTCTTTCTTCCCGTATTTTCACGCTTTCATTGACGAAAAGTGCGACATTGAAACCGTAAAGCGTATTGTAATAGCGAAAGATGGCTTGCAAAATCTAAGCAAAGTATGAATAACTTCGATAGGAAGAACGAAAAACTGTTACGAAATATCAGTCCTCCTATATGGCAGTGAATGTTGGATACTTCCTCACAGATGAAGAAGTGACTTGAAGCAACAAAACGAAAGAAAAGAGTACTGAACTGTTATGTAATATCAGTCCTCCTATATGGCAGTGAATGCTGGACAATCTCCCCACTGATGAAGAAGGGACTTGAAGCAAGAGAAACAAAGAAAAGAGTACTGAACTGTTATGTAATATCAGTCCTCCTATATGCCAGTGAATGCTGGACAATCTTCTCACTGAGGAAGAAGAGACTTGAAGCAACAAAACGAAAGAAAATAGTACTGAAATGTTACAGAATATCAGTCCTCCTATATGGCAGTGAATGCTGGACAGTCTCTCACAGATGAAGAAGGTACTTCAAGCAATAGAAATGAGGTTCTACAGGAAGATGCTGAGGATACTATGGACTGAACATGCAGGCAACTATTTTTTTTTAAAGAAAACTGAAACAAAAAGGATACTTATACTTAACGCCAGAAAGAGAGAGAGTGAGATTAAACTTCTCGGGCTTGGGACATTTGAATCTCACAGGACAGATGGAAGACAAAAACGACCAAGGAAAACAACATGCAACAATTTAATCCGAACAACATTTGATTAAAACGATTTTGTTTACTAATGTTCACCCAATAAAAGGCCCAAGAGCAACTCAAGGTAGAGATTTAATGTGTTTAGTCATATTAACGAAGGAAAGACCATGCGTTAAGTGTATAGAGCCGAAGCAGACTTTAGAAGGGACCGGAAACACAAATCATTTAGTAAAAACTAAATTGGATTGCACATGTAACTTCGTCCTGGGTATGACGATAAACTACATCCGGCAGCAATGTCTCTGCGTGGAACCACCTCATATTTACTGGTGTTCCCAGGTCCATCCTCACCCGGGGTGGTAGCACCTGTTATGGAAAATATTTAACGCAGCAAACTGGGGTCAAAAGACTCTGAAAGTGTAAAAATAAGTTTTTATAGTAAAAATACCAGCAATACATTTTGGAAAAAAAAATACCAGCAATACTTTTCTGAAGAAAAAAATTACCAAAAAAGAAAAAAAAATTACCCTAGACCTACCCAAAAGACGGGATGTGGCACAAGGCCGGTTTTCTATGTGCGACGTTCTGAGATTATAGGCTCGGGGTAAAAATTGCCCGTAGACGCCCTATACACGTGTTTAGGTACCTATCTACCTCCCCAGACGAGACTCTACCCTTCAGCATAGCCTCGTCTGGGTTACTCTCCACCCGGAGGCAGAGAGTCGACAAGCAGAGTTAATTGTAATCGTTAACTCTTTAATAGTATTATATTCCGTATTTACCCTAGACCTCCCCAAAACGCGGGAGGCTGCTAAAGGCCGGTTTTTTTTATGTGGGACTTTCAGAGACCGTAGTCTCAGGAAAAAAATTGCCCGTAGACCCCGTATACACGGGTTTGGGTAGCTGTCTACGTCCCCGGACGAGACTCTGCCCTTCGGCATAGCCTCGTCTGGGTTACTCTCCGCCCGGGTGCAGAGAGTCGACAAGCAGAGTTAACTGTAATCGTTAACTGCTTTAAAGCTTAACTGTTAAAGCATATCTCGAGTTTACTGGCAGCTCGACCACTCAATACCGAATGTTTCCTCATAAGTAAACGGCTAATAGCACCATTAACATTAGTATTAGTTTGTGTTTCTATGAAACCACTGTACTGTTTCAAATCTTGTCACACAACCTCATAACTTTCATTTTGTATGTTTCTACCTTATGTTAAGGGGGTAAATGTTTTTTTCTCTTCAATTGTTATTGCTGTTGCATAATCGTCTTCCGTGAGACTATAAATTCCGTGTAAATTGCTAAAATCACTTGATTCTGAAATTGTCAATATTGTACTAGAGAATATATATATATATATATATATATATATATATATTTGTGTGTGTGTGTGTGTGTATACATGTATGTATATGTGTGTGAGTGAGAGAGAGATAGAGAAAGAAACACAGAGAAAGAGGGAGAAAGACAGAGAGAGAGACGTTTTGTTCTTGTTTCCATTTTATTTGGTTCGCTGTATTTTCCCGCCATAAAATTATCGCCCATTCGCCATGTTGAGATACTCGTCATGCCAAAGTGTACACATCTCTTTCGACCAATAACGTTTATCGACTGTGTCGACCTAACTTCTCAATTGGCTGCATTTTCCCTTCGTTGTATCTTCTCATATTTTCTCTTCGACATTAACTTTGTGTCTGTCCTTTTTTCCCCCATTCATTAACTTAATTTTTTTGTCTTTTTTACTTTTGTCTTCGTTGGTTTTCATTCTTTCTTTTTTTCCCTTTTCTTTTTCTTCATTCTTTATATTTCTTTCCCTTTTCTTTTTCTTCATTCTTTATATTTCTTTCCCTTTTCTTTTTCTTCATTCTTTATATTTCTTTCCCTTTACTTTTTCTTCATTCTTTATATTTCTTTCCCTTTACTTTTTCTTCATTCTTTATATTTCTTTCCCTTTTCTTTTTCTTCATTCTTTATATTTCTTTCCCTTTTCTTTTTCTTCATTCTTTATATTTCTTTCCCTTTACTTTTTCTTCATTCTTTATATTTCTTTCCCTTTTCTTTTTCTTCACTCTTTATATTTCTTTCCCTTTTCTTTTTCTTCATTCTTTATATTTCTTTCCCTTTACTTTTTCTTCATTCTTTATATTTCTTTCCCTTTACTTTTTCTTCATTCTTTATATTTCTTTCCCTTTTCTTTTTCTTCATTCTTTATATTTCTTTCCCTTTTCTTTTTCTTCATTCTTTATATTTCTTTCCCTTTACTTTTTCTTCATTCTTTATATTTCTTTCCCTTTTCTTTTTCTTCACTCTTTATATTTCTTTCCCTTTTCTTTTTCTTCATTCTTTATATTTCTTTCCCTTTACTTTTTCTTCATTCTTTATATTTCTTTCCCTTTTCTTTTTCTTCACTCTTTATATTTCTTTCCCTTTTCTTTTTCTTCATTCTTTATATTTCTTTCCCTTTACTTTTTCTTCATTCTTTATATTTCTTTCCCTTTTCTTTTTCTTCATTCTTTATATTTCTTTCCCTTTACTTTTTCTTCATTCTTTATATTTCTTTCCCTTTACTTTTTCTTCATTCTTTATATTTCTTTCCCTTTTCTTTTTCTTCATTCTTTATATTTCTTTCCCTTTTCTTTTTCTTCATTCTTTATATTTCTTTCCCTTTACTTTTTCTTCATTCTTTATATTTCTTTCCCTTTTCTTTTTCTTCACTCTTTATATTTCTTTCCCTTTTCTTTTTCTTCATTCTTTATATTTCTTTCCCTTTACTTTTTCTTCATTCTTTATATTTCTTTCCCTTTACTTTTTCTTCATTCTTTATATTTCTTTCCCTTTTCTTTTTCTTCATTCTTTATATTTCTTTCCCTTTTCTTTTTCTTCATTCTTTATATTTCTTTCCCTTTACTTTTTCTTCATTCTTTATATTTCTTTCCCTTTTCTTTTTCTTCACTCTTTATATTTCTTTCCCTTTTCTTTTTCTTCATTCTTTATATTTCTTTCCCTTTACTTTTTCTTCATTCTTTATATTTCTTTCCCTTTTCTTTTTCTTCACTCTTTATATTTCTTTCCCTTTTCTTTTTCTTCATTCTTTATATTTCTTTCCCTTTACTTTTTCTTCATTCTTTATATTTCTTTCCCTTT
>OZ038516.1:56509247-56676747 GCA_964036315.1 Acanthosepion esculentum
TTGATTATCATCCAAGTATAACTCATAAGGCCCCAAGAGCCACGCCTTCATTCCCCAAACCTTTTCCTCCAGAGCATTAGAAACTGGGTAAAGCAATGATATACAAGAAAGTGAATTTGGTGGGGGATTTGAATAATCATTTATAGCAATTCATTGAGTCTTGAAGAATCTTCAACATAATGCAGAAAGCACTGTATGGCCGTTTCGTCCTATTTAGAGCTCATCAGCAGTGTGCATCCACTACGGAGAATCGAACCCGGACTGTTGCAATACAACACATATGTTTAAAGGTTCAACAGCGCTTATTGGGCAACCCAAATTGTGCTGTTGAAGGCGATGACATGTTTTTCTGTTTTACATAGAGCTCGTTTTGCCCACCACCCTCGAGTTCTTGAAGCTGTATATATCAAATTATATATCAAATTATATATCAAATTATATCAGCCTAGCCTATATAAACAGAAGGAACATTTTATTCGTTTCTTTTGTCTTTTGGAGGACTGTGAGTAACCTTTATCTATTTTATACTCGGTCATCAGATAAACACCTAAACACTCTGAAATGTTCGTATTGGAGCTTCCGGCGCGAATGCCAAAGAGTACAACAAATTTCTGACGGAGTGAATTGCGTCATAGTGACCTTTTTCTCAGGGACGGTGTCCAACTGACCATACTATACTGTGCAGTCGATAAAATCAAAGACAAACAACGCGAATGCCGGAAATTAAAAATATAAAATGGGGGCAATTTACCCATCGCAGCCTCTCTCTCTCTCTCTCTCTCTATATATATATATATATATATATATATATATATATATATATATCGCTGATTGAGCACTATGGTGAAAGGGAATTTTTAACAGTAGCAGCTCCTGCTTATAACGTACCGCTCTTCATCTGATTTGGCTCTTATATAATACGTTAAATTTTTAATTTCATTTCTCTGTCAGGCGTCGTAAGGGTAGGCTCTCTGACTGATGTCAAATCGGTCGAGTTTCGATCCTGGTTTGAAGCAATCTCATGTCTAGTTACACTGATGAACTGTGATACAGCGAAACAGGCTAATATATATATATATATATAAGTTACGAAAAACTTGGTAATCCGTATGGGTAGTGCCAAGGAGGATGAAATCCTGAGAGCTCAATGTAAATTTAGAGCTAATATTTTTTTTTGTTTCACCTTTTGGATGTGAAGCCTGATGATCCAGCATCATTTAAAAGGGCTATGGTGAAATAAATTATGACATTATATAATGAAATGGACTAAGTCCAACAATTATTTTAATATATTTATTGTTTATACAATATTTTTATAGTTAACCTGACGTGCTATACATTTAGCTACAGAGGAAGCGCCTGGTTAGTAAGATCAAATTACTGTTCTTAAACTACAAACTTCCCATGATATCTCTCGAATTCTTATATCTGCTCGAAGCGTATCTTAACGTAAACAAATGACGTCATATATTATGAAATGGACTGTCCGACCATTATTTAAATATATTTCTTGATTATACGTTATATTTGTAGATACAAATATTTAAGTAAATGCTCTGTTTATAATAAACAGTATTAACGACATTTACCGGCCTGAATGTCCAAGAAATCTTTATAGAAAATATGCGTTCTCCGACAGGAATCGAACCTGTATCCTATACGGAACCGTGCCTGGCGCGCTTTGCCGATTTTGCCACAGAAGAGCGTTTCGGTTAGCAAGGTCGATTTCAGTGTTTTTTAAACTACAATTCTCCATGATTTTCTCTCGTGCATTCATATCTTCTCAAAGCGTATCCAAATGTAAACAAATGACGTCACACATTATGAAATTACAAAAATTGGCTGAGGACTTTATTATTTTAAGACATTTTTATATTTATACATTATTTTTATAGGTACAAATATTTAAATAAATGCTCTGTTTATAATAAACAGTATTAAACAACATTTACCGGTCTGGATGTAGTTTAACCAGTATCTAAACGTTGGCGTGCTATACCATTAAAATATAGAGTTCAGTCTCAAAGGAGAGTGTGATTAGCAGAGAGAGAGAGAGACAGACAGACAGACAGACAGACAGAAAGAGAGAAAGGGAAAGAGAGAGAGAGGGAAAGAGAGAGAAAGCGAATGAGTGAGAGAGAGAGAGAGAGAGTGTGTGTGTGTGAAATATAATTGTATGATAATACTGAAATAGATAAAGTCAGAAGCATAGACTAAAACAAATTTTCCTTAGGGCTTTTTGCCGTCTTTTCGAGTGAAAACCCTGCAGAATTTTTAATCGTTTTCTTTTTTTTTTTTTTTTCAGTTATATTGGTAGAATACTGTTATCATGTCATCAGTATAATATATTACAATATATCTCGAGTCAATGTTAACGATATATATTCCTAATCTTACTATTTATAAGTTTTCTCACAAGTGTCTTTAAATATATGAATAAATCGTCAGTGCAAGACAGATTACACTCCGGTAATTTTATGACACCGAGGACGCTGAAAAACAGTTTATTAAATAGTAAGATTTAATATAATTATATTTAAACATAATTGTATTTAAATAGATGACGATATATCATATTTGAAAGCTAGGATTTATAAATATTCAGATATACATATTTAAAATACAAAGTATAAATTACATTATACTTACAAATATATTATTGCTGACAACATATTTATTGCTGGACCTTGATTCGAAGGTCATCCTTTTAAAATATTTCAGACATCAATTTAAATTCTGGCGATGATTCATTCCGATAAAAGAGAAGAAAATAAATGGTGTTAAAAAGAAGTGAAACAAGATAAAAAAATTAAATAAAACGTTCGGAAAACGCAAAGAAATACGTGACAGCAAATATTTCATTTCAATTGAAACGTTATTAAATTTAAACCCCCACTGAAATCACTCTTTTAACAATGGCGGCATCGACATAAAACTATGACGCTTCGAACAAGAGAATAAATAAAAAGCGATTGGCCGCTGATGGGAAGAAAGAAAGAAAAAAAACGAAATTAGAAAAAAAAAATCAATGGCGAGTTGCCATGTTGGTGAAAATTTGTTTAAAACATGTTGAAACGCTTTTTTTATGTTTTCGTGAATATTTGAGACAAAGAATTTTTACACTTTTTCGAAGTTATTTTTTTTTGTTTATAAGTTATTTTTATAGATTCAAATAAATGCTCTGTTTATAATAAACAGTATTAGCAACATTTATCGGCCTGGATGCCCGAGAAATTTCATAGAAAATATGCATCCTTCGACAGGAATCGAACTTGTATCCTACACGGAACCGTCATTTAGCCGGACGTGCCTTAACCGATTCGGCCACAGAGGAGCGTTCGGTTGGCAAGGCCGATTTTACTGGAACTACAAGAATTACTACTACGGGCAGTAACAAATAAAGGACAAAAATTCTGAAAATGAAACGGCATTCTCACAAAATGCTATATGGAGCTCTATCAAAACTTCACTTATGCACCGGACGAAGACAAAAGCTTCGCGGCTTACTTCAGATGATATGAAGATTTATATGAGTTTGATAGCGGGAATATGTCAGTCGCGAAAAAGTACGTCTACTACCGAGGAAAATAGGGTCGAGCGAATACACTAAATTCGTAGACTACATCCTACCGAGGAAAACGAACGAGTTGACTTTCAAGGAAGCCTTGTAACTTTTAACGGAATTATTTAGTCCGAACACTTCACTATTCCACAAAAGGTGGAAATGTTTAAATTTAACAAAAAAGGATTGCGAAGACTATGTAACATTCGCTTCCATAGTAAACAAACACTGCGATGACTTTAAGTTATCTGAACTCAGCCCTGACAATTTTAAATGTATGATATTCGTGCAAGGCCTGGTTTCGACTAAAGATGCGGAGATCAAACGGAGAATTCTTGCAAAACTTGAGAGTGAACCAGAATTGACGCTGCAAGGACTGTCAGAGATGTATAAGCGTAAAAAAGGACTCGAAAGATATCGAAGAATCTGGCGTCGCTCACATACGAAAAGTACAACGACAAACACGTTTTTCTCCCTCCTCAAAAACAAACCAAACAAATTATTTTACTACAAAAAGTCAAATGAAACCTCAGAGGAAACCACCACCCAGTCCATGCTATCGCAAAAACAAAAAGTAAGTAAGAGTAAGAGTCACTAGAACTGACCAAGCGGACGGGATAAATATACGAAAATACGTACAAGTAGAAATGTTAAACAAAAAAATAAGATTACAATTAGATTCCGGATCAGATTTAACAATTATTAGCTTACAGACGTGGAAGAAATTAAACAAACCGTCCATGTCGAGAACAGATAAAACAGCCAGATCGGTAACAGGAGAAAAATCAAATTTGAGGGCGAGATTATCACAAATGTGACATTCAAAGGAATGACCAAAAAATTAAAGATATATGTTCTAAAAAACACGGAAAATTTATTTCGAACTGACTGGATGCAGAAATTTGACCTTTGGGATTTACCAATAAATGCGTTCTGCCAAAAAGTGGAAAGATTATCGACCGAGGCAGAGAAATTGAAGGAGAAATTAAAGGAGAGTTTCCCTGACGTATTTTCAGTCGGCCTCGGGAGATGTAAAAAAATGGCAGCAAAAATCGAACTAAAAGAAAATGTACAACCCATTTTCAAGAAGAAAAGAAATGTACTTTTCGCATCATTGGAAAAGATAGACGAAGAGTTGGATAGACTCGTAAAATCCGGGATATTGACAAAGGTGGAATATAGTCAATGGGCGGCACCTGCGGTTTACCTAAAAAAGAAATCGGGTGAGATACGAGTATGCGCTGATTTCTCGACGGGATTGAATGCAGCGATTAAGGATTATCCCTATCCTCTCCCTAGTCCAGAGGAAGTTTTCACAAAGATAAACGGAGGAAAATCTTTCTCAAAGATAGACTTGAGCGAAGCATACCTACAAGTACCAGTAGATGAGGAAAGCTCGAGGTTGTTGTGCATAAACACACATAAAGGGTTTTATAAGTTCCAGAGATTATCATTCGGGATCAAGGTCGTGCCGGCGATATTTCAGCAAATAATGGACACTATGCTAGGCGGACCGGATTTCACGATCGCATACCTTGATGACATCCTGGTAAATAGCAAAAATATTGAACAATACTGGGAACACGTTCAAGAGGTTCTCAGGCAGATACAAAATTACGGTTTTAAGGTAAAAGAAATTAAATGTGACTTCTTTATGAATGAGATAAAATATCTGGGCCATATCATTGACGAAGAAGGAAGAAGACCAGACCCAGAAAGAACCACGGCAATAAAAAAAATGCCGGCCCCCCAAAATTTAGCCGAGTTACAAAGCTTCTTAGGCTTAGTAAATTATTACCAAGAATTTATTCCTAACATGCCCAAATTACGCTCACCCCTAAACGAACTGTCGAAGAAGGACACATTTTGGGAATGGTCAGATGAATGTCAGAAAACTTTCGACAAAATCATTAAAACTCTAACAGTAGATTTATTTTTAGCACATTATGATCCTAAATTTGAAATAATAGTCGCGAGTGACGCGAATGCCTATGGTGTTGGCGCATGTATACTTCATAAAATGCCGGATGGGACACTAAAACCCATCGCGCATGCGTCAAGAAATTCACCAGCAGCCAAACAAAATTACTCACAAATCGAAATGGAAGCGCTGGGGATTATTTTTGCAGTTACGAGATTCTACAGATATATTTACTGTAGATTTTTTACCTTACAGACGGACCACAAGCCATTACTGACAATATTTGGATCAAAGAAAGGTCTACCTGTCTACACTGCTAATAGATTACTAAGATGGGGTACGATATTATTAAATTATAATTTCAAATTGGAGTATCTTCCATCAAACTAAATCGGGTATGCAGACGGTTTTTCGAGATTAATACCAAAGAAAACGGAGCCATTAGAAGATTCCGTAATTGCTGCGCTACGATATGAGGAAGGCATTAGAACATCATTATGTAGTACAATTTGAAATCTCCCCGTCACATTACAGGAAATAAGAAACGAAGCAGGGAATGACGAATTTATAAAGGAGACGAAAACAAAAATTGCAGGAAAAGATAAGCATATATCAGACACTTTTTCGTTATGTGATAATGTTCTACTATATAATGAAAGAGTAGTAATCCAGAAAATGCTACAAAGGCGAATCCGCAAGGATTTCTACATGGGCCACCCAGGAAAGAACAGGATGAAATCCTTAATGCGAAGTTACGTATACTGGCCAAACATGGACCAAGATATACATATGGTGGACAAATGCAAGGGCTGTTCCTTAGCAGCCAAGGCACCCCGATCATTCATAAGCAGTGGCCTAAGACAAATCGACCGTGGTCGAGAATCCATGGAGATATCACAGGTCCATTAGATGGTTTCTACTACTTGCTTGTAGTAGACAGTTACAGTAAATGGCCAGAAGTATTTCGTTGTAGAAATCCTACTTCTGAGACAACAATAAATTGCCTTCACGAGCTGTTTGCTCGTTTCGGAGTGGTTGATTGTTTCGTCACCAATAATGGGACACAATTTCCATCTGCGGATTTTCAAGAATTTTGTGAAACTTTTCAGGTGAAACACATAAAATCTCCGCCATATCACCCAAGGTTAAACGGGCAAGTGGTTGATACATTAAAAAGAGCACTAAGGAAAGCTTATGACGTACCAACAGAAAAGGCTTTGCAACAGTTTCTGCATGTATATAGAATTACACAGAACAGTACTACGCCATCGGCATTATCGCCGACGGAAGTGATGTTCGCCCGAAAAATTAGATCGATATTCGACAAATTACTCCCAAAATAGACAAATCAATCATCAACGTCGTTTGTGCCTAAAAGGAAATTTAACCCATTGGAGAAAGTTTTTTTCAAATGTTCAAAAATAACAAATCCTATTGGGAGCCAGGTACAATAGAGAAACGAATCGAGAACATGATTTATATAATTCAGGGTCCGAAATTCTCGCATAAAAGGCACATAAATCAGATCATAAAGAGGCAGTTAGAGGATTATGCGTCCTCTGACAGGAATCGAACCTGTATCCTATAAGGAACCGTCATACAGCCTGACGTGATTTTACCGATTGAGCCACAGAGGAGCGTTCGGTTAGCAAGGTCGATTTTACTGTTTTTAAACTACAATTCTCCATGATTTTCTCTCGTACCTTCATATCTACTGGATGTGTATCCAAATGTAAATAAATGACGTCACACAGTATGAAATGGACAAACGATTATTTTAAGACATTTTTATGTTTATACGTTCTTTTTATAGATATAATTATTTTATAGATATATAAACATATATATATCCGGGTGTAAAAGCACAATTGTTCAAGTAGTGTAACAGCAAAATTTTCCAATTGTTAGATTAAGCTTTGAACCGCCGTATTCTAGAAATGATTAAAGATATCTTACTGGAATTCTTCGAAGTTTTATTAAACAATTGCTCTCTACTTTAAGCAACAAGAATGTATAATTACTATCCAAGCTTAACAGAAGCATCGTGATAAAATCGATCATAAACAAAAATAACAGGTTCATCATTAATTAATCATAGCTAAGGACCGAAAGCCCATGAAGTATTGAAATAAAATTCAAATATATATTGTTACAGGATACTTTTCCAACTTATTCAAGATGATCTTCGTCCTCTCTAACCTGCTAACTTTCTGTTCTGGTGTAACAAGGTGCCTTTCACTGCTCTTTGGATTGTCATCCTTTCTCAAACCTCAAATGGATTCAGTAGGATTTTTTCTAATTGATCTCTTTAGCTCCATGTTGAAATGATGACCCCTCTCCCAGTTGTGAACTCCTGATTCAGTTTTCCTCTCTACTGCTCCCTCTGTTTTAAACTTATTCACCGATGGTTCTTGAACGGACTTTAAAGATGGAAGGTAGAGTATGAATGTTGCTACCAATACTGAAGGCATGAATTATATTTTCCTCTCACCATTGCCCAGTTGTGAAACAGTGGGTCTGACACAAAACAATTTTAACCTGCTCTCTTTTTAGCTGAATATTTCAAAGAGGTTTTAAGTGATTCTTATGAAAAATGTTGTCAATATGGCTAAATATCTTATCTGAAAACCTGGAAAAAGGCAATTCAATTAGTTTAGTGTTTTTTTTTAGATATTTAAAATTTTGTGGGATGGATAATTATCTTGTTAAACCTGGTATATATATTATAACAATATATATATATATATATATATATATATATATATATATATATATATATATATGTATATATATATATATATATATATATGTATATATATATATATATATACACATATATATATATATATATATATATATATACAGACACACATATATATATATATATATATATATATATAAGTGAACATTGAAGTGAACACTCAGAGGCGACAGGCTGTTTCATGCTAGACGCAATCGTCAGACGTCCTGATATTGAGCCCTTTATCCTATAAATATAGCACACCTTAAAATTATATTTATTCACATATATATATATATATATATATATATATATATATATATATATATATATATATACATACATATGAATAAATATAGTTTTCAAGGTTTATTTATATATATATATATATATATATATATATATATATATATATATAAATATATATATATATATATATATATATATATATATATATAAATATATATATATATATATATATATATATATATATATATATATATATATATATATATACTAGTTGTAATATAAATATAAGAAATTATACTCGCCCGGAATACCTTACGTGCTTGATTTCTGAATAAACAAACCAATACCAAAGGGAAAAGTTACAAAAAAGAAAGAACAGAGAACATATACGTCAGCCGAAAATAATCGTCTAGCATCCAAGTTCAGAGTCCAAAGAAAAAAAAACGATACGAGTAAGTAAAATAACTAAATAAAGTGCTCGATACGCAAAGTTGAGTAAATCTAAGTTAAATCTAAAGAGCCAGACAAACCTACCACAGTTGCTGGTTCTTTAGGTTTAACTTATATATATATATATATATATATATATATATATATATATATATATTGTTAAATATAACAGACAACGAATGTATCCTATGTTTGATCAAGAGCTGTTTAAGATTCCTTTAGGTGCTTTAATTTAGGGAGAAATTAAAAAATAAATAAAGCAGCTATACGAAGCTTAGAACGGCTCATGATCAAACATAATAAACATTCGTTGTCAGTTATATTTAACAATATATGTTTGAATAATGATCTGCTGCCCCAATACACTATATATATATATATATATTAATTTTGGTTGAGCTCTCTGGGGAAGGAAGTGTGGGTTTGTAAACAGTGACTATTAAGGCTAATATAGCGTGACTCTTCGGCAAAAGCGAATTGAGAGCTGTCGGTCACTGGGTGTTTATCTAAAAATAAATACGCTAAAATTCACCTTCATCCCTGCCGTGCGCCGACGGCTTCGTACTAGAATTTCCGACTGACGCCAATTCAACCGGGTTTCGATCCTAGCTAAAGGCAACCGGACGTCTAGCCACACTGAACAGTAGATATTATTAGGCACAAAACGAGATTATGAACAATAACTAATAATTTAATAGTAAAACATATGTCAATATATTATAATAAAAGTCATCTGACAGATAGAAGATTCGTTCGTACCCTAGAGCTCATTATGAACAATAAAAGATTATCAACAATAACTAATAATAAAATAGAACAATTCTAACTTTAGACTGCAATAAAAGTTATGTGACGGATAGAAGATTCGTTCGTACCTTAGAGCTCATTATGAACAATAAAAGATTATCAGCAATAACTAATAATAAAATAGAACATGTAATAAAAGTTATGTGACGGATAAAAGATTCGTTCGTACCTTAGAGCTCATTATGAACAATAAAAGATTATCAACAATAACTAATAATAAAATAGAACAATTCTAACTTTAGACTGTAATAAAAGTTATGTGACAGATAGAAGATTCGTTCGTACCTTAGAGCTCATTATGAACAATAAAAGATTATCAGCAATAACTAATAATAAAATACAACAATTCTAACTTTAGACTGTAATAAAAGTTATGTGACGGATGGAAGATTCGTTCGTACCTTAGAGCTCATTATGAACAATAAAAGATTATCAGCAATAACTAATAATAAAATAGAACAATTCTAACTTTAGACTGTAATAAAAGTTATGTGACGGATAGAAGATTCGTTCGTACCCTAGAGCTCATTATGAACAATAAAAGATTATCAACAATAACTAATAATAAAATAGAACAATTCTAACTTTAGACTGTAATAAAAGTTATGTGACGGATAGAAGATTCGTTCGTACCTTAGAGCTCATTATGAACAATAAAAGATTATCAGCAATAACTAATAATAAAATAGAACAATTCTAACTTTCTTCCCCTTTCTTTTCCTTCATTTCTCATTTCCATTCTCCTTCACAATCTTTATTCTTCTTTCTTTCCCATCCTTGTTAACTGCTTAATCTCTATCTATTTTTTCCTAGCATTCACCATTTAATTCCATGCCGTCTTCCGCACTTTTCATTCAAGATTCCCGCGCTCTTCCCCAACCAACCAATGAAATTAATTTACGACTTATCCTCGTGACCCTGGCACTAATCATGAACTGTGACGGCATTTCGCACGTCTCCCTTCATGCCCGGCCCAAGCCACAGACGAAGAAAAGCGAGATAGAGGCAGTAGGAAAGAGATTGAGAGGCGTTATGGAGGCGGGAAAAAAATATGACACAGACCAATCAACAGAACGGAAGTGAAAATGTCTGAAACCATTCGAACGACAACTGCCCGCCGCGTCGGCCCACCATCGACTGGAAGTCAATGAACTGGCAGATGTCTGTGAAATGACTAGATCTTTCTGTGCATGTGTGTACATGTAGTGCGTTTGTATGCGTCTAACATTTTGTATGCTCCCCGCAAGCGCGAGGGCGCGCGCACGCATACGCACACACATACACACACACACATATATATACACACGCACGCACACACACACATATATATATATATATTTATATATATGTATGCATAAATTATTTTGAGATGGAGTATCTTTTAAGGAACAAAATGAATGAGAGGACACGAGGAAAAACTATTCTTAGCCAACGCGTTTCGTCCTCTGAGAGACATTATCAAGGCAAACTTTGCTTTGATAAAGTCCCTCAGAGGATGAAAGGCGTCGGCTAAGAATAGTTTTCTTTCCTGTTTTCTCATTCATATATATATATATATATATATATATATATATATATAAATATATATATATATATATATATATGAATTATATATATATTTCACTTTACTTTCCCTCATATATATATATATATATATATATATATATGAGGAAAAGTAAAGTGAAAGATTTTCCGCTATTTTATATAAAGATATGTTATGGCTAATGTGCAGATAATATTTAACTTACCTTGACACTACATTTGAATGATAACTCTAACATTTTTAGGCATTTAAAACAACATACCTGGCCGCATACACAATTCCGGAAAATCCTCGTCGAAAACACAACTATACTTAAACATGAAAACAATAAACAAAAACTAAAAATTCTTGAAGCTATATACATAAAACCGTTGAAACCTAACCTGAACAAAATAAACTATGAAATCTCCAAAAATATCCTTAAATGCCTATAATTAGTAACAGAAGCCTTTGGTTCATACCAACGGCTTTCCATACTCAATACTCATCGGATTCACTCTCTTGTGGTCATGTGTGACGTCATGAGCTGTTGTGCGATTTTCGCTTTCAGCGTTTTATATGCACGTGTTAATCGTTGCTTGGAAATCATCCATGTAAACAAATAAGACTATCATCAATTTATTGTTCGTGTATTGCTTAATATATTGTGTAATTGTCATCTTCGATAATGGCTTATGTAAGCCGAAAGCTTAGATTGGATTAAATATATGTATCAATATTGTGATTTTCTTTCTTCGTTTAATGATAATGTTATTAAGCTTATCAGACGATATGAAAAGAACTTACATAAAATATATAAACAACACTTATCTATATTATTTAATGAAACATGTATTAATATATATATATATATATATATATATATATATATATGTGTGTGTGTGTGTGTGTGTGTGTGTGTGTGTTTGTGTGTGTGTGTGTTGTATGTTTAGGCAGCAATCCTTCATTTATGCATGTTTCATTAAAAACGACAGACAAGGTAGTACGGTTAAGCTTTTTATTTAATTTTTCTTGTGTTCGAACAAGAGCTTTCTTTGCTGGACAAAGGGTGTGTAAGAACCGTCCAAATGTTTTATTTTTCCGAGCGCTTTCGGCTATACCTTTAGCCATTATCAAGGATGATTCAATTTTTCAGCTCAGCTGAGTGTGTGTTATGTTTTTAGTGTTATAGAGATATTTACGTTCCGAACACGGTTAGCACATTGTGGCCATGTTCGTAGTTAATATTGTTAAGTGTTGGCTTTTTCTTTTTTAATATTAAGGCTTCCATTACTTTTAATCTTTTGTTACAGGTGGATGAGGTTGTGTTTTCTAGTAGTATGTTTAGGATGTAGTCTGGTTAATTTGTGTGTGTGTTTAAATATATATTTGTGTATTTAGGCAGCAGTCCTTCTTTCATGCACATTTCTTTGTTAATCATACCTTGAATCAATTAGCAATATTCCAGTTTTGATTCTACAGGGAAAAGTACAACCTGAAGATGAATGCGTGAAGCATTTGAAAGTACTAGCTGAATTAAAAAATACACCATATCCATTTTATACATAAGGATCTCATCATTCAGTGGATTATTAGTAGTATAATGCTTATAATTATGTCTTCTAGCGAAGGGATTTCGCCAATAATTGCATTAATATTGCTAAGAAGCGTCATGTTGAGTGCTGAAACAAAAGGCCTAATTATTACAGCTCAGGACCAAAGCTTCGCAAGCAGATATTATCACTGTCACACAATCAAGGACGGAACTAACCTTAAATGCAGGATGTGCGGAAAATATGATGAAACTGTCGATCATATTATCTCAGGATGTCCGGAACTAGAAAAAAAAATGAATATTACCCACAGATATAACAAGGTAGCGACATGTGCACTGGAAGATATGCAAGAAGCACAAAATCGAAACCACTGAGAGATGGTATGACCACCAGGCAGACACATTTACCGAAAATAACGATGTAACTATCCTCTGGGACATGCCAATTTAAACTGACAGGGAAATAAAAGCCAACAGACCTGATATTATCATAAAAGACAAGAAATTCAGGAAGTGTATGCTTGTTGACATGGCGGTACTATCTGAGAGAACCCCCACCCCCAAAAAAATTTATCAAGACATTCTCCATAGACAAGTACCTGGAAATTTAGATTAACAGGATGTGGGGAATGAAGACTGAGATTGTACCAAAAGTAATAGGAGCTCTGGACCTCGTGAGAAAAGGAATGGACAGTTTTACTAATATAACTTCGTCCACCGCAAGGAAAGTCGGCTCCCTGTGCCGCGCCAGGGAATTTTTCTCGCCGGAGTCAATCCTTCAAATCTACAAATCAACAATGTTCCCTTGCATGGAGTATTGCTGCCATATATGGTCGGGTGCCCCTTCTGTTTGTCTCAAGAACCTTGATAAAATCCAAAGACGGATATGCAATGTAATTGGCCCTGATCTGGCTTTTCGTCAGCAGTCGCTCTCTCACAGACGTGCCGTTGCCTCCCACTGTTTTTTACAAATATTTTCACGGTAAATGCTCCGATGAGATGCTTTCTCTAGTTTCCAGACTTCATGAATTTAATCGTTCAACTCGGCTGGCATCTCGCTCTCACCCTTTCACTGTCGAAACTGTTAAATGTAGCCGTCTATTCTACTCCAATAGCTTCATGTCTCGTACTTCTCACCTGTGGAACTCCCTCCCCATTTCTTATTTCCCTGATAGCTATAATCTCCAACTATTCAAATGTAATGTCAATCGACGTCTCCAGATGCCCTGATCTATCCCCTAACCTTCTCTTCATCCTTTCCTCTATCACTCCTCCTTGCTCTCGCTCCAACTCTCTGTAACCCCTTGCGTGCTAGTGGCATCCCGCCTTGCTTGGGGTGGGATGCTTAAAAAAAATATAAAAGGTAACATCAGAATACAAGTTGTCCAGATAATCGCCCTACTATGAACATCGTATATAGTAAGAAATTTAAATGACAGTTCCCTTATTGGGCCTAAGAATCATAGTTTGAACCCGGCTCTACTGCATATCAAAGCAGGAAACATAACATACACAAATAATAATAATAATAATAATAATGACGCCTCTACATAGCCAATTCCTTCTCCGAAACAAAAATGCTGATGTAGATCAATTCGTAATCTACCCGTGTTCAGGAGGTCAGGAGTTTAGAATAAGACTGAAGGGTTTGTTTTTGCTACACATGACCAGAGACTGCTTGAGCCCAACTACCAAGCTAATAACTTGCTTAATAGTAGAGACCGAAAATGTAGATTCTGTGACCAATTCTTTGAAACTATTGATCACTTTACCTCAAAATGCTCACTCCTCACAAACTGTATGTAAGCCTCCGTCGGTCAGGGTTGATCATGGGTAGCACCCTAGTTGTCTGCTTGGCTGGAGCATCGATGTCTGTGACTGTAGCGGCCGATGCGTGAGTGACAATCTCTGTTGCAGAGGTCGCATGGGTGTTCTGTCTCTGGTCTTTTGGAGGTGACATTTTTATTTCTGCCGGCCCGCTTCTCCGTGGCGACTTGTGTTAGCTTCTCCTCCCCTGACTTGAGGATCGTATGGCTGCCAGGCTCTCCCAAGTCTCTGTGTTGATGTCCACGGCTTTCACGTGACGTCTCACGACATCGTGTTACCGCAGCTGTGTCCACCCGGCGGATCTCCTTCCAGCGGCCAGCTCTCCATATAGGATGTCTTTGAGGATGCGCCCGTCTGGCATGCGGTGGGCGAGGCCCAACCAACGGAGTCTGCGCTGTCTGAGTAGTGGGAACATGCTGGGCAAACCTGCACGAGACAGGACCTCAGTGTTGGGCACCTTATCTTGCCACGCTATTTTTGTATTCACAAACAGCGAGTACAAAAACCGGTATGACCAAACAGGTCTAACATCGACGAGATGTATTACGCGAAACTCTGAAGTCGGTCAATGACATGAGTCAATTGAACATTTGTATCTCTCTAGTTATTAACTGAGATTTGTCTAGCCTTAAAATGCATTCAATTTTAGCAGTTTTAACATATTTTGATAGGTGTCTTTGTGCTCTATCATTGCTCTCACACACACACACACACACACACACACATCACACATACATATATATATACATGTATCACATTATGAAATAAACAAAGTCCGATAATTATTTTAAGACATTTTTATGTTTAACATTCTTTTTATAGATACAAATATTTAAGTATATGCTCTGTTTATAATAATCAGTATTAAACAACATTTACCGGCCTGAATCTCCGAGAAACTTTCATAGAAGATATTCGTCCTCTGATAGGAATCGAACCTATATCCTATACAGAACCTTCATATAGCCTCACGTGCCTTAACTGTTTTGGCCACAGAGGAGCGTTTCGGTTAGCAAGATCGATTTTACTGTCTTTAAACTACAATCTTCCATGATTCTCTCACGTACATTCATGTGTGACGTCGTTTGTTTACATTTGGATACGCCATGAGCAGATATGAATGTACGTGAGAGAATCTGTAGTTTAAAGACAATAAAATCGACCTTGCTAACCGAAACGCTCCTCTGTGGCCAAAACAGTTAAGGCAAGTCAGGCTATATGACGGTTCTGTATAAGATACAGGTTCGATTCATGTCGGAGGAGGATTATTTTCTATGAAAATTTCTCGGACATTCAGGCCGGTAAATGTTGTTTAATACTGTTTATTATAAAAAAAAGAGTGCATTTACTTAAATATTTGTATCTATAAAAAGAATGTATAAACATAAAAATATCTTAAAAATATATATGTAAATAAAATTTTATACTTATATGGTTTGATACTAATGCTTATTGCCACTAAATGAGATTACGCGACTGAATGCAGAGGCCCAAATAAAAACTGTAAACAAAGAAAGGTGGAAATCTGATCTAAAGTAAATACACTACGAAATATGAAATTAATGTCCGGAAATGAACGACACTGTAAATATTGTTGGGAAAAAAAAACAAGGTTCAGTTTTATTATTCTTTAATTAGACAAAATAATGAACTTGAACTATGAAGAGGGCGATGCAGTCGATTATGATGAAGATACTGTTGATTCTTGACAGTCGTGTAGATTATGAGAAGAAGAAAAGAATTAGAATAAAAAAGGATATGGAAATTGAAGAAAAAGGCGAGAGGCGTTGAAGAAGAAGAAGAAGAAGAAGAAGAAGAAGAAGAAGAAGAAGAAGAAGAAGAAGAAGAAGAAGAGAGACAGAAGAAAAAAGAACAAAGATGAAGGGGAGTAAAAATTTAAAAAAAAAGATGAATGAGGTAGTATAAGAAAAAAAAATAAACGAAAAAATGAAAAGAAAGAAAAAGGAGGGGACAGAGAAGAAGAAAAGAAGAAGAAGAAGAAAAAGAGGAAGAGAAGGAGAAGGAAGAGGAGGAGGGAAGTGGGAAAATAATTAAAATCAAAAGAAAAGAAAAATGAGAAAAGGATTAAGAAGGAAAGTAATGTAAGAAATAATGGATAAATGTCGGAAGAAGAAGAAGAAGAAGAAGAAGAAGAAGAAGAAGAAGAAGAAGAAGAAGAAGAAGAAGAAGAAGAAGAAGAAGAAGAAGAAGAAGAAGAAGAAGAAGAAGAAGAAGAAGAAGAAGAAGAAGAAGAAGAAGAAGAAGAAGAAGAAGAAGAAGAAGAAGAAGAAGAAGAAGAAGAAGAAGAAGAAGAAGAAGAAGAAGAAGAAGAAGAAGAAGAAGAAGAAGAAGAAGAAGAAGAAGAAGAAGAAGAAGAAGAAGAAGAAGAAGAAGAAGAAGAAGAAGAAGAAGAAGAAGAAGAAGAAGAAGAAGAAGAAGAAGAAGAAGAAGAAGAAGAAGAAGAAGAAGAAGAAGAAGAAGAAGAAGAAGAAGAAGAAGAAGAAGAAGAAGAAGAAGAAGAAGAAGAAGAAGAAGAAGAAGAAGAAGAAGAAGAAGAAGAAGAAGAAGAAGAAGAAGAAGAAGAAGAAGAAGAAGAAGAAGAAGAAGAAGAAGAAGAAGAAGAAGAAGAAGAAGAAGAAGAAGAAGAAGAAGAAGAAGAAGAAGAAGAAGAAGAAGAAGAAGAAGAAGAAGAAGAAGAAGAAGAAGAAGAAGAAGAAGAAGCTGACTTACTGTTCATCTCTATTCATGAGCGGGAGTAGTAGAAAAGCATTATGGAAAGAGGTCGAGGTGGTTGATTTTATTTTAGCTTTGAATGATGAGGCAGAAAAGGCGACATGGGAGTCTCCATCAGATACTTGGGAACACTAACAATCGAAAACCGGCTTGATAACCCGACTAGAAGTTATTTCTAACTGGACCCCACCTTTGAGGTTAGGCGTCGTTTTTAACCAAAGTCTTTCACCATATCGCGCAGATTTGCCTGTCATGCATGTGCCTGATATACTGTTATCAGACTGGGTGCCATGAAGGGGGAGGGTATCGTATGATGCTCTTTCGGTCAATAACAGCAGCAATAATAGTTCGTTGCACGTTTTAGTGTAACGGTGGAATCGACGATCCGAGTTCAAATCCCTACCTAGCCAGTTACGTCAAATTTTTTTAGGTCCATAAACATGTCTCTTCTCCCCGACCAGTTATGGGTTAAATAGCAGAGTAGACGAGGCATTCTTACCTTGATTGGCAACTAGTCCGGTAATTCACAGATAATAAAGAAAAAGCATCTGCGGAAGCTGTGATCGCCTACACCGGAAGAGATATGGCATTTAAAAAAATATTTAAATTAAGAATTATTAAATGAAGAGTTAATTTTGTTAATTTAAAAAAAAAACAAAAAAAATTGATCTTAACCACTCGGGCGTGCTCCTAGATGCTGATGTACTGCTCCTATCTGTTCATGAGTGGGAGTAGTAGAACAGAATTATAAAGCGAGGTCGAGATGGCTGTTTTTATCTTAAGTTTGTAGGATGAGGCAGAAACGGCGACTTGGGGGGGGGGGCTCTATCAGATACTTGGGATCACTCGCAATCGAAAACCGGCTTCCTTTATCAAACTGTCAAGATCGTTATATGAATTCGAATCTCACTACGGATGATTTGTCAGGAAAGAGACTTCCTGACGTTATCGGTCTAGAGAGGATCGATCCCGGATTGTGGAACCTTTGGAAAGTGCTTGAAAACCATGCCACGGGTCGACACAAGCCTTGTAAGTGTAATTGGGTCGACGTTGATATCTGTGCTAGTGATGGGGCCGTCGATAGCTGTGCTAGCACGGTGTCGCAAGTCATCGTGACTGAGGGTTTGAGTGTGCTGTCGTTGTTCAGATTGTTGATCATTCTAGATGATACGCTCTCTCCCAGCAGGTCTGCTCAGCATAGTTGCAGTATAAACCATAAGTTGGCTCTTTGGGTGTTGAACAAACACAAATGTGCCTGAGCGAGAGTCTGCAATAGGGATTGGCTAGTTACTGGATCTATCCAACATCTTTATCTACTGGGCGATGTGTCATTGAGGTTATGCAGTGACTAGACCCCCAAAAGTGGTGAGTTTTCCGTTAACATGAAGTGGAAATATTATATTGAATCGGAGCTATAGTTCTGCTGCTAGGAAAGTTATTTCACTGCGCTAGACAGTGTTTTTTCGCCAGAATCCATGTTACATATTTATAAATCATCCTTGCATTGAATATTGCTGCCACATCTGGTCTGGTGTTCCTGCTATATATTTAAAGATACAAAGAAAAATCTGCAATGTTACTGGTCCTGCCCGAGCATCTCGGATTCAGTCCCTCTCCCACCGCCGTAATGTAGCCTCCCTCTGCCTTTTCTATAAATACTTTCATGGTAATTGTTCAGATGAACTTTCCTCTATGGTACTTGAACTTTATGAATTTAATTAGCATGGTGGATGAAGTAAGAATGGTAAGTAATAATGCGTTGTTTTGGTATAAAGTATATTGTGGAATGTTTGGGTCACTGATTGTGGCTAGCTAAATTTAATGTTAAGACAGAAAACTGTATTTCCGCCATTCTCCTTTTTGGCCTTGTGCTACATTTTGTCATTTTTACAAATAAATAATACAGGGTGTCCATAAAGTTCGTAAATTTATAACTTTATTTGTATCTGCGATAGAAATAATTTGTAAAAATGATTAGAAAGAAGTAAATCTATATATTTTAAGGTTTTATTGAAATTTTATTTAAGTTTCCACATGGCCTCCATCATTAAAAATACAAAGGGTAATACGATTTTGCAGTTCACGGAAAACATTTGCCAAGTGATTTACAGTAATGCCTGAAATCACATTAGTTATTTTAGCTATACTTAAAACTAGGCACATTAAACTTTATAACATTTTTTTACAGATTATTTCTATCGCAAATACAAATAAAGTTGTAATTTTTTTAAAGTGCATACGAACTTTATGGACACCCTGTATATATATATATATATATATATATATATATATATATATATAGAGAGAGAGAGAGAGAGAGAGAGAGAGAGAGAGAGACAGACAGACAGACAGACAGACAGACAGACACAGAGAAATACGAATAAGCTGAGATAGCTAGCTACCTCTAGACATAGAAGTAGATAGGTAGATAGATAAGTAGCCAGGTAATAACAGACTAAGATGGATAGACAGATAGGTAGAAATGAACTGAGAGAGATGCATGAAAACAGAACTAGATAGATAAAAAGGAAAATATATATATATATATATATATATATATATATATATATATATATATATATATACTGGCTTAAAATCTCTCCTATCAGGCAGCATTTAAGCAAGCTCCGCTAAAAAAGATTAGAAAGAAGTAATACTTAAAACTAAACTTACAACTAGGTACATTAAACTTTATAACATTTTTTACAGATTACTTCTATCGCAAATACAAAAAAAAAGTTATAAATTTTTTAAAGTGCACACGAACTTTATGGACACCCTGTACTTTCCACTCTGGTACCTTATAAATTTAAGCGCAGTACTAGATTGGCGACAAAGTTTCATCATTTTGCAGTTAAAATGGTTGGACGTAACCGTAAGTTCTATGCTAACAGTTTCTTCAATAGCATTTCTCTCCTGTGGAGCTATCTTCCGGCTTCGCACTCTTAAGTCAACTTTGATATTTGTTGCTTGATGAGAAAAACATTCTTAAGAAGGGAGAATAAGAAAACAAGAAGAATTAAGACAGAATATGCTTTGATCTTCAAAGATTTAAATACAATGTGAAACGTTGTCTTCTTAATTTGGTAAACGTTGTTAATACTGTATTTACATTATTCGGACTATTGTCCTCATCTTTGTCGCCATATTTGTTACAACGTTTCGGCCGTTGTACGCTCCGGCCTTCTTCAGGTGGTTGGAATTTCGAACTGAACCCTTTATTTCGATCACTGGGGTAGACTGTTCTAGTTCCACGAGCCATGTTTGATGGATGTCAGTTATCAGTTATCTCCTGTTAATTTTTCCCTCTGAAAGTTCTCCACTGCCTGAACCGGGTATTGAACTCACACTCTTTGGGTCTGTTACTGGATCTAACCAACGCCTTTATCCACCGTACCATGCGTCCTTGAGGACATCTGGGTATGAATTTCTGAGTATTATAAACCTAATTTTTCAGCAACCATTTTTTACCAGTACTCATATTGCAATTTTGCTGTTATCATTGCATGTTCTTTACCAGATCTCATATTGCAACTTTTTGTTATCATTGCTGTTCTCTGGCACTCCTTATTACTGGTTCCCATATTGTATTTATTTCTATGCTTGGCCGACTCAGGAGATTTTTGTGGCCTAGCATATAGTTGTTAATACTGTTTATTATACAGAGAGCATTTACTTACATATGTGTGTATATATAAATAACGTATAATAATAA
The DNA here is from genome assembly GCA_964036315.1 of Acanthosepion esculentum. Taxonomy (NCBI): domain Eukaryota; kingdom Metazoa; phylum Mollusca; class Cephalopoda; order Sepiida; family Sepiidae; genus Acanthosepion; species Acanthosepion esculentum. Next base: position 56,530,329 of record OZ038516.1, read on the forward strand.
AATATATTAAAAGGATTGTCAGACTTTGTCCATTTCGTAGGGTGTGACGTCATTTGTTTACGTTTAGATACGCTTCGAGCAGATATGGGCGTTCGAGGGAAATCATGGAAAAATTGTAGTTTAAAAGCAGTAAAATCGACGTTGATAACCGGACGCTCCTCTGTATCTAAACTGGTATAGTACATCAGTATATGGCGGTTCCGTGTAGGACACAGGTTCGATTTCTGTCGGATGACGCAAACACACACACACACACACACACACACATATATATATATATATATATATATGAAGAAATATAGTTTTAAGGTGTGCTATATTTATCAGTTGAATGGCTCAATATCAGAGATAGAGCGTATGTAAATATAGAAATAAAATTGAAATGTTAATTTATATATATATATATATATACTATAAATATTTCATTGTAATTGTTCTTATGATCTTTTCTTTATGAATGTTGTTAATTATCTAGTCCCGCATTAATTTCTTTCAGTTAACGAATTTTTCCATCACTATTAGGGATTGTGCTGTTTTTTTTTAAATTACTAATAATTTTTGTTAGTTTCTTGTATATAAATTGTATTTCTTGTAAATATTCTTTAAGGTTTCATTTTTAAATGTTATTATTTTTATATCCCAGACCAACTGCAGATATGGGAACTAGTTAGGACTACATAGAGAGATGAGGTATTATGGTGACTGTAGTAAGAATGGTACGTAAGATTGTATTGTTTTCGTGTAAGGAATACCGTGGCATGTTTGGGTCAGTAATCGTGGCTAGGTAATTTTAAGATAAGACAGATAGAAAACCAGCCTTCCAGCATCCCTCCTCTTGGCCTTGTGTCACCTTTTTGTATTAAAATAAATATTACTTTCCTCTATGTACTTAGACCTTATGAATTTTGGCGCAGTACTAGACTGGCGGATAGGTCCCATCATTTTACTCTTGACATGGCTAGATGTAACCATAAGTTCTGATGGTTGCTTCTGTAGCACTCCTTGCTTGTGGAACTCTCTTCTTGCTTCCCAGTTATCTTTGAACTTCGAAAATTCCATCCCAAAGGGGTGTCTAATCTGAAATAACTTTTTACCAACGTTAGGCAACAGTTTCACAGAAACTGAAAACGCAACGAAATATTATTTTACCAGATCTTTCTTAGTAAATCAGGAAAAAATAAGAACAAAATTATATAACAGCCAAATATTTTTAACATTCTGTTATTTGTCTTAAAATTTCCCAATAGCGTTTTTAATCTACGGAAAAATACTTTACAAAACATTTTAGATACAACCTTAAGTTCGATGCTAACAGTTTCTTCAATAGCATTTCTCACTTGTGGAACTCTCTTCCGGCTTCTGACTTTCCAGACAAGTTCTTCAATATCTGGGTCTCTTATATCCGGGTTACACAGTAATTATAACATCAACAAAATACAATACTCGCCAGCGGCGTCTAGTAGGGAAACCACTGCTAGTGATGGACTACTTAGACAGCACATTACACCATATTGCTTTTCGTCCTCTGGTGGTCTTTATCAAGGCAAATGTAAGGATTTCACTTGTAACTTGTATTCATAAGGATTTGGACATACCCATTAGAGTTCATATGTACTGTATATAACAATATATATATATATATATATATATATATATATATATATATATGAATGAATATAAGAAAAAACTAAAATTAAAGAGAAAAGTAAAGGAAAAGAATGAATGAAACAGAAAGAAATAAAGATAGAAAGAAAAGTAGAAAGAAATAGAAGAAAGGAAGGAATAAAGAAAGATTGAAGTAAAGAAGAAGAAAAACAAGAAAGAAAAAAGGGAGAGTAAAAGAAAAAAGAGAAGAAGAAAGGAGAGCAAGGAAGAAGATAAGGATATTCACTTTAGGATTGAAAAATTAATCATAGGATTAATTACGTTTAAAATATCATATCCTTTTGTCTTTCTCATTTCCAATTAAACATAATGAGATTTTTTGTTCTTACGTTTGACTGCATATTTAAAATACAATGCGTAAAGTGATTATTTGTTAAATCAACAAGAAAGAATGGAAGAGGCAAAATTGAACAAGAAACTGGAGAGGTGGGGGGGCTGGAACAAGTGAAAGAGAAAAACAGAAGAACGTCAAAGAAATTCGGTTAGGTGCCGTTAAAATAAAATTGAAAAACAACAACATCGTTGTTAATATTGTCATCGCATCTTCCAATGCTTCATGTCAGCAAGATAAATAAAATATGATTGTAAAAGAAACCTACCAATAAAGCCACAAAGTCTTCCATGATTATTGCCATATTTTATGGCAAAAAACTGCATTGTTTTACTATTTACATTTAACATGACAGGCTGGAGATAGGAGTTAAATCATTGTTCCGATGAGTTAGGTCATTGTCCCAACGACTTAGATCATTGTCCCGATGAGTTAGTTCATATTTCCGACGTGTTAGGTGAAAATTCCGATGAGTTAGGTTATTGTACTGATGAGTTAGGTAATTGTTCCAATGAGTTAGGCCATTTCTCCGTTGAGTTAGATCATTGTTCCGATGTGTTAGGTCATTGTCCAGATGAGTTAGGTCATTGTTCCGATGAGTTAGGTCATATTTCCGATGAGTTAGGTCATTGTACTGATGAGTTAGATCATTGTCCCGATGAGTTAGATCATTGTCCCGATGAGTTAGGTCATTGTCCCGATGAGTTAGGTCATTGTCCCTATGAGTTAGGTCATTGTACCGGTGAGTTAGGTCATTGTTCCGATGAGTTAGGTCATATTTCCGATGAGTTAGGTCTTTGTTCCGATGTGTTAGGTCATTGTTCCGATGAGTTAGGTCATTATACCGATGAGTTAGGTCATATTTCCGATGTGTTAGGTGATAATTCCGATGAGTTAGGTCATTGTTCCGATGAGTTAGTTATATATATATAAATATGTCATTCGCAGACAGTAGTTTCGCTGCATCACAGCTCCTCAGTGCGACTAGACATCCGAATACTTCAAGCCCGGATCGAAACCCAGCCGATCAGTCAGAGTTTCTACCACTGAGCTATCTTCATTCGACGGAGAGAAACAGCTAAATCTAGCGTATTGTTTTTACGAATGTAAACAAATGCCAATCAACCGGAGTGCTCAAATTCATTTTACTGAAGAGAGAGAGAGAGGTGGGAGTAGACCGATGAAAGGAAATTGGCGAAATTGAAAAAACAACAAAAATAATATTTATAAGTCTAATAATGTTTATTGTATATTAGTAGACCTTTTGATCAAATGGAATCCTGATGAAAAAAAAAATTAATTTTGTTGATGTCGTAAGCCGGAGAGTAGTGTCCATAATATAAGTAATTAAATTCGTTTCTAAATAAGGTTTTTATCCTATTGCATTTTACGATTCAGAGCAGATTTTCTGTAACTATGGTTCCTGTTTGACCAAACGAAATTGACGTCTTGAATTCTCGGACGACTTGGCCTAAAAACTGATATAATCATTGAGCGCTACAAAAAAGATCTTCTTTGAAATTTCAAATAATTAAATGCGTAGGGAATACAGATGTAACAATAAATATTAATAGCAAGATTTTCTAAAATCGAATAATTTCAAAACTAATTTCATTCATTCATAAAAAATTCCTATAAGATTCGTGAAAATCACTTAATGTCCTGTTTTGTGCAACAGTTTCTAAAGCAATGTACTTTTCACCGCAAAAAGACGCTAAAATTTCCCGTATTATTTATGGTTTCAGTTTGACGCCAAAATAACAAGATTTTTAATAAAAAAATACCAAAGGATTAATAAATCATTTTTACATAAAAAAAAAATATTTTTTTTTTTCCTCTTAATAAAAACACAAATAAAACTTTGTTTTTACTTGAATTATTTTTTTACACTATTTAAAGTGTTATCCTCATCTTCATTGCCATATTCACAACGTTTCAGCCGTTGTACTCTCCGGCCTTTATGTCTATATCTCTCTCTATATCTGTCTATATCTTTGAGATTAGGTATTATGATTACTTACATTATTTACATTATTCGGACTGTTATCCTCATCTTCATTGCCATATTCACAACGTTTCGGCCGTTGTACTCTCCGGCCTTTATGTCTATATCTCTCTCTATATCTTTCTATATCTTTGAGATTAGGTATTATGATTACTTACATTATTTACATTATTCGTACTGTTATCCTCATCTTCATTGCCATATTCACAACGTTTCGGCCGTTGTACGCTCCGGCCTTTATGTCTATGTCTCTCTCTATATCTGTCTATACCTCTGAGATGAGGTATCATGATTACTTGCATTATTTACATTATTCGGACTGTTATCCTCATCTTCATTGCCATATTCACAACGTTTCGGCCGTTGTACTCTCCGGCATTTATGACTAGATCTCTCTATATATCTGTCTATATCTCTGAGATGAGGTATTATGATTACTTGCATTATTTACATTATTTGGACTGTTATCCTCATCTTCACTGCCATATTCACAACGTTTCGGGCGTTTTACGCTCCTGCCTTCATCGGGTGATATGAATTTCGAACCGAACCCTTTATTTCGTCCACCGGGGTAGGTTGTTCTTGTTCCACGTGTCATGCCTCTCCCGGATGTTTCAGTTATTTCCCTCTAGATCAGCTATACAAGTTTTGGTTCACCACTGCTCTGGCCTGGTATTGAACTCACAACTCTTTGGGTCTAGTCACTGGATCTATCCAACGTCCATAATTTTTTTTTGAGTTTGAGTTAGGGGCTTGATTTGTAAATAATCAAACCAATACCAAATGGGAAAAAAAAGTTCCACAAAAGAAAGAACAGAGAACATGTACGTCAGCCGAAAATAATCGTCTAGCATCCATGTTCAGAGTCCAAAGAAAATAAAACCGATACGAGTAAGCAAAATAACTAAATAAAGTGCTCGATACGCTAAGTAGAGCAAATCTAAGTTAAATCTAAAGAGCCAGACAAACCTACCACAGTTGCTGGCTCTTTAGGTTTAACTTATATATATATATATATATATATATATATATATATATATATATATATATATATATAGGAATGAATTAGCCAAATTTGTTTAGCAAAATAACTAGGATATAGTATATAAAAATAAGCTGAACTATTTTTTTAAATTATTTTCATACACCTTTTAATTGTAAAGCACAAGCTTCCTGCAAAAAAAACTTTCTTTTTTTTTTGATTATCCATAAAAATCACAGGGTAATATCAAAATGAACAATTAAAGAACAAATAATGAATCATAGAATAATTAAATTTGTCGTCGTTTCCGGAAGATGACGTATATTAAAAAAATCAAGACAAAAAGAGGCGAAAAACTATGGACAAAAAAAAAAAAATAGAAAAATATATGAAAAAAAGATTCAAAAAATTTAAAAAAAAGAAAGAAACACCCACCATACAGATATGGATTATTAGCAAAACTTTAACTTGGAAACTCAAATTTCTGTCAGAAAAGCCATCAAAATTTAAAACGACAGTAATATGCTTCTTTTCTTTTTTTTTTTTCGCTTGTAGAATCTTTTTTTTTTCTTGCCCCCAATGAAATAATCCGCCGAATTAATCCTAATCCGGGTATTTTAATTAGAGAACAAGAAATGACAGACGATATGATAGTATAGGGCCCCGGGAAAGCCGCCATCATTTGTCATCTATGACACTCTCGGTCGACGAAGAAACATTGTCATTTTTAAAGCATGTTTTGGATTAAGTGATTAATATACAAAAAGATCATGTTTTTGCCGCCATTACAGACAGAATCATTGTAATCCACCCTCCTTTTCTTCCTCCTGGTCATCATCATCATCATCATTATCATCATCGACAACGACAACAACAACAACAACAACAACAGCATTATTATTTTGATCTTCATGGCGGCTATGAAAAGATGTAATTGTTGGAGGAATCCTAACTGCTGAAGACTTTTTTCCTCGTTCGGATTGAATATCAGCGAGTTTATGTTAATTGGTTGATTTTTGTTGTCATTTTCTGTAATATTAATATCAGAATGAAGATGAAAAAATAATAATAATAATAATAATAATAATAATAATAAGAAGAAGAAGAAGAAGAAGAAGAAGAAGAAGAAGAAGAAGAAGAAAGGTAGCAATAATAGTGATGATGATGATGATGATGAGGAGGAGGAGGAGGATAATAGTGATGATGACAATAATAATAATGATGATGATGATGATTATTATAATAATAATAATAATATAGATGAGGAGGATGATGAGGATAATAATAATGATGATGATGATGCATTCTGTTCAAGATTAATCTGGGCTCGATGAATTACTATATAAGATTACTCCCAATTTCTTATATATATATATATATATATATATATGTGTGTGTGTGTGTGTGTGTGTGTACTCTCCAGAATCTATAAGTCTACCATTCATCTATGCTTAGAATATTGCTGCCACATATAGTGCGATACCCCTGCTATTTCCTTGAGCTCCTTGACAAAATCCAAAGAAGAATCAGCAATATTATCATCCTGATCTGGCGACTCGGCCTCGGCCACTTTCCCACAGTCGTAAGGTTGTACCTCTGTGCCTTTTCTATAAAGGCGTTCATGGTAATTGTTCGGACGAGCTCTTCGCTCTTCCCTACGGCGCCTAGACATTTTGAATTTATGCGCAGTACTAGACTGGCGTCAAGATCTCATCAATTTAGTGTTGACTTGGATAGATGTAGCCGTAAAATCATTGTTAAAAGTTGCTTTTTTCCGGCTCCAGGCTTTACAGCAAACTTTAATCTGCAAAAATTCAAACGCAATGCCAGTCGCTATCTACTGTCCTCCTGATGGCTCTTACCTATTTGGGACCGATCAGCAGCGCGCATCCATTACCGAGTATCGAACCTGGACCATTTCGATACAACGCAAACGTTCTACCAACAGAACGACGGGATTCGGTGACGGAGAAGACACAAACTAAACTCGATATAGCGCCGGTAATCACTTAGTGCCGCAGCGATACTTATCCAAGTATACGGGTAACCTCGGAACAGAGTCCCAAGTGCCACGTCTGATTACTGACCCTTAACTGCTCTTCACGAGCCTTAGCTGGGTCAAGAAAGGATACAGAGTAAAGAAATTTTGGGAGGATTTAGAGTAATTAGCTTAATATATAACAACAAAAACAATTATTACATTATTCGGACTATTGTCCTCATCTTTGTCGCTATGTTTATCGCAACGTTTCGACCGTTGTACGCTCCCGCCTTATTCAGATGGTTGAAATGTCGACCTGAACTCTATATTTCACTCGCTGGTGTAGATTGTTCTAGTTCCACGTGCTATGTCTTATGGATGTCAGCTATCAGTTATCTCCTGTTAATTCCGTTCTCCAAGTTCCACACTGCCTTAACCGGGTATTGAACTATTTGGGTCCATTTACAAACCAACGCCTTTATCCAATGTGCCTTGTGTCCTTCAGGACACCTGTAGACATACATATATATATATATATATATATATATATATATATATATATATATATATATATATATATATATATATATATATATAATAATTTATAATATGGAATGATAATATTTATTATATGGAACCTTAAAGTGGTCTGTTTTTTATTTTAAATATATATATATATATGAAGAAAATTTAGCTTAATATTATATATTAAGCATTAGCTTAATATATATATATATATATATATATATATATATATATATATATATATATATATATATATATATGAAGAAATAAATTTTTAAGGTGAGATATATTTATGGGATAAAGTGCTAAATATCAGAGATAGAGCGTATGTAAATATAAATATAAAAGTGAACAATGAAGACATCACTCAGAGGCGACAGGCTGTTTCATGCTAGACACAATCGTCATGCGGCCTGAGGATGAAACAGCTTGTCGCCTCTGAGTGTTTAATCGGTTTCAGCACATGCAAGGCAGTAAGCCAGTAAGAGACAAGATGTCACTGGGTGTCGAGAAATTACGAACATAAATTGAATATATATATATATATATATATATATATATATATATATATATATTCAATTTTCCCACATCACTTTCCTTAGTTTTCTATTTGGTTCAAGTTTAACCCTTGATATTCTGCATCAGAGATTTACTGAATCCAGCCCTAAATGCCTTATGGACTTGAGAAAGCTATTTTCCTGAAAGGATAGGATGGCAACGTACATCTATACTGGAAAGAGCGATAACAGTTGTTGGATTTGAGAAACTTATTTTACTTAAAACGTTAGGAAGGTTGCCTCCATCTATACTGGAAAGAGCGATAACAGCTACTGGACTTGAGAAACCTATTTTCCTAAAAAGGTTACGAAGGTAGCCTCCATCTCTATTGGAAAGAGCTATAACAGCTACTGGACTTGAGAAACATGTTTTCCCTGAAAATGTTTAGGAAGGTAGATTCCATCTATACTGTAAAGAGTGATATCAGCTTCTGCACTTGAGAAACCTATTTCCCTGAATAGGTTACGAACGTAGCCTCCATTCACACATACGCACACACACACACACACACACACACACACACACACACACACACACACACACACACATATAAATATATATATATATATATATATATGTATGTATATTCAGTTTCCCTTTTCACCCGTATCCCACTTAACTTTCCCTGTTTTTTTTTATTTCATTCAAGTTTAACATATTTGATATTCTCCATCAGAGAGATTTACTGATTCCAGACCTAAATGCCTGGCAATCCGACGGATACTACACTCTGATCATAAATAGAAAACCATAATCACCGTCCATACACACCAACAAAATATTTGTATAGGTAAACTGTAAATGACTTTTGAAGTCGTAAACTATTTCGACTAGTAATTATGACATTTTCTATGAGCCGTTTCTTTATGAGGAAACATTTGGCATTTATCGATGGAACCATTAGCATTAATTTAAGTTCAATTTTATAATAGTCTTATGTTGTTGGGGGATCCTTCCTAACCTTATTGAACTAACACTCTAACTAACGCCTTTATCCACTGTGCCATGTGTCCTTGAGGACACATGGCACAGTGGATAAAGGCGTTAGTAAAATCCAGTGACATTACCCAAAGAGTGTGAGTTCAATACCTGGTTAAGGCAGTGGAGAACATTCAGAGCGTAATTATCAGGAGATAACTGACATTCATTAGACATGGCACGTGGCATTAGAACAGTCTACCCCAGAGAGCGAAATAAAGGGTTCAGTTCGACATTCCAACCACCTGAAGACCATAGCGTAAAATGGCCGAAACGTTGTGATAAATATGGGGACAAAGATGAGGACAATAGTTCGGGTAATGTAAATAGTGTACGTAATACCTCATCTCAGAAATATAGACAGATACTGAAGAGCCGAGACGTTGTAATAAATATGGCGACGAAGATGAGGACAATAGTCCGAATAATGTAAATAGTGTACATAATACCTCATCTCAGAAATCGTTTAACCTGGCCAGACAAAAAAATAAAGAACAAGAAATAACTTAAATTCATTTATTTTGATAAAAAAATGAAATCCTAACATCTGTGTAATTGCTATTATCTTTTTCTGTTTGATATTTTCCGTCAGTTTTTTTTCCTCTTCAAGGGGAAAAATTATACAGACAAAAAGGCTACTCTCAGTTTTGAGTGAGGGCTCTAAGTCTAACCCACTACCCCCCTTCGTTACCCACACATCTCCACCCAACAACCGACAGAATAACAACTATAAAAATGGTTGAAGAACAACGTCAGACAATTTAATTGAAATGTTTAAAACATTGACCTGATTAGTTATTTAGGTGTAATTAATTGGCGGGAACTTGAAAAATAAGTGGAAAGCATGATGGGAAGAAAGGAAGGAAGGAAAGATGGAATTAAAAGAAGGAGAGACCGAGTTTGACTAATGGAATAAAAAGAAAAGCAGCCGAAGTTAGTGAAATGTGGAACCAAAATGGTTATCTGAAGAATGAAACAAAGAAGTAATGCAAAATAAATGAATGACATGGGAAAGTGTTTTAGATTTTCTTTTAAAGTTTCAGGAAAATAAATAAAAGAGAAATAAAATTATGAGTAGTAAGAAAGAAAGAAAGAAAAAAAGAAAGAAAGAAAGAATGAAAGAAAGAAAGAATGAATGAAAGAAAGAAAGAAAGAAAGAAAGAAAGAATGAATGAAAGAAAGAAAGAAAGAAAGAAAGAAAAAAAGAAAGAAAGAAAGAATGAAAGAAAGAAAGAATGAATGAAAGAAAGAAAGAAAAAAAGAAAGAAAGAAAGAAAGAAAGAATGAATGAAAGAAAGAAAGAAAGAAAGAAAGAAAAAAAGAAAGAAAGAAAGAATGAAAGAAAGAAAGAATGAATGAAAGAAAGAAAGAAAAAAAGAAAGAAAGAAAGAATGAGGAACAACCAAGGACTGAAATGAAAAAAATGCAAGCGAACAAAAACAAAATGTTACTAGGAAAAAGAAAGAAAGAAAGAAAAAAGAATGAAAGAAGAAAGAGAAAAAGAAACAAAGAGGAACAAATAAGGATTAAAACGAAAATTTGAAAGCAAGCAAAAAGAGATTGTGATAAGGAAAAAGAAAGTAGAAAGAAAGGATATTTAGATACGCACGACAAAACGAAAGTTGGCTAAGAGTATGAACGAAAGAAAGAAAGAAAGAAAGAAAGAAAGAAAGAAAGAAAGAAAGAAAGTTGACTAGGAGTATACACGAACGAACGGAAGAAAGAAAGAAAGAAAGAAAGAAAGAAAGAAAGAAAGAAAGAAAGAAAGAAAGAAGCATACTTGGAGTACGAACGGAAGAAAGAAAGAAAGAAAGAAAGAAAGAAAGAAAGAAGCATACTTGGAGTACGAACGGAAGAAAGAAAGAAAGAAAGAAAGAAAGAAAGAAAGAAAGAAAGAAAGAAAGAAAGAAGCATACTTGGAGTACGAACGGAAGAAAGAAAGAAAGAAAGAAAGAAAGAAAGAAAGAAAGAAAAAAGAATGAAAGAAGAAAGAGAAAAAGAAACAAAGAGGAACAAATAAGGATTAAAACGAAAATTTGAAAGCAAGCAAAAAGAGATTGTGACAAGGAAAAAGAAAGTAGAAAGAAAGGATATTTAGATACGCACGACAAAACGAAAGTTGGCTAAGAGTATGAACGAAAGAAAGAAAGAAAGAAAGAAAGAAAGTTGACTAGGAGTATACACGAACGAACGGAAGAAAGAAAGAAAGAAAGAAAGAAAGAAAGAAGCATACTTGGAGTACGAATGGAAGAAAGAAAGAAAGAAAGAAAGAAAGAAAGAAAGAAAGAAAGAAAGAAAGAAAGAAAGAAAGAATAAAGAAAGAAAGAAAGAAGCATACTTGGAGTACGAACTGAAGAAAGAAAGAAAGAAAGAAAGAATGAAAAAAGAAAAAGAAACAAAGAGGAACAAATAAGGATTAAAAAGAAAATTTGAAAGCAAGCAAAAACAGATTGTGACAAGGAAAAAGAAAGTAGAAAGAAAGGATATTTAGATACGCACGACAAAACGAAAGTTGGCTAAGAGTATGAACGAAAGAAAGAAAGAAAGAAAGAAAGAAAGAAAGTTGACTAGGAGTATACACGAACGAACGGAAGAAAGAAAGAAAGAAAGAAAGAAAGAAAGAAAGAAGCATACTTGGAGTACGAATGGAAGAAAGAAAGAAAGAAAGAAAGAAAGAAAGAAAGAAAGAAAGAAAGAAAGAAAGAAAGAAAGAAAGAATAAAGAAAGAAAGAAAGAAGCATACTTGGAGTACGAACTGAAGAAAGAAAGAAAGAAAGAAAGAATGAAAAAAGAAAAAGAAACAAAGAGGAACAAATAAGGATTAAAAAGAAAATTTGAAAGCAAGCAAAAACAGATTGTGACAAGGAAAAAGAAAGTAGAAAGAAAGGATATTTAGATACGCACGACAAAACGAAAGTTGGCTAAGAGTATGAACGAAAGAAAGAAAGAAAGAAAGAAAGTAGACTTGCAGTACAAACGAAAGATAGAAAGTTGACTAAGCTCAAATGATCGAACGAACGAAAGAAAAATATGAAGAAAGAAAGAAAAAGGAACAACGATTAAAAAGAAAAAAAAACATGGAAGCAAATAAAAATGCGACGAGGAAAAGAAGGAAAGAAAGAATAATATAGACTGAATGATACGAAGTAAGAAAGAAAAAGAAAGAAGTAGATAATGGTGCAAAAAAAAAGAAGCAAACAAACAGAGGCAACGTGGAAAACAAATAAAAAAAAATGAATAAAATAAGTTCAACAAAATATCGCCAGACACAGAGATGGATAGAGAAGATTGAGAGCGATGTCGAAGAGAGTGAATGTGAATGAAGGCGAGCAGAAGGCAACAAGGACATTACAAGAGAATGAAGTGCTCTTCGTGAAGCGACAAAACGAAAGCATCTAAAAAGGTGAAATCCTTTTTCAATGAGTCGCAAATCAAAAGCAAAAAATAAATAAATAAATAAACAAATAAATAAATAAAAATAAAGCAACAACATCACTAACAACAACAACAATAACAACAAACAGGAGAAAAAAAAACAGAGAAATGACTTAAGACCAAATAAAATGAGGGTCGTTTCTTCACCCAAGTGGAAATAAACGAAACAGAAGGTGATTCAAACGACATGGATTTGTTGTTTGCCTCGTCTTTCGGGTGACACGAGGTCCGACATTTTCTCGTCAGATATAAAAGAGGGTAAAAGCATAGATGTATGATTATGGGTGGAGGCGGGTGGGGGTGGATACGACATTGTTTCCGGGGGGGAAAAGCGTTAGAATAAGACATCTGGGAAGAGCAGGAGAAAGAGTAAAAAAAAAAAAAAGTGGAGAAAGAAAGAAATACTGTAATGGTTAACGTGTTAGTCCCACAGAACATTAATAGTGTTAGTAGGTTCAGTCCTTACTAGAATTCACATTATTGTCGTCTCGTTTCTAAATTAAGCTAATAAATAAATAAAAACTGAGGTGGGGGGTCTTCGTTGTGTAATGTTCATCGTTAGTACAAACATGGGTCGGCAGTAGGTGCACCATATCAAAATAAGCCAAGTAAATAACAGTTATTGGCACATTATTCCATTAGTAAAGAAGAAGTTCCCTCAGAACTGTTAAACAGATTGCCGAATAGATGCCCTTCAAGTCTGGGGTGAATCTTTATATTATATACCCTCATAATATTCAATTTTTCTTCCTCTCTTTACGCTTTTATAGCAACTTTATTCAGTGAATATCTACTTTGAGAGACTCTTGGGCGTTGTATTTTTTTTAAGCTTATCACACCAAGCAAGGCTGGAAGCCACTAGCACGCAAGGGGTTACAGAAGGTTTGGAGGAAGAGCAGATAGGAGTGGTAAAGGAGAGGATGTGGAGAAAGGTAGTGGATCGATCAAGGCAAGGATTTGGAGCGAGAGCAGATAGGAATGAAAGGTGAAAGGATGTGGAGAAGGGAAGTGGATAGATCAAGGCAACTGGAGATGTCGATTGACGTTACACTTAAATAGTTGGACATTGTATTTGTCAGGGAAACAGGAATAAGGAAGGGAGTTCCACAGGCGAGATGTGCGAGACGAAGCTATTGGAGTAGAAGAGACGTCTACATCTAACAGTTTCAACGTTGAAGGGGTGGGAACGGGATGCCAGCCTCGTAGGACGTTTAAATTCATGAGACCTAGGAACCAGTGAAAGCAGCTCATCGGAGCAATTACCGTGAAAGTATTTGTAAAAAAGACAGAGCGAAGCAACGTCGCGTCTGTGAGAGAGCGACTGCAGACGAGATGACAGATGAGGGCCAATTACATTGCATATCCGTCTCTGGATCTTATCAAGAACCCTGAGGCAAACAGCAGGGGCTCCAGAGCATATATGGCAGCAATACTCCATGCAAGGGCGAATGGTCGATTTATAGATTTGAGGATCGATTCCGGGGAGAAAAATTTCCTGGCTCGGCACAGGGAGCCAACTTTCCTTACGGTGGATAATGCAGTTGACTCTATGTATTTGTTCCATCTCAGATCAGCGGACAGCGTGAGACCGAGCAGCCGCAGAAAATAATTCTATAGAAATTCGGACGTATATTTTCCAGACTTTATTAATATCTCTACTCCATCATGATGTAACGATTAAAGAGCTAATCAAAACGAAATTTGTTAGAGGGTTCGAACCTAACTGGGCTCCCCATTATCGTCGTCTCGTTCCGAAATTGAGGTCAGTAAATAACGTCTGCACCGTCTTTTGTAATTAAAAAGAAATATTATGTACATTCTAACCACCCGAAGAAGGACGGAGCGTACAACGGCCGAAACGTTGTAATAAATATGGCGACAAAGATGAGGACAATAGTCCGAATAATGTAAATAATTAAAAAGAAGTTAAATCCTGACTATGAAGCTAGTTACCTAGAAAGAGACAATGCAGTTATTAATAACAAGAGCTGAAATTAATGGACGTAATATTTCACAGCTATAGCATCACTCCTTCTTAGTCAGCCTATGGACATTTCAGCCTACACTCATACTCAGAAAGAAACAATGCAGTTATTGATAAGAAGATTTGAAATTAACGCATTTAAAATTTCACAGCTCTAACATCACTTCTTCATAGTCAGCCTTTGAACTTTTCAGCACATCCTCGTAGATGAACTAAAATTAAGCTAAGCCTAGTACTCAACACAGTGGGTACACTGTGCAATTCGTAAGGAGGAATTTCCCATGAACTTTTGCGTTGTGAAACAAACTCCAAAGAGTATGCATCACCGAGTACTATAATCTTAAATTCTTCAAATCTAGAGTCAATGCTACATAATCTCATGATATACAGGTATACCTCACCCTAAGTTGTTAATTGGTTCCAGAGGTCACGACTTAGGTCGAAAAACGACTTAAGTCGAAATCATCACACTATAGACTGCAAATAAGCACTCCCCATTGTCTATTACAGAATGTATGTTATGTATGTTCTGTATTCTGAATAAAATAATTAATTTCCACCATTAAAATTTATTTAAATATGATTTTATATGTTTGTATTGTTATTTTAGTGTTTTGACGGATCCAATATTTTTAACGCGGACGTAAACTCGAGTAAAACGATGTAAGGCGAGTTTTATTTTACCATATAAAACCGTCGTTACTATGAAAATGACTTAACTCGAAACGACTTAAGTCGAGGTATCACTGTACATTTCTTACGTCCTCCTATTATGCTCTTATCAAAACCTCTTTCAGTAACCATCTATCTTGAGCGGCAGTTGAGCCTTGTATTGTATTGGACGAACCATAGTCTGCAAACATCTTCGTTGTTGTGTAATTGTTGTGGAACTACTGACCATTACTAATTTGTGTGTAAGAAGTACGATCCTCACGTCTTCTTACATAATTATCTTACAAAGCCGTAATTATGGGGTACTAATTATTGTACTAGCATTTGAATAATTTGATCTTTTGAGCCCTCCGTCCTTGAAAGATTTTAACATTTCTTCCTGAGCTCCTGATACAAAATTCGTAAATAATTGGTATGTAATTTTCCACGGTAGATATAAAATTATGAGTGTTTATGCATCGTTCAACCGGTGGCTGGGTATTAAATCGTTTTTCTATACCACTGTTCAACTGGTGACTGGACATTACGTCATTTTTTCTACTACCCGTAAAGCGGTGGCCAGGGCTCAAAGTCTTAATCTTAGTACATAACCAGCTTTCAAACTGAGCAGCGAGACTCACCAATTTTTCCAAGAAACAGAACTCAAAATCAACTTTTCCAAAACAGAAACTATAATCTGAAATTGGAAGGAAAGTATTAATGGCATCACCAACACTGAATCTATCATGAGATATTTTGGGTGTGGAAATAGAAAATATTAAACACATCAGATACTTCAGTGCATGGGTCAGTTAAAACCAATTTAGTATTGTAGCTGAGGAATTTTAACATAGAAAAGACTTAGATTTTGTTTCTCCGAATACCGCCAATTGCTACAAAACCAAAACATGAAAACGCGAACCATGTCCTTAATTAGCCTCATCAGATTGAAACTTTCATATGAATGTCATTCATGGAGACGAACCCATTCAGAAATATCTAAAGTGGCAGCTGTATACAACATAATTCAAATATCAATAGTTAAAAATGACCTTAAACGAGTTAAGCCCGTAGATTTTGTCAAAGACCACACTTGTTCGCACCGAGTGGACTCGCGCTACAGAAATACAAACAAGAAACTGGTGCAAATACCAAAATAAACGCAACACGTGAGAACTTTCAAAATGGAACTCAAAGAGAATATACTGGTATAATCAAGATGCTGACATTCCACACAACTTCAAATAAAAGGTTAGGAAGATCTCCCCCCCCAACATTAATGGAAAGAGCGATATATTTTTAGAAAAATGTATTGCTGGTATTAAAACCCATTTTTACACTTTCATAGTGTTTTGACCCAAGTTTGCCCATAGTTGGGACCCTAACAAGTGCTACCACTCCGGGTCAGAATGGACCTAGGAGCACCAGCAATTAAGAGGTGGTTCCACGCTCCTCCAAACCTCCTGAACAGAGCCCTTGCTGCCGGATGTAGTTTGTCTTCTTACCCAAAACGTGGTGTAGTTTATCGTTTTACCCAAGACGGTGACGATCATGGTTCTCCTCAGTGTGATTTTCTATTAAGTTTTCGAAGGCGTTTGACAGTGTTTGGCATGCTGGTCTTCTACGTAAGCTTCAGGCCTACGCTATTACTGGTCGATTAATTGATTTAATCCAATCATTCCTATAAAATCGTGAAATGAAGGTCGTCCTGAAGAGGCTAGCTTCGAGATCCTTTTATACGAATACGGGTGTCCCTCCAAGTCCCTATCGTAGGTCCTATTGGCGACTCTGAAGAGTGTGCTGAACAATACCATATCCTCAATCCCTCCTATGTTTGGAGTCCTGACATCTAGCGCTATAAACGGCTGAATTCTTTGCTCGGAAATTCTCTTCCAACTCAACACTCGACACATTTGATAGCAACTCTGTAAGACCTTCTGACTTCTCTAACTATCGCCCTATTAGTCTCCTTCCGCCTTTCGGCAAAATCTTCAGGCCTACGCTACTACAGGACGATTGTTTGATTTAATCCAATCATTCCTATAAAAGCGTGAAATGAAGGTCGTTCTGAAGAGACTAGCTTCGAGATCCTTTTATACGAATACGGCTATACTCCCCAATTCTCTATCGTAGGTCCTAGAGATTATTATCGACTCTGAAGAGTGTGCTGAGCAATACAAAATCCTCAATCACATCTTTGAAGTCCTGATATCTACCGCTATAAACGGTTGTATTCTTTGCTCGGAAATTCTCTTCCGACTCAACACTCGACTCATTTGGTGTACCCACACTTGATTTCCCCACTAGGAGAGAAGATCTACTGAATGATATGTGCATAACCCCGGCACTGGTCTCGAGCATCATTTCTAACTTAGACCCCCCATGAGGCAAGTGGAGGTGACTCCAGTTCTCTCCAAACTCTACGACTATTGCCTCGCTGCTTCCTACTTTCCAGCTTTCCTCCTCTGTAGTTCCTGTTTTCAAGAACTCTGGAGAACCTTCCGAACCCTCTAAATATCACCCTATTATTCACTTACCGCTTTTCGGCAAAGTATACAAGGCTTTAATCAATGCTGACGTGATTAAGCATCTTATCTCTCACGATCTACACTCTGACAAACAATATGGCTTCCATTTTGCCCGGTCTACTGCTGGCGTGCTAACGGCCATCACTGAATATGTATATCAAGCTCTTGATAATAACGGCGAAGCTCGAGCTGTTGTTCTAGATATATCGAAGGCGTTTGACAGGGTTTGGCACGCTGGTCTTCTACGTAAGATTCAGACCTACGCGATTACAGAACAATTGTTTGATTTCATCCAATCATTCCTATCTGTTATGGTCCAGGTTCCTTGTACCACGGTGATGGTCCAAGGTAGAACCAATGAAGAATAACTCGAACACAGGTATGGAATAACACAGATATATTACAAACAGAATATGTACAAAAGAAGTAGAAGTGTTAGTAATAACAATCAGGTTAGGTTAGAGAGAACTATGTTGTCTCGACCAGTATCACTATTCTAATGTCTTACAGTAATCGTCTGACGCGACTAGGTCTCTGACTGACTCTGTGACTGACTGACTGACTGCCCCACTCCCTGACTCTCACGATGTTCATTAACACGCCCACGTGTGTCAAATGTGGCACAAGGCCGGTTTAATGTGGGCTTTCCGAGCCCGTAGGCTCGGGCAAAAATTGCCCGTAGAACCCGTATAAACGGGATCGGGGTGGTCAACCACCTCGAACGAGGCTCTGCCCTTCGGAGGAGGCTCGTCCGAGTTCCTCTCTGCCCAAAGGCAGAGAGTTCCCCTCTGCCTCAGAGGCAGAGAGTTCGACCGAATAGCTGAGACGTCCAAAAAGGACTGGATCTCACGATGTTTAACAACACGCCCACGTGTGTCGAATGTGGCACAAGGCCGGTTTAATGTGGGCTTTCCGAGCCCGTAAGCTCGGGCAAAAATTGCCCGTAGAACCCGTATAAACGGGATCGGGGCGGTCAACCACCCCGAACGAGGTTCTGCCCTTCGGCGGAACCTCGTCCGGGTTCCTCTCTGCCCAAAGGCAGAGAGTTCCCCTCTGCCTCAGAGGCAGAGAGTTCGACCAAATAGCTGAGACGTCCAAAAAGGACTGGATTTCACTACTGCTTCCTCTTGAGGCGCAGTATTTATGAGGTACGAAATAGTCAATTTTTATTATGGGTGAGTTCCCATAACACTATCAAATCATGAAATGAAAATCGTTCTAAACGGGTTCGCTTCCAGATTCTTCCGCACGAACGCGGGTGTTCTCCGAGCCTCTATTTTGGGTCTTATACTATTTCTGATCTTCATCAGTGATATTTCCGATGTCATCATTTCCCAAGTAGCCATTTATGCAGACGACACTATTATTCCCCACTGTCTCAATAGCAAATCCGTCAGAGCTGACAGAGTTAACCTGGGTGCTGCTCTTGAAAAGAACCTCCAATCAGTGTTTAATTGGGGCAAGAAATGGTTTGTAAATTTGAATGCCTCCAAGACGAATCTACTCGCATTTAAACACAAGAGAGAAAAATCCCTGTCCGCCATCACCTTGTCTGAGGCACGTCACACAACGCCTTCTTGGCCTTACGTTTTTAACTGATTTGAAGTGGAACACCTACATTTAATCACTACCTGCATCTGCTGCAAGGAACGTTGGTACCTTTTATCGTACCATAAGATTTTTCGCGTCAGAATCAATCTTGCACATTTACAAATTCAGTCGTGCAATGAATCATTTTCAGTATGCCTCCTAATTCCATGGGGAACATAGAGCCGCAACATCAACTATCTAACGGACGCGGTTCCGCGTGATCCCCTTCAGATCGGCCCATTTATATCTTATCTAGGTATGTGACCCAAGTATTCCCATTTAACCTCCTATTTTTTTAGATAATTTCTTTGCATATCGCCTTTTTGAAAAATTTTTTCCGGATAACATATAATGAAATACCCTTTTAATACTCAAAATCCTGTATTGCCTACCACAAATACACATCGCCCACCATTTTGTGTTCAGTTGCTCATCGCCCACCCAACAGTTGATATCGCCCAGGTTAGGAAAACCCTTCTAAATAATTAAAAATAGTTTTGGTTTTGGGGTTTTTACAAAAAGAGATATATCGCTTAATGATAGTGAGGCCTTTTTTATATCACTGGAAACATATTAAATGCTAGCGGATCCGTATTAATAAAATGTGACAGCAGAATTTAAATAATTATAAAATTTCATTGGTCGTATATCTGCTTGTTTTTTTTTCCTACTATTACTATTATTATTATTATTATTATTATTATTATTAATACTTCTAATACTACTACTACTACTATTACTGTTACTGTTACTAGTTCTACTATTATTAGTAGTATCATTCCTACTTCTACTCCTCCTCCGTGAATACAGGGCCGCAACAATACCTCTCTAACGGACGCGGTTCCGGGTAATCCTCTTCAGCTCGGCTCATGTTCTGCCGGCTGCCTTTCCGGGGGGATTTTCACCAGCATGCATCATACGCACCACTTTGGACAAAACTAGCTTGTTACAGAAACAAGCTAGTTTTTTCTCGGACATGTCGTTGACAAAACTAGCTTGTTACAGAAACAAGCTAGTTTTTTCTCGGACATGTCGTTGACCAAAACTAGCTTGTTACAGAAACAAGCTAGTTTTTTTAAGTGAGTAGGTTGTTAGCCTACTGCCCAAGCCCCAACCGGAAGGATCATGGGTGTCTTTCGTCTGGCGCCTACCCTACAGTCCTGTTGAGCTTGGTTGGACCTGCTAAGAACCGAAGCCCCCGCCTACGTAGCTCTGGGGGTCGTTGAAGCACGCAAGCCATCCTACCACGTCAAGGCGTCACACCATCAGGACGGCGTGCATTGAATACTGTTGCCATATCTGGTTTGGTGCGTCTGATATTCAGAAGCATAATGGAAGTTTGTAACAATTATTTTATAATCATTTCACCCTAAGCGAGGCGGGGTAAGCCGGTAATGCGCATGGGATTACGACAGAAAATGGCGTTTGACGTTGCATTAAAATTTTTGAAGATTGTAGATATCAGGGAAGCAATTAAATTAATTCCACAAGCCCGAAGTGCGAGAAAAGAAACTATTGGAGTAGAAGTGGCGGTTGCATTTAACTATTTCAGCAGTAAAATGGTGAGACCTGAATGCCAATCTAGTAGCACGCTTAAATCCACGTAGTTGGGACACCAGACTCATCAGAGTAGTTGCCGTGAAAATATTTCTAGAAATAACAGCGGGAAGCCAAATCACGCCTGTGAGAAAGTGATCTGGTGTCGAGATTTAAAGTCAGGATCGATTACATTGCAGATTTGGATTTCGTCAAGAATCTCAAGATGGACAGCGGGGGCGCAAGACCAGATATGGCAACAATATTCAGGGAACGGACGAATGGTAGATTTATAAATGTGTAAGAAGAAAAAAATGGTCAAATAACACTAAATCCGTCCGCAACTATTTGATTTTAAATTCAGCTGACAGTTAAAGAAGTATCTAATATATGTTTCTGGATCTTATTTAAACTATTTTAAATGCAATCAAATAAAAAGCTTAATTAAACACGAACATTTTTTTTTAATTTATGATAATTTTATCCCAGTTTAATAGAACTGTCAAAAGAAAAAAAAATCTGGGAATAATTATTATCATTGTATTCTCCAGATTTTCTGCGTGGGTAATTCTTTCTTTCGTTTTTAATCATTTCAGCCCAAACAAGGCAATAAAGCTACTAAGATGCAAGGAGGGGAGGTACAGAGTATTAGAGTATATGAGATAAGAAGCACTAGAAATAAAAGAAAACAATAAAAGAACAAAGATTAAAAAGACAAGTTAATGATTGACAATGTATTTAACTTTTTGAAGATCAAAGTTGACAGGGAAGCAAGAAGCCGGGAGAGAGTTCCACCAGAGAGAAGTGTGACAGCAGAAACTCTTAGCATAGAACTTACGGTTCCATCTAGCCATTTCAACTGTAAAATATTTAACTTTTTGAAAATCAAAGTTGACAGGGAAGCAAGAAGCCGGGAGAGAGTTCCACCAGAGAGAAGTGCGACAGAAGAAACTCTTAGCATAGAACTTACGGTTCCATCTAGCCATTTCAACTGTAAAATATTTAACTTTTTGAAAATCAAAGTTGACAGGGAAGAAAGAAGCCGGGAGAGAGTTCCACCAGAGAGAAGTGCGACAGAAGAAACTCTTAGCATAGAACTTACGGTTCCATCTAGCCATTTCAACTGTTAGATATTTAACTTTTTAAAAATCAAAGTTGACAGGGAAGCAAGAAGCCGGGAGAGAGTTCCACCAGAGAGAAGTGCGACAGAAGAAACTCTTAGCATAGAACTTACGGTTCCAGCTAGCCATTTCAACTGTAAAATGATGAGATATTACCACCAATCTGGTACTGCGAATAAATTCACAGTCTAGTTACCATAGAGGAAAGTTCAACAGAATAACATTTTTTAGAGCTGCACATTTTCAACCAACCATTGATAGCATTAGATGAATCGTTTTAGCGCTTTCATTTAAATGCCAGCAAAATGCCAGAAGTCCAAGGTAAAATGCATCACTTCACACACTGTATGTTTTAACAGGAATTTAGACATACTTAAAGAATATAGATAGACTTCTACAAATGATCTATGACCCTAATTGGGGTCAAACAGCTAGCCTTAAACTACTAGATCTCTTAATTAACATAAACCTCGGGTGAAAAATCCCCTGGGGGAAAAAATAAACAACTTCTTTTTTTCTTTATTTCTCGTCTGGTTGACAAAGGACACAGGCGTGTCAGAAAATTCCGATTATTAACATCTTTCTCAATATGCTTCCTTTTGATCAAAATACTTACTAATATACGAGGATCATTCAATAAATAAGGTGAATTTTTCGGTATGAGGACTTCTAATACAGATAGAAGCTTACTCTTTTCTTTTTTTTTTCACATGGATTTAATTTCTTTTGCATATGAAAAAAAAACTTTGAGAGTTTTGGCGATTAACAAATCCTGTTCAATCCTGGAGCATGCTTCTTGGTCGGCCATATTTGTTAATCGCCAAAACTCTCAAAGTTTTTTTTCTCATCTGCAAAAGAAATTAAATCCATGTGAAAAAGAAGTAAAAAAAAGAAAAAGAGTAAGCTTCTATCTGTATTAGAAGTCCTTAAACCGAAATATTCAACTTATTTATTGAATGACCATCGTACAATAAATATTATTAGCCTTATTATCTACATTATTATTTTTCTTGATTATTATTGTATACATAATGAAATAATATACACTGTTTCATACAAATTTCATTCTAGGCCCCAAGCAGTGACCTAAGTCCAGAAATAGCTTCAAGAAATTTTCCACTGATCATTTTTGTAAAAAAATGTATACCAAAAACCCTAAGGTCACACACATTTTACATAGATAAGCTCTTCGTAATGTGGGAGTTCTACTTGTGATTTTTTTTTGTATTTTCTTAAGGCATGGGCTATCAGCGATCTATCTATCTATCTATCTATCTATCTATCTATCTATCTATAAGACAATAAACTATCTATCTATCTATCTATCTATCTATCTATCTAGAGACAATAAACTACGTCCAACAGCAAGGCCTCTGGTCAGGAGATTTTGAAGAGCGTAGAACCACCTCTTAATTGCTGGTGTTCCCAGGTCTACCCTGACCCGGGGTGTTAGCATCTGTTAGGGTCCCAGCTATGGACAAATAGTTAACACCCAAACTTGTGTAAAAATAGGTTTAATACAAAAAATACTTCATAATAAAAAAATTATTACCAGCAATAATTTTTGAAGGAAAAATTATTATCAGCAATACTTAAAAAAATACCAGCAATACAAACAGTTATACATTCTTTGAAAAAAATATGACCAGCTATAGATTTCTTCAAGGAAAAATATTCCCCAAAAAAGATTTTTGAAGAAAAACATATTACCAGCAATAAAAATTGTGTCGTCATTAAATAACCCATTGAGGTGTTGATATGCCGTAAAACAAACTAAACCAAACCAAAAACTATCTATCTATCTATCTATGTATCTATCTATTATTATTATTATTATTATTATTATTATTATTATTATTATTCCCTATGATATCTGGCGTTTACACATTTCTTTCCGGGTCCCGCCCAGGGACCTAAGGTTAGAAATGGCATCATGACACTTTCCACTGAAAAAAAAAAAAAAAAAAAATTACATAGATAAAGCCCTTCGTAAAGTGTGGGCTGTACTTGTCAGAACAATTTTTTGTATCTCTTTGAGGCATGGACTTCCAGGGATCCCTTCAATCAGCCTACTGGAATCTTTTCCAACCAGTCCAAGGGCTCCAACTACAACAGGAATTGTTGATGTTCCCATGTGCCACATTTTTGAGATTTCGATTTCAAGGTCCTTGTATTTTGACAGTTTTTCGAATATCTTCAAAGACACATTGCAGTCTGCAGGGACTGCCATATCAATAAGGAGGCACTTATTTTGTTTGTGGTCTTTAATAACAATGTCTGGGCGGTTGGCTTTGATTGTTCTGTCAGTGTATATTGTGTAGTCCCATAGACTTGTAACAGGTCCTATCTCCGTGACCGGGTCAGGGTGGTGTTCGTACCAATTTCTTCCAGTTTCCTTCCCATAGGAGTTGCAAATTTTCCAGTGCAGATATTGGCCCACTCTGTCATGCCGGTTTTTATATTCAGTGGATGCCAATATCGTGCAACCTGATATAAGATGATCAATGGTTTCTGGATATTTGTCACAGAATCTGCATCTTGGGCTAACACAGTATTTTAGTATATGTGCTTGATAATTCCTAGTTAACAAGCATTGGTCTTGTGCAGCAATTATAAAACCCTCAGTTTCACCTTTCAACCCTTATTATTTATTATTATTATTGTTATTATTATTATTATTATTATTATTATTACTATTATTATTCGACAGTTATTTTTTTTTCTTATCCGTGTCCTTATCATTATTGTAATAATAAAATTATCTTTCTTTCATTCTTTCTTTCTTTCTTCTTCGTTACTAAAATCCTTCTTTTTACCATTTAACGTACTTTTCCTTCTCATCATCATCATCATCATCATATTTCGTTTTTTCATTCTTTCTGTTTTTCATTCATCCTTTCCCCCTTCTTTTTCTTCTTCGTCAGTATCCATTTGTTTCCCTTTTACTTTCTTTTCCTCGTCATCCTCTTCATCATCATAATCATCATTATTATAATAAATATTTGTGCTTTCATTCTTTCTTTCTTTCTTTTTTCTTTCTTTTTTCTTTCTTTTTCTTCATCACCAGTAAACCTATTTTCATCTGTTTCCTTTTATCTTCTATTCCCCCTTCTCCACTTCATTATCATTATAATGAGAGATTTCTTTCTTTTCTTACTTTTTTCTTTCTGTCTTTCTTTATTTTTTCTTTCTTTCTTTCTTTTTTCTTTCTTTTTTCTTTCTTTCTTTCTTTCTTTCTTTTTCTTTCTTTTTCTTTCTTTATTTTTTCTTTCTCTTTCTTGCTTTCTTTTTTCTTTCTTTCTTTCTTTATTTTTTCTTTCTTTTTTCTTTCTTTTTTCTTTCTTTCTTTTTTCTTTCTTTCTTTTTCTTTCCTTCTTTCTTTCTTTTTCTTTCTTTTTCTTTCTTTCTTTCTTTCTTTTTTCTTTCTTCCTTTTTTCTTTCTTTCTTTCTTTCTTTTTCTTTCTTTTTCTTTCTTTCTTTCTTTCTTTTTCTTTCTTTTTCTTTCTTTATTTTTTCTTTCTCTTTCTTGCTTTCTTTCTTTTTTCTTTCTTTCTTTCTTTATTTTTTCTTTCTTTCTTACTTTTTTCTTTCTTTTTTCTTTCTTTCTTTTTTCTTTCTTTCTTTTTCTTTCCTTCTTTCTTTCTTTTTCTTTCTTTTTCTTTCTTTCTTTTTTCTTTCTTCCTTTTTTCTTTCTTTCTTTCTTTATTTTTCTTTTTCTTTCTTTCTTTCTTTTTCTTTTTTCTTTCTTTCTTTTTCTTTCTTTCTTTCTTTTTTCTTTCTTTTTCTTTCTTTCTTTCTTTTTTCTTTCTTCCTTTTTTCTTTCTTTCTTTCTTTCTTTCTTTTTCTTTCTTTTTCTTTTTTTCTTTCTTTCTTTCTTTTTCTTTCTTTTTCTTTCTTTATTTTTTCTTTCTCTTTCTTGCTTTCTTTCTTTCTTTTTTCTTTCTTTCTTTCTTTATTTTTCTTTCCTTCTTTCATTTTTCTTTCTTTTTTCTTTCTTTCTTTTTTCTTTCTTTCTTTTTCTTTCCTTGTTTCTTTCTTTTTCTTTCTTTTTCTTTCTTTCTTTTTTCTTTCTTCCTTTTTCTTTCTTTCTTTCTTTATTTTTCTTTCTTTTTCTTTCTTTCTTTCTTTTTCTTTTTTCTTTCTTTCTTTTTTCTTTCTTTCTTTCTTTCTTTCTTTTTTCTTTCTTTCTTTTTCTTTCTTTCTTTCTTTTTTTCTTTCTTTCTTTTTCTTTCTTTCTTTCTTTCTTTTTCATTCTTTTTTTTTCTTTCTTTCTTTCTTCTTCTTCTTCTTCTGTAATCATAATTTCTTCTCTTTTAATCCTATCTTGTTTCACTTCCTCTTATCATTATTATTATAATTTTTTTCTGTCCTTCTTGTCTTCTTTATTTGGTTTCTTCCTTCATTCTCTCATTCTTTCGTTCTTCTTTTCTTTACTTTGTCTCTCTATCTTCTTCAGATCACCATCTTCATCAAATATTTACAATATCATCTAAATCAGCTATTCATAAGTTTTCTTTTACTTTTATTTATTTTTTCGGCAGAATATTCTCTTTTTCTTTTTCTTTTCTTTCCCTCATCCATTCTTGTTAGGTCTCCATATTTTTGTCTCCTTTTTGGCGACTCCCATCCTTTACTTGCCCTCCTGAACCGTCCCAACTGAACTCCTCCGCTCAAACTACAAAGTCTTTTAATCGAAATCAACTTTCGTTACTCCTATTCACGGAATCCCTTCGACCTGTCTTCCATTTTTACTTTGATTTTTCTCTTCCTTTCAGGCCGCTGCATCTAGTGTCTTTTCTCTCCTTCTTTTTTTTATTTTTTTATTTCTCCGAACCCGGGGACGGCAGAAGGATTTCCACTCTTGTGCTTCCAAAGCATTTTCTCTTTTCAATCTCAAGAAACATGGTCAGTGACCAGCTACATGAAAAGTCCACTGGCTTGACCGTCTGCAAGTTTCTGCGGCCAAAGTTTACGTCTGACAGATTATAAAAGGAAACCGGCAAATCGAATTACCTCCCTTGTTGCTATGCGCTCTCCAGTTTTTGTATTGCCTCAAAAGAATTAGCTGAGAGATCTGTCTTCCACCCGACATTCTCCTTTCATATGCACGAACGCACGCGCACGCACGCACACACACACACACACACACACACACACATATATGTGTGTGTATATTTATATATATATATATATATATATATATATATTACAATATTATATGTACATTATATATATATATATATATATATATATATATTTAGAAATAAGCGCAAATATATGTGTGTGTGTTTGTGTATGTATGAGAAAGAGAGAGTTTGCATGTTCATTATATGTTTGGGTTAATATTTTTCTACATACTATATATACATATGCACACACAGAAATATATATATATATACACATATATATATATATATATATATATATATATATATATACATATATATATATATATATATATACATATATATATATATATATATATATATATATATATATATATATATATATATATATATATATATATATATATATATATATATATATATTATCTTTGCATTATTGAATTTATATAAACGTGTGTCAGGGTGGATGTGCAGTAGATATTCACCTAATATAAGTTTGGCGTCTTTTCTTGGTGTTCCTTTCATCGAAATACATATTTCTTGGGGAGGAAGCGCAGGGTGAGTTTCACCATTAATTGAACTGGAAAATTGGAGTATCGAGTTCAAGTCTCAGCTTTGGCAGTTCGGTTTTTGCCTCACATCTAATATTCTTGCTAAAATCATGAATCCGTCTACGCTAAGAAAATCACCGTAATATTATGATTTGAATTATCTCCCTTGCTATTACACGCTCTCATTTTTGTACATAATATACGATTTACTAAGACCAGTGTACATGTTGCTGGAAAATATGATATTAGCTTAGAACATACAGTAATATTTCAGCATTTCATGTGTCAAATATAATTAGACCTCGCTGCCCATCTAATACTGTACTCTTTAGTCTTTCAAGATATTTTTGTGCAGTCTTGGTAAATATGTCTGTTAAATGAGATGTCAGTGTAATTTTCATTTTTGCGTAATTTAGACGAAAAGTTTCGCTTCCAACGCTATATACACACACACACACACACACACACACACACACACACACACACACACACATATATATATATATATATATATATATATATATATATATATATATATATATATATTAGGCTCAAAATGACCTGCAAGGTCTGATGAATTGGATAGTGATGATGATTCCAATGTAATAAATTGTCACCATGGAATATTAGAGTTTGAGCCTTTTATATTATATTCTTATTCTGTCCTGGACATTGAGTTCTACCTGGATTCAATCATCTTGGGAATATATATATATATATATATATATATATATATATATATATATATATACGCGCTACTTAGTGGAATATGCTCAATATCGGTGATAGAGCTAACAGATTCAGTTGCATGGATAATAGTTTTAACCCTGGGTTTCACGATTTTGCTATCATGAGAAAAACTGTTTTTTTTTTTAAATGGATGTATTAATGCCATTTTATTATTTATATTAATATTTATAAGCATAAATATATTTGTATATTATATATTTAAATATTTATAAATTATATATCTATATATTATATATTTATATATTATATATCTATATATTATATATTATACATAAAATTTCTGATGATCGCAAAAGCGAGAAACCCAGGGTTACAATCTAATATCCATACAACTGAATATATTCATGCATACATATATATATATATATATATATATATATATATATATATGTATATATATGTGTGTGTGTGTGTGTGTGTGTGTGTGTGTGTGTGTGTGTGTGTATTCAGTTGTATGGATATGAGTTTATAATATATATATATATATATATATATATATATATATATATATATATATATATATACAGATTTATGGATATGATTTTTAACCCTGGGTTTCTTCACGCCTTTGCGATCATCAGTCAAACTGTTTTTATAATAAATCAGTTTTCCTGATGATCGCAAAAGCGCGAATCTCAGGCCCACAAATATGTTAGCTCTGTTACTGATATTGAATGATTTCCAATAAGTATGAAACCTACAAAAAATAAAATATTTTGTATTTTATGCATAATAATCTGGATAATCTTCATAATTCTCTCAGATTCTGTGCATATTTTTACACAGAATTCAAAAGCACCTGCTGATCTATATTATTCGGTTTAAGCACTTGCTACCTTGCCTCCATCGACGGCACGTCCCTGATGCAAATTTACCTCGAGGATTTTCTTTCAGATATTTGGTAAAGGTGGGTTTCGAAATTAATCCTTTAAACGTACACGAGTTAAAAAAAATGAACACAAGTAGTGAAATATGTCATCCAAAACACAGGAGCAATAATTGAAACTCAACCAGTATATCTTCGCCATTGTGATTCTCCAGGTTTTAAGTCTAAAGGTTCAGTAATTGACCTTCTAAGACTGATCCCGTTTGGTTAGAAACAAAATGGTAGTTGATTGAGTAAGGCAGAGTATCAATGAAGATCCTAGCGTATCAATTCGAAAACTGTCTCCAGGTGTGGAAAATACGATAATGTCCTGAGTTCTTCCTAAAAGACCCTCCCCCCCCCAAAGAATAGGTTTATATCACAAGCCACAGACTATCCAGCAACTGAAGGACAACATCCAGATATCAATGCACTAGAGCCTGAAACACTGAGAACTCTGATGGAATATGCCTTAGAAAAGGCATGTTCGTGCAAAGCTGAAAATTGGCGCCAGTTAAAAGATTGATTGATTCATTCATTTTCTATTGCTTATCAACTCTTTGGTAATTATATAACACCAGAAATAATTTATTTTTAGATTTCTGAAGGGGAAGATAATAATGGTTTAGTGTTATGTGGTAAAGGAGGCTTTCGTAATTAATCCTCTAAAACTACACGACTTAAAAAATGAACACAAGTAGTGAAATCTGTCTTCCAAAACAAAGGATCAATAATTGAAACTCAACCAGTATCTCATCGCCATTACGGTGTGAGTGATTCTCCAGGTTTTGAGAGTAAAGGTTCAGTAATTGACCTTCCACGATTGACCCTGTTTGGTTAGAAACAAAATTGTAGTTGACCGAGTAAGAAATAGCAACGAAGATGATCTGAACGTATCAATTCGAAAACTGTCTCCAGGCGTAGAAAATACGTTAATGGACACAATGCTACTACTCAGGAAAATTTTTAGAAAAAAACAAATTTCTCATTGTTGCAGAATAAACATGCCACAACGTTCCCCGAGTTCTTCCTATCGCAACGAAATCGTTGATGTCAACAAGCCTCAAACTGGCCACCACATAAAACCTCGGATCTGACATGCCCCGAGTTATACCTATATAGCTATAACAAATGAAAAGTTTTATATCAACAAGCCTCAGACTCTTCAAAAACTAAAGGACAACATTCAGGCAGACACCAAGAGCCTGAAACAGTAAAAATATGTTAGAAATGTCAGGTCTCAACGCGTCTGAAAGTGGGCGCCAGTTAAATGATTGGTAGATTCATTTATTTTCTATAGCTTATCGAATCGTTCGTTAAAAGTTATATAAAGCCAGATATAATTTATTTTTAGATTGTAAAAATTTTGACGGGAGATAATGGTTTATTGAGACAGGTTTTATATTTAACCTATATCTGGGGGAGAAGAGGCGGATTCATACATTTCCCAAGTGTATTTACATGCAAATGAATATAATGAACCCACCGGCAATTGGGACATAGCCTTCTGATTAAAAATTTCGAGCCATTATGCATTAAATCACCGACACATACAAGATTACAGCACCTCATCGGCCACCCATCTAGGTACCGACTAGGCTCAACATTGCTTAACTTCTATGATCGTATGTAAATGGCGTTTCGAAGTATTGTGGCTGTAAACTGTTCTATTTAAAAGATGTAATCTTTCTCAACTGGCGTAAATTTATTTCCTATTCACACTGTCATAATATAGTTACCCTGTGCCTTTTCTATAAATACTTTCATGTTAATCGCAGTTACAATAAGTTTCTCTTTGTAATTTACCCCTGAAGATGATCTTGGGAAAAAATCGAAAGTATGTGTATATATATGATCCCGTTTGGTTAGAAACAAAATGGTAGTTGATTGAGTAAGGCAGAGTATCAATGAAGATCCTAGCGTATCAATTCGAAAACTGTCTCCAGGTGTGGAAAATACGATAATGTCCTGAGTTCTTCCTAAAAGACCCTCCCCCCCCCCAAAGAATAGGTTTATATCACAAGCCACAGACTATCCAGCAACTGAAGGACAACATCCAGATATCAATGCACTAGAGCCTGAAACACTGAGAACTCTGATGGAATATGCCTTAGAAAAGGCATGTTCGTGCAAACCTGAAAATTGGCAAATTTTGGAGAAAAGAATAATTTCTCATAGTTGCAACATAAACTAGCCACCATATTCCTAAGATCTGACAAGCCCTGAGTTCTTCCTATACGGCTATCCCCAAAGAAGAGGTTTATATCAACAAGCCACAGACTCTCCAGCAACTGAAGGTTAACATTCAGATATCAATGCACTAGAGCCTAAAATAATGTGAGCAGTGATGGAAAATGCCTACAAAAGGCACGTTCTTGCAAAATTGGCGTCAGTTAAGATTGATTGATTCATTCATTTTCTACGGCTTATCAAATCTTTCCTAATTATATAAAACCAGAAATAATTTATTTTTAGATTTTTGAAGGGGAAGATAATAATGGTTTAGTGGTATTTGATAAAGGAGGCTTTCGAAATTAATCCTCTAAAAATACACGACTTAAAAAAAATGAACACAAGTAGTGAAATCTGTCTTCCAAAACAAAGGATCAATAATTGAAACTCAATCAGTATATCGTCGCCATTACGGTGTAAGTGATTCTCCAGGTTTTGAGACTAAAGGTTCAGTAATTGACCTTCTAAGATTGACCCCATTTGGTTAGAAACAAAATGGTAGTTGATTGAGTAAGGGAGAGTATCAATGAAGATCCTAGCGTATCAATTCGAAAACTGTCTCCAGGTGTAGAAAATACGATAATGTACAGAATAAGTCCAGAGTTCTTCCTAAACGACTCCCCACCCCGCTTAGAAAATGTTTATATCAACAAGCCACAGATTCTCCAGAAACTGAAGGACAACATTCAGATATCAATGCACTAGAGCCTGAAACACTGAACTGTGATGGAATATGCTTTAGAAAAGGCATGTTCTTGCAAAATTGGCATCAGGTAAGATTGATTGATTCATTCATTTTCTACGGCTTATCAAATCTTTCCTAATTATATAAAACCAGAAATAATTTATTTTTTAGATTTTTGGAGGGGAAGACAATAATGGTTTAGTGGTATTTGATAAAGGAGGCTTTCGAAATTAATCCTCTAAAAATACACGACTTAAAAAATGAAGTAGTGAAATCTGTCTTCCAAAACAAATCTTCAATAAATGAAACTCAACCAGTATATCGTAGCCATTACGTTGTGAATGATTCTCCAGCTTTTAAGAATAATGGTTCAGTAATTGACCTTCCATGAAACAAAGTAGTAGTTGAGTGAGTAAGAGAGAGTATCAAAGAAGATTCGAGAGTATCAATTAAAAAACTGTCTCCAGATGTGGAAAATACAATGACGGCCACAATCCAACTACTTAGGCAAATTTGTAAAAAAAAACAAATTTCTCATAAACTGGCCACCACATTCATCAGATCTGACAAGCCCTGAGTTCTTCCTATACGGCTATCCCCAAAGAAAAGGTTTATATCAACAAGCCACAGACTCTCCAGCAACTGAAGGACAACATTCAGATATGAATGCACTAGAGTCTGAAACACTGAGAGCCGTGATGGAATATGTCTTAGAAAAGGCATGTTAGTGCAAAGCTTAAAATTGGCGCCAGTTAAAAGATTGATTCATTCATTGATTTTCTACGGCTTATCAAGTCTTTGCTAATTATATAAAACCAGAAATAATTCATTTTTAGATTTTTGGAGGGGAAGATAATAATGGTTTAGTGATATTTGATAAAGGAGGCTTTCGAAATTAATCCTCTAAAAATACACGACTTAAAAAATGAACACAAGTAGTGAAATCTGTCTTCCAAAACAAAGGATCAATAATTGAAACTCAACCAGTATATCGTCGCCATTGTGATTCTCCAGGTTTTGAGTGTAAAGGTTTAGTAATTGACCTTCTAAGACTGACCCCGTTTGGTTAGAAACAAAATGGTAGCTGATTGAGTAAGGGAGAGTATCGAAGAAGATCTGATCGTATCAATTCGAAAATGATGTGGAAAATACGAAACACGCCACAATTCAACTACTCAGACAAATTATATACAGGGTGTCTCAAACTTCCCAAGGAATCTAAAAGTTTAATAACTTTTTTGTTTATTGACTTGCATCAAAACGTGTAAAAACTAATCATAAACTCTCATACTGTACTCAAGTATATATAGTAACCTTCTTCTTTAAAAAAAAATACTCGAATTCTGTAAAATTTATGTAGAGCTAACCAATAAAAATAAACTTAATTTTTGCACTCAACATTTTGAAATTAGGGTAAACAAAGTTCACTTGCACCGAGACGTGTAAAAACTAATCATAAACTCTCATACTGTACTCAAGTATATATAGTAACCTTCTTCTTTAAAAAAAAAATACTCGAATTCTGTAAAATCTATGTAGAGCTAACCAATAAAAATAAACTTAATTTTTGGACTCAACATTTTGAAATTAGGGAAAACAAAGTTCACTTGCACCGAGACGTGTAAAAACTAATCATAAACTCTCATACTGTACTCAAGTATATATAGTAACCTTCTTCTTTAAAAAAAAAATACTCGAATTCTGTAAAATCTATGTAGAGCTAACCAATAAAAATAAACTTAATTTTTGGACTCAACATTTTGAAATTAGGGAAAACAAAGTTCACTTGCACCGAGACGTGTTAAAACTAATCATAAACTCTCATACTGTACTCAAGTATATATAGTAACCTTCTTCTTTAAAAAAAAAATACTCGAATTCTGTAAAATCTATGTAGAGCTAACCAATAAAAATAAACTTAATTTTTGGACTCAACATTTTGAAATTAGGGAAAACAAAGTTCACTTGCACCGAGACGTGTAAAAACTAATCATAAACTCTCATACTGTACTCAAGTATATATAGTAACCTTCTTCTTTAAAAAAAAAATACTCGAATTCTGTAAAATCTATGTAGAGCTAACCAATAAAAATAAACTTAATTTTTGGACTCAACATTTTGAAATTAGGGAAAACAAAGTTCACTTGCACCGAGACGTGTAAAAACTAATCATAAACTCTCATACTGTACTCAAGTATATATAGTAACCTTCTTCTTTAAAAAAAAAATACTCGAATTCTGTAAAATCTATGTAGAGCTAACCAATAAAAATAAACTTAATTTTTGGACTCAACATTTTGAAATTAGGGAAAACAAAGTTCACTTGCACCGAGACGTGTAGGCTCGTGGCGTTGATAGGAAATAACCGAACAGAGAATATAAGATGGAAAATGTGAAAAACAGGTTTAAATTCTTTTTCTTATTGACATTCCACTTCCTTTATGAAAGCATTATCAGATTTGTTCAGCAATGCTTTAATAATGCTCGCTTAAAAGGAGCAGAGTATCCACGTGGCTTTCAAAAATTCCATCTTATATATATATATATATATATCAATATCTTTATATGAGCTGATGAAAGAAAATTACGTTTATTCATACTTATAAACATATAAGATTATCCATACACAAACACTTTTTATGTATAGATTCATTTACGTCTACATATGCATGTGTGTGCGTATATTACATATTATCTGATTATGTAATTAGAACACTTGCTTGTAAATATATCATTTTTCTATATATATATACATACAAATACAGTTAATTATTCTATGTATATTGTATGTGCAGATTATATACACGGTGTCTCAAAAGTCACCAAGGGGTCTGAAGGTTTAATAACTTTTTTGTTTATTAACTTTTTTTTCAGTTTCTTTCGGGTATTTTATAAAGAAGGCTTTGGAAATCAATCGGGTAAAAATACATGACTGACAAACAAATACAAGTCTATAAAACCAAGGATCAATAATTCAAATTCAATTGCCATTTGACAATTCATCAATTCGAAGGTGCTCTCCACAGGTTTGGATCTTTCGGACATCACCCCAGTGAATTTTTAAATGCATCAACCTGTTTTCATACATCAAAATTGGGCAACATCTCAGACGACAATGGCCATAATCCAGCTTCTCAGGCAAATCTTGGAGAAAAGAATAATTTCTCATAGTTGCAACATAAACTAGCCACCATATTTCTCAGATCTGACAAGCCCTGAGTTCTTCCTATACGGCTATCCCCAAAGAAAAAGGTTTATATCAACAAGCCACAGACACTCCAGCAACTGAAGGTTAACATTCAGATATCAATGCACTAGAGCCTAAAATAATGTGAGCAGTGATGGAAAATGCGTTACAAAATTCATGTACTTGCAAAATTGGCGTCAGGTAAGATTGATTGATCCATTCATTTTCTACGGCTTATCAAATCTTTCCTAATTATATAAAACCAGAAATAATTTATTTTTAGATTCTTGAAGGGGAAGATAATAATGGTTTAGTAGTATTTGATAAAGGAGGCTTTCGAAATTAATCCTCTAAAAAACACGACTTAAAAAATGAACACAAGTAGTGAAATCTGTCATCCAAAATAAAGAATCAATAATTGAAACTCAACCAGCATATCGTCGCCATTACGGTGTGAGTGATTTTCCAGATTTTGAGTGTAAAGGTTCAGTAATTGACCTTCCATGAAACAAAGTATTAGTTGAGTGAGTAAGAGATTGTATCAAATAAGATCCGATTGTATCAATTCATAAACTGTCTCCAGATGTGGAAAATACAATGACGGCTACAATCCAACTACTTAGGCAAATTTGTAGAAAAAACAAATTTCTCATAAACTGGCCACTACATTCCTCAGATCTGACAAGCCCTGAGGTCTTCCTAAACGACTCCCACCAAAGAATAGTTTTATATCAACAAGCCACAGACTGAAGGACAACATTCAGATATCAATGCACTAGAGCCTGAAACACTGAGAGCTGTGATGGAATATGCCTTAGAAAAGGCATGTTCGTGCAAAGCTGAAAATTGGCGCCAGTTAAAAGATTGATTGATTCATTCATTTTCTATTGCTTATCAACTCTTTGGTAATTATATAACACCAGAAATAATTTATTTTTAGATTTCTGAAGGGGAAGATAATAATGGTTTAGTGTTATGTTGTAAAGGAGGCTTTCGTAATTAATCCTCTAAAACTACACGACTTAAAAAATGAACACAAGTAGTGAAATCTGTCTTCCAAAACAAAGGATCAATAATTGAAACTCAACCAGTATCTCATCGCCATTACGGTGTGAGTGATTCTCCAGGTTTTGAGAGTAAAGGTTCAGTAATTGACCTTCCACGATTGACCCTGTTTGGTTAGAAACAAAATTGTAGTTGACCGAGTAAGAAATAGCAACGAAGATGATCTGAACGTATCAATTCGAAAACTGTCTCCAGGCGTAGAAAATACGTTAATGGACACAATGCTACTACTCAGGAAAATTTTTAGAAAAAAACAAATTTCTCATTGTTGCAGAATAAACATGCCACAACGTTCCCCGAGTTCTTCCTATCGCAACGAAATCGTTGATGTCAACAAGCCTCAAACTGGCCACCACATAAAACCTCGGATCTGACATGCCCCGAGTTATACCTATATAGCTATAACAAATGAAAAGTTTTATATCAACAAGCCTCAGACTCTTCAAAAACTAAAGGACAACATTCAGGCAGACACCAAGAGCCTGAAACAGTAAAAATATGTTAGAAATGTCAGGTCTCAACGCGTCTGAAAGTGGGCGCCAGTTAAATGATTGGTAGATTCATTTATTTTCTATAGCTTATCGAATCGTTCGTTAAAAGTTATATAAAGCCAGATATAATTTATTTTTAGATTGTAAAAATTTTGACGGGAGATAATGGTTTATTGAGACAGGTTTTATATTTAACCTATATCTGGGGGAGAAGAGGCGGATTCATACATTTCCCAAGTGTATTTACATGCAAATGAATATAATGAACCCACCGGCAATTGGGACATAGCCTTCTGATTAAAAATTTCGAGCCATTATGCATTAAATCACCGACACATACAAGATTACAGCACCTCATCGGCCACCCATCTAGGTACCGACTAGGCTCAACATTGCTTAACTTCTATGATCGTATGTAAATGGCGTTTCGAAGTATTGTGGCTGTAAACTGTTCTATTTAAAAGATGTAATCTTTCTCAACTGGCGTAAATTTATTTCCTATTCACACTGTCATAATATAGTTACCCTGTGCCTTTTCTATAAATACTTTCATGTTAATCGCAGTTACAATAAGTTTCTCTTTGTAATTTACCCCTGAAGATGATCTTGGGAAAAAATCGAAAGTATGTGTATATATATATATATATATATATGTATATATATATATATATATATATATATATATATATATATATATATACTATTTTGAATATACGCTCTTTAGCGCGAGAGGGCGTTGTCAGTGATGTTCGGAATTGGATCATTGGGTAGTTTCGGGTCTTTCAAACATCATACTGCCCTCACCAAGTCGACCCCATCAGAGCTGATCAGTCTCTGATGGGCCCCCATGCTAAATTAACAGCCTGTAGACACTGAATTATATTAAGTAAACCATAACCCGCTATCATGCATTTGATTAGAAGTTGACCAACAGCCAATCGCAATGGCGTGAGCTGTATTTAAATTGTTTACGGGGTATTTTTTTTATTTTTTTTATGTGGATACCCTATCATCGGATACTAGGAAGGTAATTATGTGTTTTCCGTTTTTTTTACTTCATATATATATATATATATATATATATATATATATATATATATATATATATATATATATAATGTCACTAAGACACAACGAGTTACTAGGAGTGAAAGAGAATAAGAAGACTTTAGTGAGGAGAAAGGACAATAAAAAAACAGGTTTCAGGAAGACAGAAGATGGTGATAATGCCACTAAGACGCAAGGGGTTACTGGGAGTGAAAGAGAATGAGAAGACTTTAGTAAGGAGAAAGGACAATAAAAGAAGATGTTTCAGGAAGACTGAAGATAGCTCCAGATGACTTCGGAATCTCCTGCATCTCCTCCTTTGTTTGAGTTGGTGAATGCTGTCATAATGCTTGCCTTCAGTTCAGTTTTGGTGTTACAAGGAGTTTTGTTGGTCTCTCGTTCAACTGTACCCTACACATAATAATCAAAGGGTTTGCTTACGTGGCCAGATGTAAGTGGTCGAAGAAATTGTCTGACAGCCATGACTGTGTTCTCTTGCTTGTGCGGCATGTTGCCGATCCTGGTGCCAGACACAGGGTCTGCCAGCAGCCATTTTCTTGAACCTGAGTGGCATTATCTCCTCAAAGCACATTATGTAAGCCTCTGTGGTGAATGCGAAGCCCTGTGGGGAGAGGAATGGAGGCATAACGTCAACATCACTTCGAACCCCATCACATTGACTGGATATATCATCTCACTCTTTCCGAATCCTTGGTACTATCCTCAAATGGATCCACTCTGAAATGTTCGTAATGAAGCTTACGGTTCGATTGCCATGAAGTACAGCATGCTGTTTCAAAATTTCTGGCTGAGTGAATTGCGTCATTGTGCTCTTTTTTCTCGCAGACGGTGCTCAACTGACCCTACTGCTCTGTGCAGTCGACAAAATCAAAAACAAACAATGCGCATGCGCCAAATTAAAAATATAAAATTGAGTAAATTTACCCATCACATTCTGTATATATAATTGTGTATTTGGATAGCCAGCCCTCTTTTATGTAAGTTTTTTAAAAACTACTGAGAAGGTACTGCGAGTTAGTTTGTTCTTTATTTTTATTTAATCTTACTTGTTTTCTAATATTTTTTGACTCCAAAAACACTTTTTTTTTCTTATAAAAATAGTTTATTTCAGGTGGCTGGCACAAATTATTAACTAAATTTTGCGATCAGCCAAGATCGTAAATTGATCGTTTTTTTTCTCCAAAAATGAGCAATTTCAGTCAAGCAGAAATGGCAGCTAACCATGAAAAACTAAGGTCATCTTTAGAATCAGCAACATCAAATTAGCTAAAAAATGTGTTTTCGTGTGGATTATTATTATCATCATCATCATCATCATTATTACTATTATCATCATCATCATTATTATGATGATGATCATCATCATCATTATCGTCATTATTATCATCATCATTATTATCATCATCATCATCATCATCATTATTATAATTATTATTATCATCATTATTATT
Source organism: Acanthosepion esculentum (assembly GCA_964036315.1). NCBI lineage: Eukaryota > Metazoa > Mollusca > Cephalopoda > Sepiida > Sepiidae > Acanthosepion > Acanthosepion esculentum. Next base: position 56,569,670 of record OZ038516.1, read on the forward strand.
ATTATCATCATCATCACCATCATTATTACTATTATCATCATCATCATCATTATTATTATCATCATCATCATCATCATTATTATTATCATCATCATCATCATTATTATTATTATTATCATCATCATCATTACTATTATCATCATTATTATCATCATCATCATCATAATCATCACCATCATTATTATTATCATCATCATCATCATCATTATTATTAATATTATTATTATTATCATCTTCATCATCATCATCATTATTATTATCATTATTATTATTATTATTATTATTATTATTATTATTTTCCTTTGATTTCTGGTGTGTACACATTTCATTCCGGATCCCGCCCAGCGACCTAATGTTAGAAATGGCATCATGACATTTTCCAATGACCAATTAAAACACACACACACACATATTTTACATAGATAAAGCCCTTCGTAAGGGCTGTACTCGTGAGAACAATTTTTTGTATTTCTTTAAGGCATGGACTTCCAGGAATCCCTTCAATCAGTCTACTGGAATCTTTTCCTACCATTCCGAGGTCACCAACTACAACAGGGATTGTTGATGTTCCCATGTGCCACATTTTTGAGATTTCGATTTCAAGGGCCTTGTATTTTCAGAGCTTTTTGAAGATCTTCAAAGATAATTTGCAGTCTGCAGGGACTGCCATATCAATAAGAGGTCACTTTTTTTGTTTGCGGTCACTAAGAGACGGTTTTATTATCTGTCATTATTATTATTATTATTATTATTATTTTATTTCCTTTGATTTTTGATGTCTACTCATTTCTTTTCGGATCCCGCCCAGGAACCTAAGGTTAGAAATGGCATTATGACATTTTCCACTGAAAGAAAAAAAAAGTATTTTACATAGACAAAGTGTTGGCTGTACTCGTGAGAACAATCTTTTGTATTTCTTTAAGGCACGGGCTTCCAGGAATTCCTTCAATTAGTCTACTGGAATCTTTTCCAACCAGTCCGAGGGCTCCAACTACAACGGGGATTGTTGATGTTCCCACGAGCCACACTTTTGAGATTTCGATTTCATGGTCCTTGTATTTTTATAACTTTTATTATTATTATTATTATTATTATTATTATTATTATTATTATTATTATTATTATTATTATTTCCTTTGATTTATATTGTCTACTCATTTCTTTTTGATTCCTTATCAGAGACTGAACGTCAGAAATAGCATCATAACATTTTTATTGAACATTTTTGTAAAAAAATTAAAAGTAAAGAAATCTAACAGTACACATTTTTATATATTCAGTATTATTATTATTATTATTATTATTATTATTATTATTATTATTATTAATATTGTATGTTATGTTTCCTGCTTTGTATACTGTAGAGCCGGGTCCAAACTATGGTCCTTAGACCCAAGAGGAGACTTGTCATTTAATTGATAGCATTTTTCTTAGCATATGGGATGTTTCTAGGTGGGCGATCTTCTGGGCAGTTTGTATATTGATGTTACCTGGGGCACTATTACTATTATTATTTCTGAGGATTATTATTATTATTATTATTATTATTATTATTATTATTATTATTGTGTTATGTATCCTGCTTTGTATCCTATAGAGTCAGGTCCAAACTATGGTCCTTAGGCCCTATAGGAGAATTATCATTTAATTGATAGCACTTTTCTTAATATATGGGATGTTCCTAGTTTCGCAATCTTCTGGGCAATTTGTATGTTGATGTTACCTGAGACACAGTAAACATGTCTATTCCTTTTATCACGAGGTTCAGAGCTCCGATTACTATTGGTACAGTCCCAATCTTCATTCCCCACATCCTGTTATTCTCGGGTCTTTGTATTTGGACAATTTCTCGATTATTATTTGGAGGTGTTTCTCTCAGATGGTACTGCTATGTCAATAAGCATACACTTCCTGAATTTCTTCTCTTTTATGATAATATCAGGACTGTTGTCTTTTATTTCCCTGTCAGTTGGAATTGGCATGTCCCAGAGGATAGTTACATCGTAATTTTGGGTAACAGTGTGTGGTTGGGAACAGATACAATTATCCAAAATACCAGCTCATACCATCTCGTAGTGGTTTTCATTTTTTTCATGTTTCGATTTTGTGTGTCTTACATATCTTCCAGAGTAATCATTATTATTATTATTATTATTATTATTATTATTATTATTATTATTATTATTATTATATTTCCTTTGATTTCTAAGGTGTACTCATTTCTTTCCGGATGCCGCCCAGGAGCCTAAGGTTAGAAATGGTATCATGACATTTTCCACTGACAAAAACGTATTTTACATAGACAAAGCCCTTCGTAAAGTGTGGACTGTACTTGTGAGAACCATTTTTTGTATTTCGTAAGGCATGGGCTTCCAGAAATCCCTTCAATTACTCTACTGAAATCTTTTCCAACCAATCCGAGGGCTCCAACTACAAGGGGGATTGTTGATGTTCCCATGTGCCACATTTTTGAGATATCGACTTCAAGGTCTTTGTATTTTGTAGCTTCGATTTCAAGGTCCTTGTATTTTTGATAGCTTTTATTATTATTATTATTATTTTTATTTCCTTTGATATCTGCCGTTTACTCATTTCTTTCCGGATCCCGCCCAGGGACCTAAGGTTAGAAAGGTTATCATGACACTTTCCACTGAAAAAAAAAATTACATAGATAAAGCCCTTCGTAAAGTGTGGGCTGTACATGTCAGAATAATTTTTGGATCTCTTTGATGCATGGACTTCCAGGGATCCCTTCAATTAGTCTACTGGAATCTTTTCCAACCAATCCTAAGACTCCAACTACAACAGGGATTGTTGATGTTCACATGTGCCACATTTTTGAGATTTTTATTTCAAGGTCCTTGTATTTTGACAGCTTTTCGAATATCTTCAAAGATACATTATTATTATTATTATTATTATTATTATTTTTATTTCCTTTGATATCTGGCGTTTACACATTTCTGTCCGGGTCCCGCCCAGGGACCTATGGTTAGAAATGGCATCATGACACTTTCCACTGCAAAAAAAAATAAAAAATAATTACATAGATAAAGCCCTTCGTAAAGTGTGGGCTGTACTTGTCAGAAAAATTTTTGTATCTCTTTGAGGCATGGACTTCCAGGGATCCCTTCAATCAGCCTACTGGAATCTTTTCCAACCAGTCCAAGGGCTCCAACTACAACAGGAATTGTTGATGTTCCCATGTGCCACATTTTTGAGATTTCTATTTCAAGGTCCTTGTATTTTGACAGTTTTTCGAATATCTTCAAAGATACATTGCAGTCTGCAGGGACTGTCATATCAATAAGGAGGCACTTATTTTGTTTGTGGTCTTTAATAACAATGTCTGAGCGGTTGGCTTTGATTGTTCTGTCAGTGTGTATTGTGTAGTCCCATAGAATTGTAACAGGTCCTATCTCCGTAACCGGGTCAGGGTGGTGTTCGTACCAATTTCTTCCAGTTTCCTTCCCATAGGAGTTGAAAATTTTCCAGTGCAGATATTGGCCCACTCTGTCATGCCGGGTTTTATATTCAGTGGGTGCCAATATCGTGCAACCTGATATAAGATGATCAATGGTTTCTGGATATTTGTCACAGAATCTGCATCTTGGGCTAACACAGTATTTTAGTATATGTGCTTGATAATTCCTAGTTAACAAGCATTGGTCTTGTGCAGCAATGATAAAACCCTCAGTTTCACCTTTCAACCCTGCACTACGTAGCCACTGATGGGTGCGGTTTTTGTCTACGTCTGCTTGTTTGGTACGGGCAGAGTATTGGCCATGGAGCGGTTTATTTTTCCATTGTTTCTTTATCTGGTCGGTCGCATTTCTCTTTGCATTCTTTTTTAAGTTTTTTAAAGAGAAATGCGACAAAAGAGAAATAATAATAATAATTATTATTATTATTATTATCATCATTATTATTATTATTATTATTTGCTTTGATTTCTGTTGTGTACTCATTTTTTTCGATTCCTTATCAGATACAGAACATCAGAAATATCTTCATAACATTTTTATTCAACATTTTTGTAAAAAACAATTAAAAGTAAAGCAACCTAACAGCACACACACATTTTACAAAGATAAATCACTTCGTAATGTGTGAGCTGATTTGTAAGTCCATTAGTTTGTATTTCTTTAACACTGGGATGGCCCAGGTGTCGTTTTCGACACCTTCAAATTTTCAACAAATTATTATGGAATAACTAGTTTTGGTTCGATGCTGAGGCTTATGGACAATTATTGAATTTTAGCAAAGATGCTTAACAGACTTAATTATTTAAAAAATATTCAGTGGAATAGCTGATATTTGAGGTTTTACCTTGAATGGCCGAGGTGTCGTTTTTGACACCTAGGCTATTTATAGGGTAAATGCATTGAAATAATATCATAACCCGGCAAATGTGCAAAGGATGAAACTAGGGTACTGTTAGTAACATGTAAAGATTGTGAAATCTAAGATATTGCTAAATAGTTGGTCCTAAAGGCTTGTAGAAAGAATGTTATAGCCTACTTCAAAATGATGTCTAATGTTGTGTAATAGTAATATTCTTTAATAAACTATGTATTGCAAACATATGAGTAATTTCATTAACCATATATGATTATTTTTCATGCGAAATATTAAAAAACAATCATAAGGTGTTGAAAAGGACACCTTGGCAAATTTATATATATCAAAAGAGCTGGCCATCGTAGTGTTAAAGCATGAACTATCAGGAATCTCTTCAAGGAGTCTGTCGGAACCTTTTCCAATCAAACCGAAGCCTCCAACAACAACTGGGATTTTTGATGGCTTCACGATTCACATTTTTGAGATTTCCACTTCAAGATCCGTGTATTTTGACAGTTTTTTTTTTAAAGATCTCCAAATATCTATTACAGTCTGCAGGAACGTTTATGCCCATGATAAAGGACATTCAATTTTTGGTGTTTTTTGATCACGATGTCTGTGTGATTAGCTTTGATTGTTCCACCCCTGTATATTTTAACGACCCATAAAAACAGTTACAAAGCCTATAGTTGTCTGGTTGGTTGGTTAGTTAGGTTTATGGCACATCAACCCTGATGGTTATATACAAATATTGTTTATACGTTTATATTATGTTTATGATTGGAAAAAAAATATAGGTTGTATTATGTATCGCTGGCCACACGTATTTGAGGATACCCGTCTAATAGGGCGGCTAGCCAATCCCTATTGCAGACGCTTGCTCAGGCGCATTTGTGTTCATTCAACACACACAGAGCCCACTTGTGGTTTATACTGTAACACACAAACAGAAAACACACAGACACATTCACAAACACACACACACACACACACACACACACATATATATATATATATATATATATATATATATATATAACAGCTTATTATCTACATTATTCGGACTATTGTCCTCATCTTTGTCGCCATTTTTGTTACAATAATTAATAACTGTAATAAATATGGCGACAAAGATGAGGACAATAGTCGGAATAATGTAAATAGTGTGCATAATACCTCATCTCAGAAATATAGACAGATACTGAAGGGCCGAAACGTTGTAATAAATATGGCGACAAAGATGAAGACAATAGTCTGAATAATGTAAATAGTGTACATAATACCTCATCTCAGAAATATAAACAGATACTGAAGGGCCGAAACGTTGTAATAAATATGGCGACAAAGATGAGGACAATAGTCGGAATAATGTAAATAGTGTGCATAATACCTCATCTCAGAAATATAGACAGATACTGAAGAGCCGAAACGTTGTAATAAATATGGCGACAAAGATGAGGACAATAGTCTGAATAATGTAAATAGTGTACATAATACCTCATCTCAGAAATATAAACAGATACTGAAGGGCCGAAACGTTGTAATAAATATGGCGACAAAGATGAGGACAATAGTCGGAATAATGTAAATAGTGTGCATAATACCTCATCTCAGAAATATAAACAGATACTGAAGGGCCGAAACGTTGTAATAAATATGGCGACAAAGATGAGGACAATAGTCGGAATAATGTAAATAGTGTGCATAATACCTCATCTCAGAAATATAGACAGATAACAAGGCTTATGTCTCTAATTCGGTCCCTTAAAAAGTCTACTTCAACACTATACTTTTAGCGTCTATGCGTAAACTATTACATTTTGTTTACCCTTTATTTATTTTCTCAGTATCAGTAGATAGGTTGGCCTATCTTTCAGATTTCACTCTTCCCCTGTCTTTAAAACGAGATTAGAGTGTTTTTTTCCCCTTGTTTCCTGTTTAAGGTTGGTTTCCCGCTTCCTTTTCAAGTCTTTTCATTTTTTATATATATATATATAGAGAGAGAGAGGTCGATATTGACTGATTTAAATTCCTTGAGGAAGGCAAAAAGTGAAATGGTTATCCACATTTATTTAAAGGTTAAAGAATATAGCATCCGGTTTAAAATATCAAATGAGAATGATTTAACATAACGTGGCAGCTATATATTTAAATATCAAAACAATTCTTTTATTTTTTGCCTTGCTTGGAAAGAAACGATTAAAATGCAATGTCAATCGTTATCTTCTGTCTTCTTAATTCCTCTTTTATTGTGCTCTCTCCTTAATAATGTTTTGTTTTTCTCGTATATTTTCACACTCAGTAACAGCTTGCGCCTTAGCGGCTTTATTGCCTTGCTTGAAGAGAAACGATTAAAATTCAAATGCAATGTCAGTCCTTATCTTCTATCTGCTTAATTCCTCTTCTTTTATTGTTCTCTGTCCTTAATAATGTTCTTTTTCTCACATTCTTTCACACTCAGTGATCCATCTTTGCGTCTTAGGGGTTTTATCCCCTTGCGTGCAAAGAAACGATTAAAATTTAAATGCCATGTCAACTGTTACCTTCTGTCTTTTAAATTCCGCTTCTTTTATTGTTCTCTCTCCTTAATAATGTTTTCTTTTTCTCTTATTCTCTAACACTCAGTAACCCAGCCTTGCGCCTTAGTGGCTTTATTGCCTTGCTTGAAGAGAAACCATTAAAATTTATATGCAATGTCAATTGTTATCTTCTGTTTCTTAATTCCTTTTCTTTTATTCTCTCCCCTTAATATTTTTTCTGTCTCTCATATTCTTTCACACTCAGTATCCTAGTATTGCATCATAGTGGCTTTCTTGCCTTGCTTGAAGAGAAGCGATTAAAATTTATATGCAATGTCAATTGGCAAATGTCTCTTTTCGTTTGTGCAACATACGTTTCTCTTTTTTTAAATAATTTTAATCTTAATAAATGTTATCTTTCAAATTGATAAACCTACCATTCGTCTATGAATTGAATATTGTTGCCACATATGTTTTGGTTCCTTTGCTATGTATCCAAATATACTTGACACAATCCAAAGAATCTGCAATGTTATCGGTCCTGACCCGGCATCTCGGCGTCGTAACTTCTTAGTGCCTATTCTAAAAAGAATATTTTCAATGCAAATGTTCTGATGAGCTTTTCCACATTTGTACTTAGACTTCACGCAGGACTAGATTGGCGTCTAGGTCTCATTATTTTCCTATTCTATTTTGAAAATTTTTTCTCATATTCCCCCCACCACTACGTAAACCCTTGCGTCTTAGTGGCATTATCCCCTTCTTCTGTCTTCCTCAAACCTGTTCTTTTATTGTCCTTTCTCCTCCTTAAAGTCTTCTCATTCACTTTCACTCCCACCCACCCCATGCGTCTTAGTGGCATTATCCCCTTCTTCCGTCTTCCTGAACTCTGTTCTTTTATTGTCCTTTCTCCTCACTAAAGTCTTCTCATTCTCTTTCACTTCAAGTCACCTCTTTCGTCATTAATGGTATTATTGTCTTGTTGGGGGAAAAAGATAGATTCATATATAGATAGACAGACGGACAAATTTTGTATAATATTTACCTTAAAATATAGTTAATAAATTTTTTCATAAAAAATCTATGTATTAAAATTATATCTCCATTATTTTATTAATACGAGGGTCATTCAATAAATAAGGTGAATTTTTCGGTATAAGGACTTCTAATACAGATAGAAGCTTACTCTTTTTTATTTTTTTTTGTTTTACTTCTTTTTCACATGGATTTAATTTCTGTTGCAGATGAAAAAAAACTTTGAGAGTTTTGTCGATTAACAAAGATGGCCGACCAAGAAGCATGCTCCAGGATTGAACAGCGGTCAGTTATCAAGTTTTTGGTTGCTGAAGGGTGCAAACCAGTTGAAATTCATAGGAGAATGTCAACTGTGTATGGTGCCACATGTTTCAGCCCAAAAAATGTCTACAAGTGGGTTAAATTGTTTAAAGAAGGACGGAGCAGTGTTGAGGATGACAAGAGGCCTAGGAGGCCTACAAAAGTGATGTCTCCTTAGGTGATCGAATCAGTCAATGACCTCATTCAGTCTGACAGAAGGGTGACAGTGGATGACATTGCAAGGACTTTGAGCTTATCTGTTGGGACAAACGCAGGGGTCATCAGTCAGAAGGAGTCATCTTGCATCATGACAACGCAAGGTCTCACACAGCAGCCCAAACGGTGCAGACCATCAACGAGCTGGGCTGGGAACTGCTCCCTCATCCCCCTTACAGCTCAGACCTTGCCCCTTCAGACTTTCACCTGTTTGATCCCTTGAAAGCGTTCACGAGAGGCACGAAGTTTAAAAGTGACGATGAAGTCAAAAGTGTTGTGGGCGACTGGCTGAGACATCAATCCAAATATTTTTACGCTGAGGGAATACGGAAAATTGTGCACAGATGGGAAAAGTGTGTGACAGTTATGGGAGACTACGTTGAAAAATTAAAAAGAAAGTAAGCTTCTATCTGTATTAGAAGTCCTTATACCGAAAAATTCACCTTATTTATTGAATGACCCTTGTATATAATGGTACATATAAATATTGATTTACTTCCTTGATTTTTTAACTTTAATATTACCATGTTTCATTGCCATTGTACATAATAAGTCTTGTATTTTAGTTTCAAAATAATATATATAAAAATGATTTAATAACACTACAGCCCCCTTTAAGATAGTTCTCAAGTATATACATTTGTTTTTAAATCATGAAATTCTTTAAAAGTAATCTTTAGTTTAATATTTCTCTCCGACTGCTTCAATGTATCTTAAATTTACATTCGTAACCGGATCTCAGCTGATGGTGACGCATCTTAAAACTGTCAATTCATCAAGAAATAAATGTATAACACGCCTACCCCTAACAGTCAAACTATATTTCTAAATTTTCTGTTTTAGCCTTGACCAGTCTTTTGATTGATTAACATAGACATACCCACAAAATGTTGGAATCTTGTGCCCCCTCCCTTTTAAACTCTTAAATAATCTACCGTAAAAGAGGTTTGGATGCAGCTGGGTTCCCTTCCCAAATCGAACCCGTAGGCCTCGACCGTGCTGATGGAAAGCGGCCGGATGGCATTACCATCTTCCCTTTTAAAATGGGTAAGTCGTTGATTTGGGATGCGACCTCTGCGGATACATTTTCGGCCGGTAATTTGATCAGGTCCGCGGTTGAGCCGGGGTTCGTCGCCCGAGACGCAGAGATAAAAAAAAATAGCTAAATATTCTTCTCTTGCTGATAGATTTTTTTTTACTCCTGTGACAGTGGAGACTTCAGGGGTTATTGGCCCTCGTTCAATGGCGTTCCTTCGGAGGATTGGCGCGATTGTGTCTCGATTAAGGAACGAGCCTCGCGAAAGGGAGTGGCTCTTGCAGAGTGTCTCACTGGCGACGGTTCGAGGTAATGCTTTCTCCATCATAGCGGCTGGCAGAGGATAGAAAAAAATTTGTTGATAGTTACGTTGTTCTGGAATTGTCATCATTGGTCGACTGAACTTGCTTTGTTTCAATTATTGTTTCCCTTAGATTGAACTTACCATTTCTTTTTATACTATAATGTATTTCAGTGTTATCCAATAAATCATAGTTTTCTTAAAAAAAACAAAAAAAAACTACCGTAATGTTTTCTATTTTCAAAAGTATATCATTTTTATCATTACCTAACATCGCTTGATGATGGAACAATTTTAATTTCTGAAACATAGAAATATGTCAAATATTTTTTAAATAAATATATTATAATATATATATAATCGATAGAAATTAGGAGGATTTGAGATAATTATAATTAAGTAATTTATCGAGACTAGAAGAAGCCTCAACAGAATGCAGAAAGCACTGGACGGCCGTTTCGTCCTATATTTGGGACTCATCAGCAGTTTACAGAGAATTGAAAACCGGACAGGTACGTTATCAAGCAAACGTCATACCAACTGTTTTAACGGGCCTTGGTGACAAAGAGAATCAGACTGGATATAGCGCTGCTCGATCACATATTCCGTGGTGGAACTCATCTGAGTTTCTCTTTTACACATAGACCTGTGCTCCCACGAGCCACAACTATTATCACCTAGCTGCTCCATCCAGAGCATTAGAAGCCGGTTCAAGCAATATATATATATATGAATGCATTATAAAAAAAATGCATAACACCAGTTGACAATAGCAAAAAAAATAGATTAATTATTTATTATAAAATATTTAAAACTTCTAACCTTATAGTTAAAAATAGCAATTCACCTCCTAAAACAAACAAAATGAAATAGAGCAAATATTATTTACGAATTCAAATGCCCATTAAGGAATTCTATTCCTCAAGAATGAACTTTCGTAAATAATTATATAGGCCACACTACAAATTGTTTAACACGCAGACTAACTCTACACCTTTCTGACAATAGCTCAATTAGATCTCATTTAAATATTCTACCGGACACTATTCGGAACATACTAGTCGACAACATTAATATAATAGCATCATCCACATGCAAAAAAGGCTAAAAATAATGGAAGCCTTATTAATAAAAGCAAACAACCCAACACTTAATAATATTAACTTTGAACATGGACATAATATCTTGACCGTGTTTTGAAACAAAAAAAATGAATCATTTTATAAAACATACATATAACAAACTATTTCTATTTCTAATTCTAACAGTTGAAATATAATCCTTGAAAATGGCTAAATGTATAGCCGAAAGCGCTCGGATAAAAAGAACATTCGGACAGTTTTTATATAATTTATCATCTGAAAAGAAAAACATTATTAGATCGCACGAGAAATTATATAAAAAACTAAATAAAAGCACCTTGTCAGTCGTATTCAATGAAATGTGCATGAAAGAAGGATTGCTGCCTAAATACACAAATATATATATATATATATATATATATATATATATATATATATATATATATATATATATATATATATATATATATATGAAATATTCAAATACTTATATATATATATTTGATATTATATTATATTCTTACTCTGTCCTGGACATTGAGTTCTACCTGGATTCTATCCTCTTGGGAATTTATACATTTGACGAGGAAGCGTGACCAGACACCTTAATTCAACCTAATTTCAAAAATTATATTAGGGGTCTCGACTCTCGCTTTTGAAACATGAGAACTCTTATGTAGCGAAGGAATCATATTTAAAAAAAAATAATATAATATATATATATAGAGATAGATAGATAGATAGATAGATAGATAGATAGATAGATATCTTTCTAACTTTTCCAAGACCATCTTTAAGTGCAAGTTACAAAGACAAACATACTTAAGTGCCATAAAATTTCCATCCCGTTATAACGGTAATTTTTTAAAGCACACGCTAACGCGCACTAATTATTTTAAAATTTTAAATTTATCCTTTTAGGAACGTTTGGCAAATGAAGCGTTTCAAGAAGAGGGATCTGACCGTAAATTGGTGGAATTTTATAATGACATTAAATGGTTTAGGCACTTTGTTGCTAGATTCATAAAAAAAAAGTTGTTAAGCTTTGGCTGTTTGTATTTTGATACAGAGAGCTTCGAGAATTTGAAGTTTATTTTTTATTATATTTGTGGGGAAGTGTATTAATGTTTTTATAGTATGAACAAAAATTAATTTGTATCTCTTATTTGCTGTGTAACTTCGATGACTTCGAGTCATGGTGAAAAGAGCGCAAGGCGGCAATGACGTCATCATTTGTTGCTAATAAATGGAATGTTGATGTAATTTGTATTCAGCTTTCGAGACCACATCAAAGGCGAATATTCTTTACAATGCTAACAATAAGAAAATCATTTGTGAAAGAGCAAAATAGAAGAAAACCCCGAATCTATATTCATTTCTCAAACAATATCAGTAAATGAAAAAAAAATAACACACCTGCGTCTCTTTCCTTAACTCTCTCTCTCTTTCTCTCTCTCTCTCTCTCTCTACATATATTATATATATATATATATATATATATATATATATATATATATATATATATATATATATATATATATATATATATATATTAAGGTATATTTCCATAGTAAGAGTTCTTTCAAAATTTTTGGGTTGAATAATATCAACAAATTGTGTTTACATAATTTTTTAATAACTTTTTCAAAGTTTTGAATTGCTTCTTTTATATAGTCAGTAAATTTACTAAAGTTCATTTTTATTCTTTGTTCCCTACACCGGAGTACTTTGGAATGTTATATATATATATATATATATATATATATATATATATATATATATATATATATATATATATATATTTAACATACAACGTGTGTTAGCACGTGCGATACCCTGTCTTCATCAGCCGCCGACCAGGGGTGATCTCACGGTTTCGGTAGCTATGGCGGTACCGCCACCCCAGGCGCCACCAGCAGCGTTTGTCACCAGGCAGGGTATGAAGAAAAGGTAATTGATCGTTCCTCTTTGTAAATTTTCGTAATGAAATAAATAAAACGATTGTTCCTCTTTGCCGCTTCTGTCCGTAATGAAAGTTTCTGAATGGTGTATATATATATATATATATATATATATATATATATATATATATATATATATATATATATATGAGGAAATATAGTCTTAAGATGTGCTATATTTATGGGATAAAGTGCTCAATATCAGAGATAGAGCGTATGTAAATCTAAAAGTGAACATAGAAGTCAATATATATCTTATATATATATATATATATATATATATATATATATATAAACGTATTATATTGGGCAGTATATATTTTATATTATAAAGAGGTAAACAAGCAATGAATCAATTAGCAATATTAATGTAATCAATGGCGAATTCTCCTCGCTAACAGACTTAATATAAGCATTATCTTTTTAACAAACCATTGAATGACGTCATCCTTATATATAAAATTATCGTCAGATGGATCTGGTGTATTTTTAGAGAAGCAAGTACTTTCAAAAATTTCATGTTCTTATCGACACGCTGTAATTTTTTTTCATTAAAAATAAAACTCAAAGACGAAATAAATATAAGATGTTTTTTAAGAATGTGTTATTTATTAACAGTAATATAATATTCGACCGCGAACTCTAGCATTGCGAATTGCACACTTCATAAATTTCTAGTTGGGTATATATATATATATATATATATTTATATATATATATATATATATATATATATATATATATATATATATATATATATATGGTGTCCATAAAGTTCGTGTGCATTTTATTTATAACTTTATTTGTATTTGCGATAATCTGTAAATGTTATAAAGTTTAATGTGCCTAGTTTTAAGTATAGCTACAATGACTAATGTGATTTCAGGCATTACTGTAAATCAGTTGGCAAATGTTTTCCGTGAACTGCAAAATCCTATTACCCTTTGTATTGCTAATGATGGAGGACATGTGGAAACTTAAATAAAATTACAATAAAACCTTAAAAAAATATAGATTTACTTCTTTCTAACCCTTTTTACAAATTATTTCTATCGCAAATACAAATAAAGTTGTAAATTTTTTAAAGTGCACACGGACTTTATGGACACCCTATATATATATATATATATATATATATATATATATATATGATAATATGAAATGGACTTAGTCCAACAATTACTTTAATATATTTTCTGTTTGTACGTTGTTTTTATGGATACAAATATTTAAGTAAATAGTGTGTTTATAATAAACATTTACCGGCCTGAATGCCCGAGAAATTTCATAGAAAATGTGTCTCCTCCGACAGGAATCGAACCTATATCCTACATGGAACCGTCATTTGGCATTACGTGCTATACCAGTTAGCTACAAAGGCCGTAAGGAATTGTAAATGTAGGACAACCTTATACTTAAGTAAAATAATAACAATAATAATATTTATTAAAAATTAATTGCAGGAAATAAAAAAATTTTACGGAAACATTTTTTTACAATTATGTATTTTGTTACATAACAAATAAATAAAAATAATATAAATTTTTATGCTATATTCGATTTGTTATTAGGTATTTTTCTCCTTTGTTATTGGCAGCATTTTAGAATATTTTTGCACTGCTAAGTTCCCTAAGTTGAACAAATTGAGGCTATTTCGTTCTCCCCTTGTTATCTCTCTTTTCTATTGCTATTTTTAGATCGATGTCTTCCCGATATTTTGATTCCATTCCATTGTAAAAATAAAGCCCGTGAAAGGTAATATTTTAGATTAATATACGACCTAAAATAAAATGCTTTGCATACCATAATGATTTCACTATACTTCTGTAAAAAAAAGTGAAATGATATTCCGCAGACAAATCTACGGTTTATGTTACCTCATCTCATTGTATGGTTACGTGCTATAAACCTAAATTGAGCTTGAAATATTGGGTAATTGGGTCTAATTTTTGTAAAATACTTGGATATGATATAATGAATAATTTGCAGTGAAAAAACAATGATCGATTTTTTTGTTGAATACGCCTATCCTCCGCCAAACTCGTCATATCTCATGTGAACTAGCATAAATAGCCGTCAAAAATGACCGTTTTGAAGAAGTATTGTTGAATACGACCCCTCCTCCGCCGAATGCTTCATATACACTCTGTCTCTCTGTCTCTCTCTCTATCTATCTATCTATCTATCTATCTATATATATATATATATATATATATATATATATATATATGTATATATATATATATATATATGTATATATATGTATATATAAGTTTTTTAAACATCTAAAATATTACTACAGTTAGATTTACGTTAGAAATATTCAAACACAGTTGCATTCCATATGACGTGACGTCCGCGTCTCGCGACGGACGCTACTTAATGTAACCAAACTTCTGAAAACAGTCATTTCTGATGAAAGATCGGGGCCGATCTGAAATACCAAATATATATATATATAAATATAAATATATACTTTCACAAAAAAAACATTCAATTTTTTTTAATTTGCAACTTTTCATTTGTTTATATATATATATATATATATATATATATATATATATATATATATATATATATATATATATATATGTAAATGAACGTATGTATATGTGAGATTTACATAAGTGCATGTGTGGTATATATATATATATATATATATATATATATGATAAAACAAAATCTTTAATATTGCCTTCAAATATTACTCCATCTTAATTTAAAACCTAAACTTTAAGTAAAAAAGATTACCCATCTAAAAATAGTCACAAATTACATTCATGAATTAGATTCAAACTGATAGAGATGTTACCATAACAATCATTTACAATATTGATAGATTAATATCGGTAAACTGTTATATTTTAAATAATTTCTTTTAATGTACTTTCTATGAATGTGTTTTTAAATATACTATTTAACTCATATTAAATCCCTAAATTATTTGTAAAAGAGTTAAATATTTAAATTGCTAGCAAACATCAAATTAATTTCTGCGGTGATTTTTTAAACTTTTAAATTACTATCAAACATTGAAATCTACCACCCCTCCTCTTCCTTCGTAAAACCTAATTACAGCTTCTTTCTCTTTACTTCCTCTTTCTTTCTTTCTTTCTTTTTCTTTTTTTTTTCTCTCTTTTCCCCCTTCCCTTTCAATATATCACCTCCGTTACGTTAACCGATTAAATAGGTCAAAGTCTGGTCCCTCCTACCCTAATACTAAGTATGATAGATAGAAATATTAAAATAAACCCCCTCTAAACTCGATCATGTCTCTCACACCACTCCTCACTACCCTCTCTTTAAATTACATAAGCTTAATACTATCCGTAAAAAGCGTAAATGTTCATTTCATTTTCCGTTTCACCTTTTGGAAGTGAAGTCTGATGATCCAGCGTCCTTTAAAAGGGCTATGTTGAAATAAATTATTTCATGGATCATTAAAGTGGTCTGTTTTTCTTTAATATATATATATATATATATATATATATATATATATATATATATATATATATATATATATATATTATAAAGAGATAATCATACATTGGATCAATTAGCAATATTAATGCAATTAATGGCGAAATCTCTTCGCTAATAGACTTAATATAAGCATTAACCTACTAACAATCCACCGAATGATGCGATCCTTATGTATAAAATTGTTGTCAGATGGATCTGGTGTAGTTTTTAAACCAGTAAGTACTTTCAAGGACTTCATTTCCTCATCGTCAGGCTGTAATTTTTTCCTATTAGCGAAGAGATTTCGCCATTAATTGCCTTAATATTGCTAATTGATTCAATGTATGATTATCTCTTTAGAATATAAAATATATGCTGCATAATATATATATATATATATATATATATATATATATATATATATATATATACCTATCGGATCACAGCTCCATTAGAACCCATTTAAACACACACAAAAATTTACCAGACTCCATTAGAAATATACTAGTAGAAAACACAAATATATTAATTGCTTCCACCCGTAAAAAAAGGTTAAAAATAATGGAGGCTTTAATAATAAAAAAGAAAAAGCCTACCCTCAACAATATTAACTACGAACAAAGCCACAACGTGCTAACCGTATTCGGAAATTAAAACACCACTACTACACACTAAGACATATACATAATGCACACACTCAATTAAGCTGAAATATCGAATCATCCTTGATAATGGCTAAAGGTATAGCCGAAAGCGCTCGGAAAAATAAAACATTTGGACAGTTCTTACACACCCTTTGTCCAGCAAAGAAAGCTCTTGCTCGTACACAAGAAAAATTAAACCGTAGTACCTTGTCTGTCGTTTTTAATGAAACTTGCATATATATATATATATATATATATATATATATATATATATATATATATATATATATATATACGATGCGATGCGATGAGAACGAAAGTAATATATAAAATATATAAATTCTAACGTTCGCAGCGTTAATTCAAAAAAGAGCTCGATACAGGTAGTAGAGCGATAATTATAATATAATTTCTGAGATATGCAGTTAAAATGCACTGAAACCAAGTTGCATTTTTGTTGTGAGTAAAATGGTTTTGTCTATATGATAAAATTATAATAAATAAATATATATATATATATTCCTGCTTTCCTGTCAAATACGGTTGTCAAAAAATTTAGATGCTTTGTCAATAGTCGTTATATGCCCTTGTGAATCCTTTTCTTTTATTGTAGACAACTTGTGTCTTAGTGGCTTTATCGCCTTGCCCGTGGTGAAATGATTAAAAACGTAGGATAAAGAGAAAAATAAAGAAATACCTCTAGATAACAAAGGAGCGTTCATTGTACTGTGTATCTAAATAACTTCACTGTACTCTGTCGTGACAGATACAACTGGGTCGCACTATCATTTGCATTGTGTTGGTCTTGTCACGGTATAATTAATTTGACAGTTAATAAGATCGGAGTGTGTAGCAACTGGGAAGAGATCAGGTCGAAAGGCGGGGGCTAGAGAAATTTTATTTTATTTTTTTTTTTACTTTTATTTTTCGTTATACGAACACCTCCCATAATAATTGGTTTAGACAGCAATACATATTTTGAACAGCAGCTGGTAGAGGATACATTTATATCTTCAAATTTTTTGTACACTGTTCTCACAAAGACAAAACAAAAACAACATATGAGTAAGAATTCTCGATTAACGAGATTTCAGAAAGAAAAAAAAATCGGATTGTTGTCAGCAAGTGAAATATCCCAAGATGCGAGTTACGTATTGGAGAGATCATGCCGAATATGTACAGAAGTTTAAATGCCGAACAATATGACGCCTAAGGCGCTATGGAATACCAAAAGATGCCTTCCAAAAGCTCAGCACAGTATTAAGAAACGGGAAAAATTTGGTTAGAACCAAGCAAAGAGTACCGAACTCTTATGTAATACAACTCCTCCTATATGGAAGCGAATGCTGGCCAATCTCCGCACAGATGAAGAAGAGAAGTGAATCAACAGAAATATTGTTCTACAGAAGGATACTGAGAATATCATGGACTGTACATGCGAGCAATGACGGCGTTTTAGAGAAAAGAAAAAACAAAAACGACAATTATACTTAAAATCAAGAAGAGACGGTTGAAATTTCTAGAGTATGTAAAGAGGAAAGAAGGCTTAGAAAATATGAAACTCACATGACAGATTTATGTCAAGAGGGACAGAGTAGAACAACGTATAATCTACCTAAGGAGATTGAATAAATAGAGGGTGGAGTAAGGTTTAGGATAGATAACAAAAATAAAATATTTATTAATAGCTGCAAAGAACACAGTCCTCTCCGGTCTTTTGAGCAGGAGTAGAGGGTTAACCGTTGTTTCCTGATGACCTGATGAGAGATCGACGTCAAGTATGTACAGAAGTTTAAATGACGGACAATATGACACCTAAGGCGCAATGGAATAGCAAAAGATGCCTTCCAAAAGCTATGCAAAGTATTAAGAAACAGGAAAATTGGGTTAGAAACAAAGAAAAAGACTACTGCAATATCACTCAGGAATTGCGGTTTATGTTCACTTACTTGCTTTTATTATTGGCAAAAGCATGAATCCATCATTTCTAACCCCCTAGCTATGGAAAATAGCAGGGCAGATGGGTTCTACAGACTTGGTTAGCAACAGGAAAACTGAATTGAAACCAGCTTGGAGAGAGTTGCGCTTCGTCAGCCAATATTGCCCAAGACTCAACACTTCTGCTGCAGTACATATGATGTCCCTACGACTCTTATAGGTTACGGGACTTGGGATCGATCCTGGGCAGTCTTCCGATATGGCAACTCCCCTCTAATACTACTAAAATACCTCATAAATCTAATTACAAAAATTACTAAAGTTTGTTAAACTCAACGATACATCATATAATACTTGTGCTTCTGCCTGCTGTTTCTTAGTTTGCACGACCGGTACGCCGTTCCAATGCCTAATAAATAATGGACTATTCCGTTTCGATCACGTGAGAAGACAAAAGACATATCAGAGACGCTACATCGTTTGACAGAATTTTGTATTTTTAAAGCAACAACTCTTGGTTTCATTTGAACCTCTTTACTTTAATTTCATATCTTATATTAATTTTATTCTTTACTGCGTCCTTTGTTTTAATTTTAAATATTGTCTTAAAAATTGCATCGGCTTGTGTGTGTGTATATATATATATATATATATATATATATATATATATATATATATATATATATATATACACACACACACACACACACATATATATATATATATATGTGTGTGTGTGTGTGTGTGTGTGTGTGTGTGTATAATATTATTTGATAATTAGTAGGCATAATTCCAAAGAGTACATAAATCCAAAATGAGCTTAATGTAGGAACAGAGTAATTATAATAATGATAAAAGCGGAAATTTTTAAAGTCTACGCTTTCATCAATATATATATATGTGTGTGTGTGCGTGTGTGTGTGTGTGTGTGTGTGTGTGTGTGTGTGTGTGTGTGTGTGTGTGTGTACATACATACATATATATATATATAGCTTTAAAGTGTGCTATATTTATGGGATAAAGTGCTCAATATCAGAGACAGAGCTTATATAAATATAAAATTGAACATTGAAGTCAACACTCAGAGGCGACAGGATGTTTCGTGCTAAACGCAATCGTCAGGCCGCCTGACGATTGCGTCTAGCAGACTGTCGCCTTTGAGTGTTGACTTCAATGTTCAATTATATATATATATCATTAATATATGTATTAATTGTGAAGATATATACGTTGCTTTAGTGAAAGAAAGAAAAATAGACGTGTTTAATGTCTCCTGCTAATACTTCATAAATAATGGACTATTCCGTTTTGATCACGTGAGATGACAAATGACCAATGAAAAGACGATACTTGAATATTTGCGAATGTAAAAGAAAAAACGAAGGAAAAATTGATGCGTTTAACACCTGTTTCACGGAAATGAAAAAAGTTGCTGATTTCAAATCTCATTTGTACCCCCTTACTTCTTAAAATAACAACCAGCATTCATATTTATGATTCTTATTGCAATATTCTGTTAAACATGTTACGCTCAAATATGTAACGATGCGATAGGAGAATTTCTACTGATATTTATTTTTTGTAGAACTCCCCGTCTGTGAAATATTCATGGGTTAAAACTAGTTAATAATCTAGGCTATAATTTTACAAATATGAAAGTTGCACTCGTAGTTAACACACATAAATATGGACAGCTCTATTTTCTTTTTCTCCGGATGTGGGCTCTATTCGAGTTCCATAAGTGGCATCCTAACGTAAATTCCCCATTCAGTGACACAAACAGAGAATGGGCTCCCATTAAAACGTAGTACCTGGAATGAAAAAAATATCCGAATTTGAGAATTCCAAACACCATTATATCTCAGTTAATATATCCTCCCCCTGTTTCCAATGTTGACATCGCCTTTTACCATCTCTCTCTCTCTCTCCATATATATATATATATATATATATATATATATATATATATATATATATATATATATATATATATATAGTTATACACGTTTGGAAAAACCTTAGGTGTTTAGGCTTGTAATTGAACAAACCAATGCCCAAAGGGAAAATAAGGGATAAAAAAGAAAAACTAAGAACATTAAATTGAGGCGAAAACAATCGTCCAGAATCCAAGGTCAGAGTTCAAAGAAAAAACCCTCCAAAACAAGTAAAGCTAGTGTAACTATGGAAAGTGCTCAATACACTAAGTAGAGCAAATCTGAATATGAACCTGAAGCTGGCTCTTTAGGTTCATATATATATATATATATATATATATATATATATATATATATATGTATATATATATGTATGTATGTAAGCAAATATGTGGATATAGATCCGATAGTATGAGGAAAAATATGGAAAAACAAAAAATCCGAATATGCAAATTTACTGTTTTTAATGTTGTTTCAAGAAGAAGATCTACTAGACCGAAACATCTGACGTCGACATTGAAACAAAATTAAAAACAGTACACTTGCATATTCGGATTTTTTTGTTTTTACATATTTTTCCTCATATATATATATATATATATATATATATATATATATATATATATATATATAATGATGGAGAGAGACACGTGGTCGACTGCTTATAACATTCGCATTCGAACCTGGGTTGTCATGGTCAGAATGCGAATGTTATATATATATATATATATATATATATATATATATATATATATATATATATATATATATATTTACATTACGCGAATCAATGATTCACGTAATGTAAATTGAACCTGCACCACATAATTGATATTAAAATAACCGATCCGACGTGCGAATTCCTGATAATAACTGTGACATTACTCTATTTATTGAACAATTTAGTTCATGCCACCTTTACTAAAAAAAGCGTTCTTCAACAAAAGAATTCTCATATTACTATATTAGTACAAGAACGCACAATTTTAAAATTAAAAAAATTCAACCTCATCGTCGTGACTGCACGCTCCAAAAGAATTTCTTACAGTTAACAATATCACATTTCTAAAAAAACAGTTTTCGGATTACACTTTATCTTTCGATGCCCTGTTATTACCTGGATGTAAAAAAACTTGCCTATTTCCCTACCTGAGGATGATCGTATGAAACGTTTGAAAGCTAGTAGTAAAAAAAAACCTGATAAAACCGGAATTTATAAACAAGGATCATACCATTCAGTAACGGATTCGAGGTAATGTATTTTATTATCAAAAATTGTTTGCGAGAATGATTCTTGCCATTTATATCATTAACTTCATTATCTGCTTTTCGTATGAATGATTTGCGTAATATATATATATATATATATATATATATATATATATATATATATATATAAATTCTGGATTTAATAAATATATTGTCCAAACTTTTGGGACGGAGCTATTTGACAAGACTTCTGGCCAATTTCAAGGTCAAAGGGCCTTTATACATGACATTCGTTTTTTGATTTTGGTGAGCTGTAAACAACGTCAGCAGAGGAATTGTTCCACAAAGAAGACAATTTACTTTTGTCTGTGAATAAAAATATTTTCAACGTACTGTCTTCTTTTGCAAAAAATCCTAGTTCAGTGATGATTATTTATCACATATTGAACTCCACGCAGTAAAACATTCAAATGATAATATTAATTAATTAACTACTTTGTAACTTCGTGTCGGGGTAGATATTTATAGACCCAGCCTCGTATAAATGTTTATACCAATACTAATACATTTGAATACTTCTGTCATTTCTCTTTCATTGTTTCTTTCACTGAAAGCAAGTAGCGTCTCTGATATGTCCTTTGTGTTCACACGTGATCAAAACGGAACTGTCCATTATTTATAAGCTATTAACAGGAGACGCTAAACACTTTTTCTGTCTATCTATCTATCTATCTATCTATCTATCTATCTATCTTGCTTGTTTGCTTTTTTCTTGCTTTCATTTTCTCACTGAATCTAGAAACAATAAAAATTGAAAATCAAACCATTAATTAATAACCGTGTGTCAGGAAACTATTTTATTCATCTACCCTCCTAAGGAAGTTCATGTTATTGCTAATACATTTATCTTTAATTTGCTCATTCCAAACAATTAAAAAGTCATTTTTCCTTGCCTTAGATTTGCTAAAGACATTGGCTGTCCCACCAAACCTATTATAAGCTTGATAAATAACAAAAGCACGCATACGATTTTAGCCGAACCGAAATTTACCCGAACATCTAACAGGAATCTCAGAAGACTTCTGTCAATATACACGAGTTCCGCTTAGTTTTTTATAACGTCATTAGGCGTTCGTTATCTATGGACAGTGTGCTATTTTTTGTTATTAGGACTTGTTTTTGTGGTATGGAGTTTACAGACCTCGTGCAGAAAAGGCCTAAGTCTCCGCCTTTCGAGGTGTAAGATTACACGCTACGGGGCGTGTAAGGAAAGCTAAAAGAAACTCCCGCGGTGACCAACGTATTGATTCTATAGAAGGGATTTCGAAACAATAACGAAAGCTGTAGAAACAGTCTTTACACGGATTCAATTCCCATAAACCCAACACACACACGCCCACACATTAATCACCCAAAAAATAACATACTGCGACTCGGTGGGTGGCTTTTCAGCAGCTCAAAGAAACTAATAAAAACCTTGTTTCAACTTGTTTTCGTGGATGTATAAATAAAGCAGGGGTGACAGAACGTTTGTTCTCGTGTTAAATGATTTCAACCGAGATATAAAATGGGAAAATATTATTTGAATAGCTTAAAAGAAATATTTTTCAATTATCACTGAGTTAATTAGATCTACCACCGTATGGCGTCGCAAATATTCCAAATCTAAAAATTTCCGACAGGTCTCACCTTCACGTCTAGAACCCGCCATGCCACTTATATATTAGCAAAACATGCACAATTCCTCCGTATTCCATCGAAGTATGTTCCACTCAAATAGCATCTTCCCCCAAACCACTGCCATGTGGAACAGACTCCCAAGAGGATGTTTCCCCGATCAGTACAATCTTAATCTGTCTGGAGTTAACCGTTATCTTCCCCTCCTATCCATATAAATTACCCCTTAACGTGACCTCTCCTCCTCGGATGGACCCCAGGTCTTTTACAGGGTGAACCTTACTGTAAAAAAATGTCTTCGAGAGTCTGTGAAGTCATATTCAAATGTAATTTTCATAGGTTACCCGTGTAATGTCATTAAGTGTTACTGTTTAGAAATGGTAAATTCACAGGCTGCGTTTAATGTACAGATAGGCGGAGGCTTTTTTACTCTCTCATGGCGATCTCTCTGCTTCCGGAAGGAGAGAAACCTATGTCGAAGGGCAGAATATCGTTTGGCGAGCTAGACAAACCCGACCCCGTGTAGACGCGGTCTGCGAGCAATTTTCGTTAAAACTAACCTTGTGCCATTTCTTGCTTTGTGGGGAACTTTGTAAATAGACAGAAGCGAAATGGGTCTTTGGCACTTGAAGATCGAGCGCCAGTCGAAATGCACAAGCGCATGAAACTTGCAAGTATTCGAATAACACATCGAGATTAAGTGTTTTATAGTACTGTAGAATTTGTTTCTGAATCAACACTCAATATTATTTAAGATAAAAGAATTACTTTTCATTGTGATAACAATTTTATTATTTTATAGTCTCAAGCTTGAATATTTTTATAGGATCGGGGTCATTGTTTATCAATTCACCCTTGTATTTATGAAGAAAAACATATTGACTCCTTTTTGAAGACAGGTTAATTATTCTATCAGTTCTAAAAATTGTTTTACGGTATTAGATACCTTGTTTATTAATGAAAACACGTACAAGTTTTGTTTTGTATTTTATTTCATGTTAATTTTGTACCATTTCTCTACAGAGAATATGGCTAAATTTGAATGACTCCTGCTGGTTAGCCTTCTTAGATGAAGCATTGTCAATTATTATTCATTTTCCACTAGTATTTCTTTCATCTTCATTTCTCTTGCTTTTTATTGCAACTGCCATCCATAAGAAGTAGAAGTAGAGAATATAGCTATATGGCTAAATTTGAATGACTCCTGCTGGTTAGCCTTCTTAGATGAAGCATTGTCAATTATTATTCATTTTCCACTAGTATTTCTTTCATCTTCATTTCTCTTGCTTTTTATTGCAACTGCCATCCATAAGAAGTAGAAGTAGAGAATATAGCTATATGGCTAAATTTGAATGACTCCTGCTGTTAGCCTTCTTAGATGAAGCATTGTCAATTATTATTCATTTTTCACTAGTATTTCTTTCATCTTCATTTCTCTTGCTTTTTATTGCAACTGCCATCCATAAGAAGTAGAAGTAGAGAATATAGCTATATGGCTAAATTTGAATGACACCTGCTGGTTAGCCTTCTTAGATGAAGTATTGTCAATTATTATTCATTTTTCACTAGTATTTCTTTCATCTTCATTTCTCTTGCTTTTTATTGCAACTGCCATCCATAAGAAGTAGAAGTAGAGAATATAGCTATATGGTTAAATTTGAATGACACCTGCTGGTTAGCCTTCTTAGATGAAGTATTGTCAATTATTATTCATTTTCCACTAGTATTTCTTTCATCTTCATTTCTCTTGCTTTTTATTGCAACTGCCATCCATAAGAAGTAGAAGTAGAGAATATAGCTATATGGTTAAATTTGAATGACACCTGCTGGTTAGCCTTCTTAGATGAAGCATTGTCAATTATTATTCATTTTCCACTAGTATTTCTTTCATCTTCATTTCTCTTGCTTTTTATTGCAACTGCCATCCATAAGAAGTAGAAGTAGAGAATATAGCTATATGGCTAAATTTGAATGACTCCTGCTGGTTAGCCTTCTTAGATGAAGCATTGTCAATTATTATTCATTTTCCACTAGTATTTCTTTCATCTTCATTTCTCTTGCTTTTTATTGCAACTGCCATCCATAAGAAGTAGAAGTAGAGAATATAGCTATATGGCTAAATTTGAATGACTCCTGCTGTTAGCCTTCTTAGATGAAGCATTGTCAATTATTATTCATTTTTCACTAGTATTTCTTTCATCTTCATTTCTCTTGCTTTTTATTGCAACTGCCATCCATAAGAAGTAGAAGTAGAGAATATAGCTATATGGCTAAATTTGAATGACACCTGCTGGTTAGCCTTCTTAGATGAAGTATTGTCAATTATTATTCATTTTTCACTAGTATTTCTTTCATCTTCATTTCTCTTGCTTTTTATTGCAACTGCCATCCATAAGAAGTAGAAGTAGAGAATATAGCTATATGGTTAAATTTGAATGACACCTGCTGGTTAGCCTTCTTAGATGAAGTATTGTCAATTATTATTCATTTTCCACTAGTATTTCTTTCATCTTCATTTCTCTTGCTTTTTATTGCAACTGCCATCCATAAGAAGTAGAAGTAGAGAATATAGCTATATGGTTAAATTTGAATGACTCCTGCTGTTAGCCTTCTTAGATGAAGCATTGTCAATTATTATTCATTTTTCACTAGTATTTCTTTCATCTTCATTTCTCTTGCTTTTTATTGCAACTGCCATCCATAAGAAGTAGAAGTAGAGAATATAGCTATATGGCTAAATTTGAATGACTCCTGCTGGTTAGCCATCTTAGATGAAGCATTGGCAATTATTATTCATTTTCCACTAGTATTTCTTTCATTTTCATTTCTCTTGCTTTTTATTGCAACTGCCACCCATAAGAAGTAGAAGTAGAGAATATATCTATATGGCTAAATTTGAATGACTCCTGCTGCTTAGTCTTCCTAGATGAAGCATAATTACTTTTTAATGACATCATCCCTATTTTTTAGTCTCTTTTTCGTTGATATCCTAACAGTGATTTATGTTCCCTTTCCATAACTCATTTGCGGTCACATCCGTAGTGTTTTATTTGTAGTTATTTCAATTTGCTTTTTGAAATAGCAGCTCATTTTTGTTTTTCCACAGTTTCGTATCTGTCAGACAAATTATTATTATTATTTTTATTTCGTTTGATATCTAGCGTTTACACATTTTTTTCCGAGTCCCGCCCAGGGACCTAAGGTTAGAAATGGCATCATGACACTTTCCACTGAAAAAAAAATAAATAAATAAAATAATTACATAGAAAAGCCCTTCGTAAAGTGCGGCTGTACTTGTCAGAACAATTTTTTGTATCTCTTTGAGGCATGGATTTCCAGGGATCCCTTCAATCAGCCTACTGGAATCTTTTCCAACCATTCCAAGGGCTCCAACTACAACAGGAATTGTTGATGTTCCCATGTGCCACATTTTTGAGATTTCTATTTCAAGGTCCTTGTATTTTGACAGTTTTTCGTATATCTTCAAAGATACATTACAGTCTGCAGGGACTGCCATATCAATAAGGAGGCACTTATTTTGTTTGTGGTCATTAATAACAATGTCTGGGCGGTTGGCTTTGATTGTTCTGTCAGTGTGTATTGTGAAGTCCCATAGAATTGTAACAGGTCTTATCTCCGTAACCGGGTCAGGGTGGTGTTCGTACCAGTTTCTTTCAGTTTCCTTCCCATAGGAGTTGCAAATTTGCCAGTGCAGATATTGGCCCACGCTCTCATGCCGGGTTTTATATTCAGTGGGTGCCAATATCGTGCAACCTGATATAAGATGATCAATGGTTTCTGGATATTTTTCAAAGAATCTGCATCTTGTTCTAACACAGTATTTTAGTATATGTGCTTGATAATTCCTAGTTAAGCATGTTATTATTATTATTATTATTATTATTATTATTATTATCGTCGTTTTTTTTGTCTTTTTTTGTTTTTGTTTTTTGTTTTTGTTTTTTTTATGATTACTTACATTATTTACATTATTCGGACTGTTATCCTCATCTTCCTTGCCACATTCACTACGTTTCGGGCGTTGTACGCCCCGGCTTTCTTCAGGTGACTGGATCTTTGAGATGATGTATTATGTTTACTTGCGTTGTTTAAATTCTTCGGACTGTTATCCTCATCTTCATTACCATATTCACAATGTTTCGGTCGTTGTACGCTCCGGCCTTCTTCAGGTGATTGGATCTCTGAGATGAGGTATTATGATTACTTACATTATTCGGACAGTTATCCTCATCTTCCTTGCCACATTCACTACGTTTCGGGAGTTGTACGCTCCGGCTTTCTTCAGGTGACTGGATCTTTGAGATGAGGTATTATGATTACTTGCATTGTTTAAATTATTCGGACTGTTATCCTCATCTTCATTACCATGTTCACAATCTTTCGGCCGTTGTACACTTCGGCTTTCTTCAGGTGATTGGATCTCCGAGATGAGGTATTATGATTAATTACATTATTTACATTATTCAAACTGTTATCTCCATCTTCCTTGCCACATTCACTACGTTTCGGTCGTTCTACGCTCCGGTCTTCTTCAGGTGATTGTATCTTTGAGATGAGGTATTATGATTACTTACATTATTTAAATTATTCAGACTGTTATCCCCATCTTCCTTGCCACATTCACTACGTTTCGGTCGTTCTATGCTCCGGTTTTCTTCAGGTGATTGGATCTTTGAGATGAGGTATTATGATTACTTACATTATTTACATTATTCAGACTGTTATCCCCATCTTCCTTGCCACATTCACTACGTTTCGGGCGTTGTACGCTCCGGCTTTCTTCAGGTGACTGGATCTTTGAGATGATGTATTATGTTTACTTGCATTGTTTAAATTCTTCGGACTGTTATCCTCATCTTCATTACCATATTCACAATCTTTCGGCCGTTGTACACTCCGGCTTTCGTCCGGTGATTGGATCTCCGAGATGAGGTATTATGTTTACTTACATTATTTACATTATTCAGACTGTTATCTCTACTCTCCTTGCCACATCCACTACGTTTCGGTCGTTGTACGCTCCGGCCTTCTCCAGGTGATTGGATCTCTGTGATGAGGTATTATGATTACTTACGTTATTTACATTACCTCTGATTGTTATTCTCATCTTCATTCCCATATTCTCAACGTTTCGGCCGCAGTACGCTCCTGCCTTCTTCAGGTGATTGTATCTCTCAGATGACTTTGTCTGGGAGCTTTTATTTAAGCATTTCACCCCAAGCAAGGGGTTACAGTGAGTGAGAGCAAGATTAAAGGGGGGGTATTGAGGAAAGGATATAGAAGACTGACGGTGATTAGAATCAAGGCATGAGATGTCGATTGACATTATATTTGAATATTTTTAAGATTATAGCTCTCAGAGAAGCAGGTAAAAAGAAGAGAGTTCTACTATCTGGAAGTTAGAGAGAAGAAGCTTTTGGAGTAGAAGAGACGGCTACATTTAACTGTTTCGACAGCGAAATGGTTGGACCGAGATGTCAGGCTAATAGCACATTTAAATTCATGCAGTTTGGATACCAGTGAAAGTTTTGTCCTCAGATTAGCTGCCAAGAAAATATATGTATTTGCTACCCTCGAAAATGACATTCAATCAGTTGTTAACTGGGGCAAGTAATGACTATACACAGTATCATAGTTAGAATAGAGAAACTTTTGACCACCATCAGCATGGCTGATGTTAACCTCTTTTGTTTGAAATCTATATATCCTACTAACACAAACACACACAGACGTATGAATTTAAACGCAGTATTAGTTTCACGGTAAGGTCTCGTCATTTTACAGTTGAAATGGTTAGAAGTAACCGTAAGTTCTATGTTAATCTTTTCTTCTAGTATCAGATTTCTCGCTTGTGTAACACTCTTCCGGCTTTTTGCTTCCCAGTCAAATTTCATCTTCAAAAAATTTAATGCAATGTCAATCGTTATCTACAGTCTTCTTTCAAAAATTTTGAACTTAAGAAAACTCATAAATGAATATTTATATTTAAATAAAGTCCAGACGAAACACGTCGGATTGGATAAGATGAGTTTTTTCGTCTGTCTTTATTCATTCATATATATATATATATATATATATATATATATATATATATATATATATATATATATATATATATATATATATATGTAAGATATTTTTGAAGGTACAAAATTTTATCACAGCAATAAAAGTGTGAAGCTTGATATTACTAGACATATTAAAAACGGGCGAAGCAACCGGTTTCGCTCCCGCTCTTCAGACTTCCAACTGGAGATTTAATTTAAATTAAAAAACACAGAAAATGTACAATGAAAAGGAAATGTGGAGGAGGAGAAAGAAAATAAATATGAGCAAAAGGGTCTAGAGGCAAATGACAGCGAGCTCCAACAACCACTCACGCTGTTTGCACAAGGAAGGCTTGCGGGACCCGATGTAAAGTGCCTCCAGCACCTTAAGGTGAAATAACTCGTGTGACCGGGACAAAACGGTGAACCGGTCAACTAAGCTCTTTAATAGGTGCTCACATATGGCGGAACCGTAGGTGTTAGAGACGAGTCTATTCAACGGCAAGGTGTGGTTCCTGATGTTGGTAGGAACGTGCTGTTTAATTTTCATGTCTAGGCGTTGTATATATATATATATATATATATATATATATATAACTATGAACGTAAAGAGCCAGGTAAACCTACCTAGGTTTCATCTACGCGGATCGTCAGGGTCCGAGCCTGCGTACCCTGGCGATCCGCGTAGGAGAAACCTAGGTATGTTTGCCTGGCTCTTTACGTTCATACTTAGATTTGCTCTACTTAATGTATTCAGCACTTTGCTTAGTTACTTTTGCTTTACTCGTTTTGTAGGTTTTTTCTTTGGACTCTGAGCTTGAATTCTGGACGATTGTTTTCGCCTCAATTTCATGTTCTTAGTTCTTTCTTTTTTTTATCCCTTATTTTCCCTTGGGCATTGGTTTATTCAATCACAAGCCAAAACCCCTAAGGTTTTTCCAGACGAGTATAACTATTTATATTCATATTATTATCATCATATATATATATATATATATATATATATATATATTCTCCTTAGTACTGACAACTTCGAAAATTAGAAAAACATGATAATAATTAAACTGACTTTATCGGTTTATACTCTTGGGAAAGGTATGAATCCTCTTCTTCTCCCTCCAGCTGTTGGTAAATAGCAGGAAAGCCTGGGTTCTATAGCTTTGGATAGCAAATGGTCTAGGAGTAGGACAACTCTGAATTCAAAATTTGCGAAGGGAAGTTTGGGGACATTGTGGCACGTAGTGCACCATGTCTCTGTTTTCAGCCCTTCAAAAAGTGTGGTTGGTTCTATAATCAAATCATATGTGCTGGTGTCTGGGCTGTCGGTTCATAGGAACTGAGTTGCTTGATTCTCATACGTCAAATTTGACGCGAGAGTCCAGAATATATATATATATATATATATATATATATATATATATATATATATATATATATATATATATATTGTTATGGGAACTTACCTGTAACAACAATGAACTCTTCCTGACACTATAAAGACTGCGCCTCTCAAGAGAGGCGACAGAACGAAGTGGAACGAGTCAGGACGGAACGAGTCGAGACAATAGTAGTTCACTCATAACCAGACTGACAGTCATACTAACACCTTCAACTTCTTGTATTATTATTCTGTTTAATATATCTTTGTTATTCATACTCTTCTGTTCGTGTTGTTCTTCCTTGGTCCTAACCTTGGACCATAAGAGTGGCGACGAGGATTGAAGAAACGAAATTCTACGCGGAGAACTCTAAAAGTATATTGAACAAACGAATTCTACGAGGAGTATACTGAAGAAACGAAATTCTACGCGAATATTGAAAAAAAAAAAACAAGTTCTACGCGGAGAACCTACAAAAAAACTTTTTGCTATCGGTCGTCCGTTACAGAGGCGACGTAGGTAGTGAGAAAAAAACAAAAAAAAAACAAGTTCTACGCGAACATAAAAAAAAGAAAAAAGAGAAAGATTTCTTTTTGGACTCAAACTTTACAGTGGTAACAAAGACACAAGTTCTACGCAGGAAAATTTTTTTCGTACTAAGCTTCCAGAACAACAGGTAACAAAGACCTGAAGTCTACAAAATGGAAAAAATAGTTACACATAATTACGGTAAACATGGAAGATTTTAAGGTAACCATATTGGAACTTATGAAAATGCAATTTGAGCATCAAAAGAGAAACGAACAGAAGCATCTTGAACTACAAGAATTACTACTACGGGCAGTAACAAATAAAGGGCAAAATTCTGAAAATGAAGCGGCATTCTCGCAAAATGCTATATGGAGCTAAATCAAAGACTTCACTTATGCACCGGACGAAGACAAAACCTTCGCGGCTTACTTCAGAAGATATGAAGATTTATATGAGTTTGATAGCGGGAATAGGTCAGTCGCGAAAAAAGTACGTCTACTACTGAGGAAGCAGAAAAAAAAAGAAAAATACTGGATTTTAAAATTAAACACATATAAACTAGGGTTAAACAAAGACTTGGGAATTTTAAATCTGTATAAATATTTCAATAGTTAAAAAGATTTATTTTTAGATATAGTTAAAAAAAACTTTTTAAACAACATCTAAAATATTATTATCGTTAGATTTACGTTAGAAATATTCAAAAACAGTTGCATTCCACATCACGTGACGTCCGCGTCTCGCGACGGACGCTACTTGTAAACAAACTTCTGAATACAGTTATTTAATTTATTTCTGATGAAATATCGGGGCGATCTGAAATATGAAATATATATATATATAAATATAAATAAATACGTTCACTAAAAAACCATTCAATTTTTTTTAATTTGAAAATTTTCAGTCGTTTTCTCCATATTACATACATATCAAGAAAATATACGTCTCTCCTCATTATGCTATATATATATATATATATATATATATATATATATATATATATATATATATATATATATAAGAGAGTATGTATTTAGGGATAAGGTATACTTTTCCAATTTTCGGATAACGTGTTCGGTACTGTCCACGAATATGTGGATAGATTGAAGATCATATTTTATTATTATTTTATTCAAATACTTTCGACTATTCCAATTAATATCAAAAATTAATGTTGCGTCTGTGTGTTAGTTACATTTTCTTTCTCTACATCCTGGTATTCTTGGGGAAGGTGAACGCGTGAAATAGCCTACGATGACGTCATCCAAAACGGTTACTGAGAACGAGGCTAAACAAAAAGAATGTCATTCATCTTTTTAGTTATTTGATTTTTTTTTAAATTTATTATTTTATTTTATTTATTTGTATTTTTCCTTATACTTATCTAATAAAGGGTGTCCATGAAGTTCGTGTACACTTTAAAAAATTTACAACTTTATTTGTATTTGCGATAGAAATAATTTGTAAAAAGGATTAGAAAGAAGTAAATCTATATTTATGAAGTTTTTATTGAAATTTTATTTAAGTTTCCACATGTCCGCCATCATTAGCAATACAAAGGTTAATACGATTTTGCAGTTCAAGGAAAACATTTGCCAACTGATTTACAGTAATGCCTGAAATCACATTAGTTATTTTAGCTATACTTAAAACTAGGTACATTAAAATTTATTACATTTTTTACAGATTATTTCTATCGCAAATACAAATAAAGTTATAAAATTTTTTTAAGTGCACACGAACTTTATGGACACCCTGTATATGTATGTGTACACTAAATATATCACATACACTTCAAGATACCGGCTCCGGTGTTAAATGATATTTAATGTGGGATTCTATATTTTTAAGTCTTTCCTTGCAGTGGAAGGTGTACAATATTTGTGTCTTATCCCCTAAATTTCTGTCTTACTTGAATTTTGGTCGTTCATAATATGCGCCCGAAAATATAACCTTCGGAAAGTTTATTTCGAAAATAAGAAAAATATAATAACCAAAAAATTGACAGACTTTGTCGTTTTATTAAAAATCAAAATACTTTGGATATGCTGATAGTTTAGGAGTAGAGTCTCTGACAGATGCCAAATCGGTCGAGTTTCGATCCCGGCTTGAAGAAATTGGATGTCTAGTCACGCTGATAAACTGTGATACAGCGAAACAGGCTTGTATATATATATATATATATATATATATATATATATATATATATATATATATATATATATATATATATTATGAAAGTCCGGCAATTATTTGAAGACATTTTTATGTTTAACATTCTTTTTATAGATACAAATATTTAAGTAAATGCTCTGTTTTATAATAAACAGTATTAATCCCATTTACCGGCCTGAATGTCCGAGAAATTTTCATACAATATATTCGTCCTTCGACAGGATTCGAACCTGTATCCTATACGGAACTGTCATATAGCTTGACATCCTTTACCGGTCGGCCACAAATACGCTATGAGCAGTTATGAATGTACGTGAGAGATTCATGGAATATTGAAGTTTATAAGCAGTAAATTCGACCTTGCCAACCGAACGATCCTTTGTGGCCGATCATTTTCGGCTAACGTACATGTTCTTAGTTCTTTCTTTTATTATACCGTTTTCCCCCCTTTGGTATTGGTTTGATTATTTGCAAATCAAGACACCGAAGGTTTTCCGATCGAGTATAGTGTCTTATATTTATAAGACTTCTACTAATAATATATATATATATATATATATATATATATATATATATATATATATATATATTTGTCATCCACAGGCAGACTGTTTCGCTGTTTCACAGCTCATCAGTGTGGCTAGACGTCCGGTTGCCTCTAGCTAGGATCGAAACCCGACTGAATATGCGTCAGTCGGAACTTCTCCCCACTAAGCCAATGAAGGTGGATTTTAGCGTGTTTATTTTTAGATTTAGATAAACACAAAGTGACTGACAGTGACTCAATTCTGCCGAAGAGTCGTGCAATATTAGCTTAAATAGTCACTGTTTACAAATTCACACCTCAAACCAGAGAGCTCAACCGAAATTAATTTGTCAGGAGCCAATATATATATATATATATATATATATATATATATATATATATATATATATATATATATATATATATATATAATTGTGTATTTGGGAAGCAATCAGTCTTTAATGCCAGTTTCATTAAAAACGGCTGACATGTACGGCGATTAATTATGTCTTTGACAGAAAAAAAAAACTTAAACTAATTATCTACGATAAAATAAAATAAATCTGCTAACCGCACAGTCAAAAATAATAACTAGGTCTGAACTTTCTAAATTACAGAGAACCTTGAGGAACTGTTTTCCTGATCAATCCAGATTCTTAAATAATTATATAGGGTGAGCCAAAAAAACGGGAACTTTTTAACAATCCAATAAAACCAAGAGTGATGGAAGAAAAATATTTAATTCATAGTAATTGAAACCTTAAAACATGTCATTTAAGAAACAATGATGGAATTTTCATTTTTTTTTAAATTACGTCCTGTAGATGGCGTCCTCCTGTACGAATGCATTCTTGAAATCTGCTGTTGAGATTCCTCATTGACTGCTGCAACATCTCAGCTGGGATACTGTGAATTTCATTCTCGTTGCTAAAATGGCGAAATGTTTACTTGCTCAAGGTCACTGTCTCGCAGAGTTGCCACTTGCTCATGTCTGGCAATACGCACTTCAAAAATTCCCGTTTTTTGGGGGTCACCCTATATTGGATATATTACAACATGCCCAACTAGACGACTCACGTTACATGCCTCTGAACATAGCTCAATTAAATCTCATTTAAATACCCATGGAGAACTACCAAAATCTATCCGTAATATACTCATTGATAATACAAATGCAATAGCGTCATCCACATGTTAAAAAAAAAAGGCTAAAAATAATGGAAGCATTATTAATGAAAAAGAAAAAGAAACCAACATTCAATAATATCAACTATGAACACGGGCAAAATGGTCTGACTGTGTTTGGAAAATAAAACATCCCTACAACTCTAAATACACGTATAAATCAATCCATATATTCAGTTAAAAGTAAAAACAAAATACATCCCTTGATAGTGGCTAACAGTATAGCTGAAATTGCTCGGACAACATTCGGACAATTTTTACACACTAAAGAAATCACTGATATGAACACAAAAAATGAATAAAAAGATTAATTGCAGTAACTTGTCAGTCGTTCTTAATGAGACTTGCACACACGCATGTATATATATATATATATATGTGTGTGTGTGTGTGTGTGTGTGTGCGTGTGTGTGTATGTGTGTGTGTTATGTATATGTTATATATATATTATATTATATATATGTTATATATATATATATATATATATATATATATACATATATATATATATATATATATATATACATATATATATATATATATTGTAATATAATATAATATATATATATATATATATATATTATATTATATTATATATACAGACAAATTACTTAACAGTAAATATCAATTTTTGATGTGGTTTCCCCGACTTCGAAGTTTCTTGGAATTGTTCATTCTTCAAGGGGTCTGTTGTTTATTTCCAATTTTTTTACAGTTTTTTCGCGTCTTTTTTAAATTGAAACATGAGTTGAATTATTTTAATTTATTAATAGTTATTGCATATTATATGTAAGGTATTTTAAACTAAAAATTATAACTTTTTTATACATCTAATTGATTAAAGAAGAAAATGAAGGAATGAATCAAAATAAAATGGGAAAAAAGCAGAGTTAGAAAGATTGATAATGAAGTAAGATGAAAAATAATGAAAGAAAATCGAGTGTGATAAAAGTGAATGAGTGTTAAAAAGATGAAGATTTTACGAATTGATGAAATAATGAAAATTAAAAGCGAAAAAATGTGAGCGTAAGTAGACCGTATGAAAAATTAGTAAATAACCAATGGATGGAAAAGAAGAAAAATAATGAATGAAAATCAAGTGTGAGCAAAGGCTGGCAATAGAATGAAAGATAGAAAAAAAGACGAAGAAGAAGGACACAAAGAAGAAGAGGACGGCAACGACGTCAAGCAGAAGAAGAAGAAGAAGAAGAAGAGGACGGCAACGACGTCAAGCAGAAGAAGAAGAAGAAGAAGAAGAAGAAGAAGAAGAAGAAGAAGAAGAAGAAGAAGAAGAAGAAGAACGAATTAATGAAAATTAAGCGTGAAAAATAAAGCAGAGATATAATGAGGCAAAATGGGTAATGAAAAATAGAATGAATGAATGAAAATTAAGTCTGAGAAAAGGCGTCGATAGACGGATGGATAAAGAAGTAGAAGAAGAATCCCTGAAGGAATGAATGAAAATCAAGAGAGGAAAATATGATGGTGCAGAATGAGAATAAAATGAATAAAGGCATGAAAAAGGAGAAGAATCAATCAATGAATGAAAATGAAGCGCAAAAAAAGAATAAATGAGAGATTAATAATGAAGAGAATGAATGAATGAATGAAAATAAAGTGTGAAAAAAGGTTTTGATAGACTGAGGGAAAATGAGTAAAGGAAAAATATTTGGAAAAAGAAAGAGAATGAATGAATGAAAATTAAGTGTGGAAAAAGTCGGTGATAGAGTGTGGGATAATGAAGAAGAAGAAGAAGAAGAAGAAGAAGAAGAAGAAGAAGAAGAAGAAGAAGAAGAAGAAGAAGAAGAAGAAGAATTGATGGATGGATGATATATAGTATTAAAAAAAACGTAAGTTGGAAAAGAAATAAGGGAAAAGACGAAGAAGTAGCCCGAGAAAATGATGGCTATAATGATGACGACCGATCAGTTTGGGTGATCTCCAAACCCAGTCCGACTACCAGATTTCGGGGAATAGGGGAGCGGTCAGGAAGAAAAAAAAAAAGGTTACTGAATGACGAGGACGAAAGAGACTGGTCGAAGCTAGAAGACGACGAAGCGGTATGACAGAGAAGAAAATAATTGACGAAGAGCCATGACGAAAAAGAAGAAGAAGGGCGTTGTCGGATGCAGGGGTGGCGGTGGCAGTGGCGCTGCTTCCCCGCTAGACATGCTTATTTTATTGTTGACGGATGTCGGTCGGTGAGCAAGATGGATAGGCACCTTTCGTCCCCTCAACCACTACCCACGCATATACCCGCACAAACCTTCTACCGCCTTCTTGTACACCCACCAAACCAACCTCCGCCGCCGGTCGCATTTGCTCCGACCAGGCCTATGGACCTGAGTCGAAGTAAAGGTTTCGCGCAAGCAAACTCCCTTAGACCCTTCTTCTTCTTCTTCTTCTTCTTGTTAATGATGTTTGCCGGGGAGGCAGCGTTCGTGTCTCGGTGTCTTGAATCGTATTTAGCAATGGTTGGAGGGAAAATCAAGGTTTAGAAGGCAGGGTGGGGAAAATAGTTTCGGGGGGGGGGAGAGCATCAAATCGCTGAGAGAGTCGAGGTAGAAAGGGGCGGTTGGTTTCATCGACCCCGTCTCCTGCCTGACCACTTCTCCGGCGTCACAGCAAAACGCGTTCTTGCTAATTACAAGCAGCAGGCCAAAAGATAAATCGAAGAAGAGTTGTGAGCAGTGGACCGTATCGCGAACGTGTGGTATCGGACGTTAAGTTATCAATTAGTTTTCATTACGTCGAACTTTCACGTCCTATTAGAGACAACGGTGCGGATGAATGACACTTGAAGTCAGGTCGAAGCACTGTCTTGTTTCAACGCCGGGTGACTGACCCACCCACCCTCAAGATCGGGGTGCAAAGTAACCTTTCCTCTGCGTCGTTCTTCATACATCCTCATTACCGAAATTCTTCTTCTTCTTCATCTTCTTCTTCTTCTTCTTCTTCTTATTCTTCTTCTTCTTCTTCTTCTTCTTCTTCTTCTTCTTCTTCTTCTATGCATCTTCTCACATTCCTCCTTTTATCTTCTCTTCCTTCTTCTTCTTCTTACTTTAAGTAAATTCTCAGATTCTTCTTTTTCCACTTCTTCTTCATTTTCTTCTTCTTCTTCTATGCATCTTCTCAGATTCCTCTTTTTCTCTTCTTTTTCTTTTTCTTCTTCTTCTTCTCTGCATCTTCTCAGATTCCTCTTTTTCTCTTCTTTTTCTTTTTCTTCTTCTTCTTCTATGCATCTTCTCACATTCCTCCTTTTATCTTCTCCTCCTTCTTCTTCTTCCTCTTCTTCTTCTTCTTCCTCTTCCTCTTCTTCTTCTTCTTCTTCTTCTTCTTCTTCTTCTTCTATGTAACATCTCAGATTCTTTTTCCTCTTCTTCTTCTTCTTCTTCTTCTTCTTCTTCTTCTTCTTCTTCTTCTTCTTCTTCTTCTTTCCGTCTTCTCACGTTCCTCTTTTTCGCTTCTTCTTCTTCTTTTTCTTCTTCATTTTCTATACCTCTTCTCAGATTCCTCCTTTTCTTCTTCTTCTTCTTCTTCTTCTTCTTCTTCTTCTTCTTCTTCTTCTTCTTCTTCTTCTTCTTCTTCTTCTTCTATGTAACTTCTCAGATTCTTTTTCCTCTTCTTCTTCTTCTTTCCGTCTTCTCACGTTCCTCTTTTTCGCTTCTTCTTCTTCTTCCTCTTCTTCTTCTTCTTCTTCTTTTTCTATACCTCTTCTCAGATTCCTCCGTTTTCTTACACTTTCTTTTACTTTTACAGTCATCATTATGGTAAAATTTTTGGTAATTCTTATTCTTCTTTTTTCTCGCCTTTTCTTCCTTCTTCTTCTATAACTATTCTCACATTTTCCTCACCCTAACTTCTTCTTCTTTGCTCCTTACTCATACTCCTCCTCCTCCTCCTCTTTTCCCCTGCCTTTTCTTCTCCTCTAGTCGCTGTCTCTCTGTCAAATGTCATTTTACAAATCAATGTTTATTCATTTAAATTAGTTTTACCAAATTGGTCAAAGAATCTGAATATCTTAATCATTAACATTTTTTTCAGATCAAAGATTTTTCAAGATATATTTACAAAAAACAATTCTGTCGTGTGATATTTTGTATGCGATTTGAGGTATGTTCATCATATTGGATAGATAGATAGATAGATAGATAGATAGATAGATAGATAGATAGATAGATAGATAGATAGATAGATAGATAGATATGAGCATTGAGATAGATAGATAGATAGATAGATAGATAGATAGATAGATAGATAGATAGATAGATAGTCAATCAATAGATATATAGGTACAGATAGAGATAGAGACAGTCTTATCAATCAATATAGTGAATTAATAAAGAGATCAAGTGATAGATAGATAGATAGATAGATAGATAGATAGATAGATAGATAGATACAGACCAGACTGAGATAGATAGAT
This sequence comes from Acanthosepion esculentum, assembly GCA_964036315.1. Lineage (NCBI taxonomy): Eukaryota > Metazoa > Mollusca > Cephalopoda > Sepiida > Sepiidae > Acanthosepion > Acanthosepion esculentum. The sequence continues at coordinate 56,609,615 of OZ038516.1, forward strand.
AGATAGATAGATAGATAGATAGATAGATAGATAGATATATAGATAGAGAACAGACTGAGATAGATAGATAGATAGATAGATAGATAGATAGATAGATAGACAGATAAATAGATATGAGCATTGAGATAGATAGATAGATAGATAGATAGATAGATAGATATGAGCATTGAAATAGATAGATAGATAGATAGATAGATAGATAGATAGATAGATAGATTATTGTCTTATAGATAGATAGATAGACAGATATATAGATATGAGCATTGAGATAGATAGATAGATAGATAGATAGATAGATAGATAGATAGATAGATAGATATGAGCATTGAAATAGATAGATAGATAGATAGATAGATAGATAGATTATTGTCTTATAGATAGATAGATAGATAGATAGATAGATAGATAGATAGATAGATAGATACATAGATAGATAGATCACAACCATCGACGGCTTCCAAACAGTTTTTCTATTCAATTTTACTCATAAGTTTCTTGTCAAGCTAATCACACTTCAGAGATTTTCCAAAGGTACCGCGTGCTGTAATCGCCTCACCAGGACAAATTGAGCATGTGAGATTCGAACCCAGGTCCCATGGTTAGAAAGCAAATCATGTAAGCAATTGCCCTCTAGCCCGTAATAATAATAATAATAATAATAATAATAATAATAATAATAATAATAATAATAATAATAATTGGAAGACTACAGAAGACTGGATGATGGTATGTGTCAAAAAACATGAAAGTAGTAAGCGTCTTTACTCCGTAATAAAGGAAACCAACAAGTTCAAAATGGAGTTTCAAATGGGTGCAGAAATACAAGTGAATCACAATACACCGGCTGAAGCTGCAAAATACTTAAAAAGGAGAGCAAAGACAAATGCAACCGACCAGATATAGAAACAATGGCAAGATAAACCACTTCATGGCCAATACTCTGCCCGTACCAAACAAGATGATGTAGACAAGCCCCGTACCCATCAATGGCTACGTAGTGCAGGGTTAAAAGCTGAAACTGAAGGTTTTATCCTTACTGCACAGGACCAATGCTTATTAACTAGGACTTATCATGCACATATAATAAAATATAGAGTTAGCCAAAAATGCAGATTCTGTGATAAATATCCAGAAACCATTGATCATCTTGTATCAAGTTGCACGGTATTAGCAGCCACTGAGTATAAAACCCGGCATGACAGAGTGGGCCAATATCTGCACTGGAAAATTTGCAACTTCTACGGGAAGGAAACTGAAAGTAACTGGTATGAACACCACCCAGAACCGGTTACGGAGATAAGACCTGTTACAATTCTATGGGACTACACAATACACACTGACAGAACAATCAAAGCCAACCGCACAGACATTGTTATTAAAGACCACAAACAAAAAAAGTGCCTCCTTATTGATATGGCAGTCCCTGCAGACAGCAATGTATCTTTGAAGATATTCGAAAAGCTGTCAAAATACAAGGACCTTGAAATCGAAATCTCAAAAACGTGGCACATGGGAACATCAACAATCCCTGTTGTACTTGGAGCCCTAGGATTGGTTCGAAAAGATTCCAGTAGACTAATTGAAGGGATTCCTGGAAGCCCATGCCTCAAAGAAATACAAAACATTGTTCTCACAAGTACAGCCCACACTTTACAAAGAGCTTTATCTATGTAAAAAATATTTTTTGACTGTGGAAAGTGTCATGATGCCATTTCAAACCTTAGGCCCGGAAACAAATGTGTAAACGCCAGAAATCAAAGGAAATAATAATAATAATAATAATAATAATAATAATAATAATAATAATAATAATAATGATAATAATAATAATAATGATAATAAGAATAATAAATACATTACGTTATCGTCGAATAGCAACTTCTATGTAAACATAAAAGGATATCATTTTTATAATGAATATCTTTGTTGAAATGTTCATTTAACCACTCTGATGATGGCTCATGGGAGCCGAAACATTAGATAGAGGAACAGCATCATAAAAAAATATCCAAATGTTGGACACTTTTTGTCTCCCGAAACTAAAGCAACTATACGAAAATTTACAACTTTATTTGTATTTGCGATAGAAATAATTTGTAAAAAGGATTAGAAAGAAGTAAATCTATATTTTTTAAGGTTTTATTGAAATTTTATTTAAGTTTCCACATGTCATCCATCATTAGCAATACAAAGGGTAATACGATTTTGCAGTTCACGGAAAACATTTGTCAATTGATTTACAGTAATGCCTGAAATGACATTAGTTATTTTAGCTATACTTAAAACTAGGTACATTAAACTTTATAACATTTTTTACAGATTATTTCTATCGCAAATACAAATAAAGTTATAAATTTTTTAAAGTGCACACGAACTTTATGGACACCCTGTATGTTATATATATATATGCGCGGTACCAACAGTAAAGTGCTCAATATCAGTGATATGGCTGACATATTCAGTTGTATAGATAAGAGTTTCACGCTTGTCTGATGATCGCAAAAGCGTGAAAACCCTAGAATTGAATATATATATATACAATTGAATATATATATATATATATATATATATCGTCATCCACAGACAGACTGTTTTGCTGTATCACAGCTCATTAGTGTTACTAGACGTCCGGTTGCCTCTGGCTAGGATCGAAACCCGACTGAATTGGCGTCAGTCGGGGATTCTACCACTAAGCCGTTGGCACACGGCAGGGATGTAGATGAATTTAAGCGTATTTATTTTTAGACAAACACAGTGATTGAGAGAACTCGATTCAATTTACCGAAGAGTCTTGCATTATTAGCCGTAATAGTCACTGTTTGCAAACCCACACTTCCTCACCAGAGAGCTCAACCGAAATAAATTTTTCAGGAAGAATATTATATATATTAATATTATTTACAGTATTTACATTTGTCGGACTATTGTCCTCATCTTTGTCGCCATATTTGTAACAATGTTTCGGCCGTTGTACGCTCCGGCCTTCTTCAGGTGGTTGGAATTTCGATTCGAACCCTTTATTTCGATCACTGGGGTAGACTGTTCTAGTTCCACGAGCCATGTTTGATGGATGTCAGTTATCAGTTATCTCCTGCTAATTTTCCCTCTGAAAACATGGCTCGTGGAACTAGAACAGTCTACCCCAGTGATCGAAATAAAAGGTTCGGTTCGAAATTCCAACCACCTGAAGAAGGCCGGAGCGTACAACGGCCGAAACGTTGTGACAAATATGGCGACAAAGATGAGGAGAATAGTCCGACTAATGTAAATACTGTACATAATACCTCATCTCAGAAATATACACAGATTAATATTATTATTATTAAAAAATAGAATATATGAGATTTGAGTAGAATTAAAATGGAGGTAACAGAAATACTGTTCTACAGAAGCATGCTGAGAATGCCATGGACCAAATATATGAGGAATGACAAAGTTTTAGAGAAAATGAAAACAAAAATAAGCATGAGGAAGAGACAGTTGAAATTTCGAGGGCTTGGGAAATTTGATCCTCACTGGATAGATTGAAGCGACAGAGGAAAACAGCATATAAACTGCCTGGTGAGCTTCAGTAAATGGTTGTCGAAAAAAGGTTTAGGGAAATAACAAAAAGGCAAAATATATTAAGAGCTACAAGGGTGTTTTATAGGAATAAAGTGTCGCTGCCGACACTTGAGTTTGAACATAGATCGCCAGTGAGCAAACCAACTCGATCCCATTAATAAATTAAGTAGACCACGTGACCATAGAGGAAACGCATATATAGGAAGGTGCGTGACGTCACTATATTCTATTCTATCCTCTATACTATTTGGATCTGCATTTCTAGTCTATCCTCTATTATTATATGGTTCGCTATTCTCTACTCTATTCACTATACTATTTCTCTATTCGGATCACTATACGGATTACTATTCGGTGGTTACTATTCGAGCGAGTATTATCGAGCAAGTACTATTAGTGTGGGTTATATTAAAAAACGTTTGACACCAGTATTGTTCAGAGGCGTGCTGTAGTTGCGTCTGCGATTACAAAGTCTCTACTGAAACGAGCATTACGAAAGTGTCAACGAGTATACTTTGACATCACAAAAGTGGCAACAAGTTTTCGTTGAGTCACAAAAAAGGGACATAAAATTGTGTAGAACTATGATTGCCATTTTCCTGAAGGGACACGGCAAATGGAAGAAGATCGTGTAGAACCCTGGATTGTGCAACAAGCAAATAATTGAAGAAGCTGATGTTGGTAATCTAAACAGAGAAAAATGCGGAATATTAAGAATCTATCACATCAGTTAGAGAAAGACATAAGTTAAAGCGAAGAAGTACATGAAAACTTCTTTTTTCAACAGACAATTTTTTGCGCTGAATATAGAGCCATATTGGATGGACTTGATGACTAGGTGAGAGGTTCGATTATTCATAGAAAAACTCAACTTTTTTCCTTTCCTCCTTCCTCCTCCTCTTCTTCTATGCATCTTCTCACATTCCTCTTTTTCTCTTCTTCTGCTTTTTACTTTTCTTCTTCTTCTTCTTCTTCTTCTTCTTCTTCTTCTTCTATACATCTTTTTCCTTTTCTTCTTCTTCTTCTTCTTCTTCTTCTATATTGGATGGATCTGATGACTGGGAGTGAGGTTCGATTATTCATAGAAAAGCTCAACCTTTTTCCTTTCCTTCTTCCTCCTCCTCTTCTATACATCTACTCATATTCCTCCTTCTTCTTCTTCTTCTTCTTCTCACATTCATCCTTTTCTCTTCTCCTTCTTTTTCCTTTTCTCATTCTTCTTCTTCTTCTTCTTCTTCTTCTTCTTCTTCTTCTTCTATATTGGATGGATCTGATGACTGGGAGTGAGGTTCGATTATTCATAGAAAAGCTCAACCTTTTTCCTTTCCTTCTTCCTCCTCCTCTTCTATACATCTACTCATATTCCTCCTTCTTCTTCTTCTTCTTCTTCTCACATTCATCCTTTTCTCTTCTTCTCCTTTTTCCTTTTCTCATTCTTCTTCTTCTTCTTCTTCTTCTTCTTCTTCTTCTTCTTCTTCTTCTTCTTCTTCTTCTCCTCCTCCTCCTCCTTCTTCTTCTTCTTCTTCTTCTCCTCCTCCTCCTTCTTCTTCTTCTTCTTCTTCTTCTTCTTCTTCTTCTTCTCCTCCTCCTCCTCCTCCTCCTTCTTCTTCTTCTTCTTCTCCTTCTTCTATATTGGATGGACGTGATGACTGGGTGAGAGGTTCGATTCTTCATAGAAAAGCTCAGTAAGGAATGGAGGTGAAGTAATGATTTAGGTTATAATCTAAAAAGAGAAATATCTTGTTTTCTTTTATTTCTGTTGTATACCCGTGTCCCTCTCGGTCCCAAATGATATTTTAAACTGATCATTTTACATAGAAAAAAAACTCTTCGTAAGGTGTGAGCTGTACATCTGAGTACAATTTCTTGTATTTCTTAAGGCATGGGCTACCAGCAATCACTTCACCGATTCTATCAAATCAATCCGAGGTAACCAACTACTGCTGGAATTATTGATGTCCCCATGTGTCACATTTCTAGATTATTATTATTATTATTATTATTATTATTATTATTATTATTATTATTATTATTATTATTATTATTATTCCTTTGATTTCTAGTGTATACGCATTTCTTTTCGCCCCCCCATACCTAAGGTCATAAATGTCACCATGGCATTTTCCACTTAGAAACTTTAAGTCATGGACTTCCAGGAATACCTTCAATTAGTCTACTGTAAGATTTTCCAATCAATCTGAGGGCTCCAACTACAACAGGTATTGTTGATGTTCCCATGTGCCACATTTTTGAAATTTCGATTTCAAGGTCCTTGTATCTTGATAGCTTCAATTTCAAGCTCCTTGTATTTTGATAGCTTTTATTATAATAATAATAATAATAATAATAATAATTATTATTATTATTATTATTATTATTATTATTATTATTATTATTATTATTATTTCCTTTGATTTATATTATCTAGTCATTTCTTTTTGATTCCTTATCAGAGACTGAACGTCAGAAATATCTACATGACATTTTTATTGAACATTTTTGAAAAAAAAAGCAATCTAACAGCACACTTAATTTTCTATATTCATTATTATTATTATTATTATTATTATTATTATTATTATTATTATTATTATTTGTATATGTTATGTTTCCTGCTTTGTATCCTATAGAGTCAGGTCCAAACTATGGTCCTTAGGCCTTATAGGAGAATTGTCATTTAATTGATGGCACTTTTCTTAGTATACGTTCCTAACCTTTTAGGGAAAATAGTTTCCTCAAGTCCAGTAGCTGTTATCACACTTTCCAGAATCGATGGAGGCTACCTTCCTAACCTTTTTTCAGGGAAAACAGGTTTCTCAAGTCCAGTAGCTGTTATGGATCTTTTCACTTCAGACGGAGGCAACCTTCCTAACCTTTTCAGGAAATTAGTTTTCTCAAGTCCAGTAGCTATTATCGCTCTTTCCAATATAAATGAAGGCTACTGATGTTATTTCTGCTATCTAGTACACTTCTTTGTGATTATGCACAACCTTCAAGAAGGATAATATTTACCAAAACACTCAGGGTTCAATCGTTTTATATATATCGTATTGATCTTAGAAAGCGTTTGTATACAAGTGACTGATTAGATATTTCTGAACAGATTTGGTTCCATGCATCAGATCCATATGAAAGTCTGGATCTGACGAGGCTATTTTAGAACATGATTCGATTTTTTAGGTTGATGTTTTGTTTTTGCTGCAATTTGTCCTGTTGGCTGAACTAACCTCTAGTGCAGCCTATTCTATGTTAAGTTTCCTTTTCACATATACTAAATTTGTTATAACTGATCCAGACGCTGAGTTATTTGAAGTGATTATTATTTACTAATTTCACATCCAGACTTTTTATAAGGGATTTAACTTGCGAGCCATCACTGCTTTCATTCGAATTCCTGATCAAAGCTTGTGTTGGAAAGATTTCTCTGAGTCCTATTTCTTGGAACATTTGGTAGAGAACGTTGATTTTCTGTTCTAGATCATACTTATCTCAACAATGAATACCTATATCATCAGCATATCCCCCCCCCCACTCATCATCTGTACATTGTCCTCGGGAGGGGAAGCAGGATTGTTGGTAGATTCATTTGGGATATGGTATAGAATAGAGTATATATGTAATTAGTTTTGTTTGTTTTGTTTTTGTTTTTTTACGGCATATCAAATTCAATGGTTCAGTTAATGCCGACAATTTTTTTTCTGGTAATTTTTCCTCAAAAATTTATAGCTGGTAATATTATTTTTTCAAAAACGTATAGCTGGTAATATTATTTTTTCAAAAACGTATAGCTGGTAATATTATTTTTTCAAAAACGTAGAGCAGGTAATATTATTTTTCCAAAATGTATTGCTGTTAATATTTTTTCAAAAACGTATTGCTGGTAATATTCTTTCTTCAAAAATTTATTTCTGGTAATAATTTTTTTACAAAGTATTTCTGGTATTAAAATCTATTTTTACACTTTCATAGTCAGGTTGTGAGGTCAACTATTTCCCCATATCTGGGACCCTAACAGGTGCTACCACTCCGGGTCAGGGTGGACCTAGGAACACCAGCAATTCAGAGGTGGTCCCAAACTCCTCAAAACTTCCTGATCAGAGGCCCTGGACGTAGTTTATCGTCTTACCCTGGACGCGGATGTACTTATAGTCATACCCAGGACGTATGTAATTAGTGACTATCTCTTTATATATGCACGCGAGTCAGGCCTTCACTAAAATCTGAGAGATGTTGTTGTAAAGAACTTTGGGATTTACAAGCTGACTATGCCTCCCTAATGCCACGCCCAAATTTATTTACCCCTAAGGTACAAATGAAAGGCCTTTGGGTAAGTTCAACTTCATTACAGTATTAATGTTCTTCGGATTATACAACACTTAACATTATTCCATGATAAAATGCCCAAGATTATTTTATTTCTGCCATTGCATCAGGTACATAATGGACCATTACTTTTTGATTGCGAGGAAGCACGGAAGGAACGTATTTATCAGCAACGCTTTTTAGTTTCGGTGAGAAAAGGAAAGCAGACATAATAATAAGAAAAGGGCACCTCGACGTGGTGTAATGGTTAACAAGCTTGTCTCGCTAGATCAGTTACGACTGAATAGTGAGTTAGATCCTCACTGTGTACCTCATTCTTTCGGCCTTGTGCTACATATGATCTATGCTTAGAAAATCATTTGGGGTGCTTTGACGTGGTGTAATGGTTAGCGATCATGTCTCGCTAGAATGGACAGTAGGTTCGATCCTCACTGGGTGCTCCATAGTTTTGGCCTTGTGTCACATCTAATCTGCGACTAGAAATCGCCATAAAAATAAGAAAGAAAGAAAGAAAGAAAGAAAGAAAATACAAAAGGTGATTACGATGAGTTTATCGTCTGCTTCAGGGAAATGGTTTCGTTTGGTTTGGTTTGTTTTACGGTATGTCAACCTCAATAAGTTATTTAATACTGACAATTTTAATTCTGGAAATTTTTTTTTTCAAAAATGAATTGTTGATAATAATGTTCTTCAAAGATTTATTGCTGGTAATAATATTTTTCAAAGTATTTCTGGTATTAAAAGCTATTTTTACACTTTCATAGTGTTTTGACCCAACTTTAGAGGGGTAACTATTTGCCCATAGCTGGGAAACTTACAGGTGCTACCACCACGGGTCAGAATGGACCTGGGAACACCAGCAATTAAGAGGTGGTCCCACGCTCCTCAAAACCTTCTGATCAGAGACCTTGCTGTTGGACGTAGATTATCGTCTTACCCAGCGCGCGGATGTAATTTATCGTCATACACAGGACGGTCAGTGTAATGGTACACCTTGTCAATTTTAAATCTTTTCAGTTGTACCCTCTTACTTCTTTAATGAACTGGATTTGGACTTATGATTATTATTGCAATATTTTTTTAAAGTTGTTAAGCTGAAATGTCTAACAATGCAACTGGCAATGACCACAAGAATTTTATAGGCATGGAAATCTCAAAGAGCTGATACTCTCATTAAAATAATAGGATTCACAGGTTCTGCTTTTGTTATTATTAAGTATTGCCAATAATCAAAGATTCAGTGTTTTTTTTTTTTGGTTTATGGTTAGTGAGTACCATTCCACAAGACGATTTCTATACTGATTTAGCTCGAAATTACACGTGTAAGACATCTGGGGATCAAAGACAATACTTTGTTACTGATCTACGGTATTTGTTTGATAACCATCAATCTCTAGGGTGAATAACAATTAATTCCCCACAAATGGACCCGACAAGGCATTCAGATTTATTGTAAGACTTCCGATGAGGATCGAACCCAATACGTTAGCGATTATCTGCCAAACAGACAGAAAGGGTCTTCACTAGCGGACGCGTGATTTCTTACAGATAAAAAGAGAATTGGGTAATTTTGAAGTCTTTATTGATTGCTACTCTCTGTCTATCGGTCTGTCTGTCTAACTGTCTGTCTGTCTGTCTGTGTGTGTGTATGTGTATGTGTGTGCGTGTGTGTGTGTGAATTACCATGCGTGTGCGTCTCCCGCTATTGTCTCCCTGTGTCCGCTGGAACTTCTCGCAAGCCAGAGCCCCGATGTGTTTAAGGAAACGTACCGGTGAATCCGAAAAATACAAAGACCAACACAGCAGACGACACTTTCGTTTTCCTCGTGACTCCATTTCTCGCCCAGGGGAGGCCATGTTGGAGTGTTTTCCTGTCGATCTTTCCCGTTGTCGTCTCGATTGATGGATGTTTCATGGCCCCATTTCCGGATAAACGATTGCATGAAGCCGCAAAGTTGTTGTTGCCGCTGAAACCGTCGATGGAACGAAAGTGAAGATGCAATTATCACTCCATTGTTACGCTTTTGATTCTCACGCCGTTTGTGAACTTATAACGTCACAAACAGAAAGAAAGAAAGAAAGAAAGAAAGAAAGTGCAGTCAGGAAGAACTAATGATATAAAAGAAAGAAAGAAAGAAAGAAAGAAAGAAAGAAAGAAAGAAAGAAAGAAAGAGAATGCAAGCAGGAAGAACTAATGATATAAAAAAGAAAAGAAGAAAGAAAGAGAGAGAGAGAGAGAAAGAAAAAAGAAAGAAAGAGAGAGAGAGAAAGAAAAAAAGAAAGAAAGAAAAATCAACAACGACCCTGACCATAAAGACTTAGATATGAAATGATAAGTGATAGATAGAAAGATATTTATGAAAAGATTCAAATAGATTGAGATATGAAAAGACTGAGATAAATACAGACTGATATAAATATATATATATATATATATACATATATGTATATATATATATACATATATGTATGTGTGTGTGTGTGTGTGTGTGTGTGTGTCGAACGAGAGAGTGGGTTCAAATCAAAAGGATAGGTAAATACATAGGAACAGACTCAGATAGCTAGCTAGCATAGATAGCTAGCTAGCTAGATAGCTAGCTAGCTAGATAGATAGCTACCTAGATAGATAGATAGATATTAAATTACTAGGAGTAGGTTGATAGATATCTTTTAAATCAATTCACCCCAACCAAGGCAAAAAAGTCACTAAGATGCAAGGGCTTACTGAGTGTTAGAGAATATGAGAAAGCTATCAAATTAAGGAGTCTGTGAATAAAAAAATAAAAATTAAGAAGATAACGATTGACATTGTATTTAGCTTTTATAACATCAAAGTTAACTGGAAATCATGGAGCTGGAAGAGAGTACCAAAAACGAGAGGTAAGATAGAAGAACGTGTTAGCATAGAACTTACGGTTCTTACTTAGATAAATATGAACATATTGGGTTACATATGAACAGATTAAGATCGATCGGTCGATAGATAGTTACCATTCTTGATATAAAATTCTTGAGACAGCGACAGCGAGATAGATATGCAATGATAGATAGATAGATAGATATAAACAGACTGAGATAGATAGATAGATAGATAGATAGAGAGATTTGAACAGATTCATCTTTCATTAACACCATCTCCATGTATTTAACACACGACGGTGGATGATAGCGGCTCCTAAATTGTCGCTCCAAAATGCACCACAAATGATATATAATATTGATATCTGGAGATTGCAGAGACCACTGCAAGTGTTCTAGCTCACTTTCATGCTCTTCATACAATTCTTAACCACTCGAGCGGTATGTATTGGAGCATTATCGTCTTGGAAGATGCAGTCACCATCAGGGAATAAAGTCTGGGCCATTGGATGAACATGATTTCCCAAAATGTTCTGCTAATCTTTGCTGTTGATTCTACCATGCAGGCAACTATTGGACCGAGGCATTTCCATGATATGGCGGCCCAAACTATCACTGATCCACCTCCATGCTTCACTGTTGGAAGAAGGCAGTCAGGGTTGTAAGCTTCTTTGGGCTGCCTCCACACATAAACTCACTCTGAAGTTGGGAAAAGAGAAAAACTGGACTTGTTTGAGAATATGACTTGCTTCCATTGGTCTTCAGACCAGGCATTGTGATCTCTGCACGACTTCAACCCCTTTTAAATGTTGCGAGTGGAGAGAAGAGGTTTCCTTACGGCGGCTCTTCCATGATATGCAGCCTTATGGGGCTCATAACGAGCAGTTTTAGTAGAAACTGGACTATTCAGATGATTATTTAACTCAGCAGTCACTTTGGCCGCAGTAGTGCGATGATTCTTTTGCCACATTGAGTTTCAATGCATGCCGGTCCCTGTCAGTACGTTTGCAAGTCCGGCCCAAAGAGGTTTTGCCCTGTTTCTCAAATTGCATCAGTGTTCTTGATATGGTAGCTCTTGAAAAAGCATACAGTTCAGCAACCTTAGTGATCAAGACACCTGCCATGCGGGCTCCAACAATTTGCCCTTTTTCGAACTCGGAGAGGTCACGCATTTAGTTTAAATTTTAATAAAAATAAATAAGACAATGACAGTAAATTAAATAAATAAACATATTTACAACAGACATAACCACCAATTACGAAGTTTTAGTTAAAGTTCTTAATATAATAGGTCTTTGAAATATAGGAGTGGAATTTGCACCTGTACCAATTATTTTGTCCAACCCCTGTGTATATATATATATATATATATATATATATATATATATATAGAGAGAGAGAGAGAGAGAGAGAGAGAGAGGTAGATATGAAAAAAGAAAGATGGATATTTGAACACAGATAAATACACCCACTCATATATAGTGATAGAGATATGAAGATAGACAGATATACGATTTGAACAGAGATAAATAGACACACACGTACACATGCATATATATATATATATATATATATATATATATATATATATATATATATATGTATGTAGAGAGAGAGTGAGAGATGAACATAGACAGATATATAGATAGATTTGAACAGAGATAGACACACACACATGCATACATACATACACACACACAGACACACATATATATATATATATATATATATATATATATATATATACAGAGAGAGAGACAGATGAACAATCAAAACAAATAGATAGATAGATAGATAGATAGATAGATAGATAGATAGATAGATAGATAGATAGATAGATAGATAGATAGATAGATATTCACATTCCCGACAAAGTAACAAATATTTCCTGTCACTTTAGTCAAAAAATATTTCCTTGGTAATTTATCTGAAGAGCTTTTCTCTTGATATCTTGACTCTACGAATTTAAACGCAGTACCAGATTGTCAGATAGGTCTCAACATTTTACTTTTGTGGAAATCTTTTCCGGCTCGCTTTCCAGTCACTTTTGATCTTCTTAAATTTAAATACAATTTCATTCATTATATTCTGTCTTCCGGATTCCTGTTCACTCTCCGTGATAGTATTCTTTCTCTGATTACTTCACACTCAGCAACTACGCTGTATGTTCGTGCCTTTACAGCTGGAAGGATTAAATTTTTAAAAGTACATACATAGATAGATAGATAGATAAACAAAAATAAATATATTGTTTAAAAATATACGTTGCATTAACTCAATATATATATATATATAAGGATGAAAAAGAAAGAACTAAGAACATGTAATTGAGGCGAAAACAATCGTCCAGAATCCAAGCTCAGAGTCCAAAGAAAAAAAAACTCCAAAACGAGTAAAGCAAAAGTAACTAAGTAAAATGCTCAATACACTAAGTAGAGTAAATCTAACTATGAACCTAAAGAGCCAGGTAGTTTGCCTGGCTCTTTAGGTTCATAGTTATATATATATATATATATATATATATATATATATATATATATATATATATATATATATATATATATATATATATATATATATATATATTAGGTTCATAGTTATTAGTTTCATAGTTATTTAGTTTCATAGTTATATATATATATATATATATATATATATATATATATATAAACGCTTAAACACTAATATTCCATGGTTATAATTCATTACATTGGAATCGCAATTACGATCCAATTCATCAGACCTACAAATTCAAAAAGAAATGATTTGTGTGTGTGTGTCCGTATGTGTGTGTGTTTGTGTGTGTGTGTGTGTGTGCGTGCGTGTAATTGTTAAATTCGATTGATATGGATATAACACTACCGAAGTGCCACCACTGTCAGCGTGTTTGTGAGCGTGTCTGTGTGTGTGTGCGTGTGTATTTTAGTTTGTTTGTGTGCGACTGTGACTTTTGGCGTTGGGTTATATATATATATATATATATATATATATATATATATATATATATATGAAGAAATATAGTCTTAGTGCGTGCTATATTTATGGGATAAATTGCTCAATATCATCATATATATATATAATTTTAATTTTAGGCCAGCGAATCGGTAGTGATTTATGCATCTGAAAATAATTCATATTTATCTGTATCTCACTCATTTAAACCGTTATTTAACTCCTCTCTTTAAAACTTCTCTCTGTTAAATTTTAATCCCCACCTTCACCTTTAGGCCTTCCTGTTCTTTCTTCTCTTATCCCTCTCTCTAGAGCTTTCAGATATTTCCCTCTTACACTTGTTTCCCACTCCCACACACACACACTCACTAAAATTTTGTTTTTTATACCCGGAGTTATATTTTCCGTTTTCTTTGTGAATTTGTAGGTCTGATGAATTGGATCGTGATTACGATTCCGATGTAATAAATTATAATCCTGGAATATTAGTGTTTCAGCCTGTTATATTATATTCTGACTTTGTCCTGGACATTGAATTCTACCTGGATTCAATCCTCTTGGAATTATATATATATATATATATATATATATATATATATATATATATATATGTGTGTGTGTGTGTATGTGTGTGTATGTGTATGTATGTATATGTATGTATTTGATGTGGACCCGAAGTAGGGGCCACGGAAGGAAAACAAGGAACACGGGTTAGAGGTAAGAAAGATATATTAAAGAGAAAAGTTACAAAGAATAGTGTAAGAGTAAGCAGAGCTTACTTTCCAGTGGTGTCCGATATTGGTATCGTACGCGGCTGCGCATTACTGGTGCTACTCCCATGATACTATCATTCACATAATAATATAGTACTGGGAGAGTCCATGATGTAGGGAAGTATTGGTCTCACAACAGTATTTATATATTTTGGATATATATATATGTAGATATATATATATGTGTGTGTATATTAACCACTAATATTACCTATCTATCTATCTATCTATCTATCTATCTATCTCTCTCTCTCTCTCTCTCTATATATATATATATATATATATATATATATATATATATTTCTAAAGAAGTAATGGATTCTCTCTCTCTCACTCTCTCTCTCTATCTATATATATTTATATATAAATATATATGTATATAAATATAATATATATATGTATGTATCTATATATTATATTTTATATGTGCAGTACTTTGCGGAAAGCGCTTAATATAATTGATAGAGCTAACATAAATTGTATGGGTATGAGTTTCTGACCCTAGGTTTCACGCTTTTGCGATCATCAAACTGTTTTTGTCTTGTTCAGTGGGTCTAGATTTTTTGTAATTTCTGGAAATAGTTCTGAATTGTTCTTGTTGTATGTTGAGATATATGCTAGAGTTTCTTCGACGTTACGTTTCTTTGGATTTCGTACTTGGCCTAAAGGAATTTTTTTGCGAGTTCAAAATCTTTGTTTATTAGTGTGTGTAAACTGGCCTGTTTTTTTTAGAGTTCTATGTAGTTCTTCGAAGCGGGTTTTTCGGAGGTGTTTGTCAGTTAGTATAGTACAAACCGTACTTGCTAGAGAATCGGGGATGGATTTCAGGCAGCTTTTTGTGTGATGACACTTGAAATGAAGATATTGTTGGGTGATGTAAGCTTGTGGTAGATATCTGTGTTTATGTGGTTGTTTTTATTTTTAATGAGTATATCTAAAAATGGTAATTCGTTGAAATTATATTCTTGAGTGAATTTGATTTTTGGGTGTAAGTTCTGAAGTAGAGTAACAAGTAGGTGTTTAGGGGATGAGATTGCTAGCGCCATGTTCAACCAGTTTTGATTTCAGAGTTACTCTTATCCTAGGCTGATTGCCATCCACTCTGCTATTCTATGGTGGGAGGTGGAGACGAGATGGATTCATGCGTCTCCTTAGTGAATTCAAGGAAATCGACTAGAATTCGAATTTGGTTCATCGTTTTTGCATTGTGAACCTTTTTCCATTACACCACCCGCACATATAGTTACGAAAAATACTAGAATAAAACAAATGTAAACTTGTGTGTAGTTTGTACAAAATTTCTAAAGAAATAGATATAGGTTCAGTTTGTACGCGAGCAAAAAAATGGAGACATAGGTACTGCAAACATGTGGCTCCTTTTTTGTTGAACTTTTTATCACTTTGCACGGGGAATGCAATCGGCGTATTCGTGAGCCTACATTGGGGGCGTAAAACGCCCTTACTTAAATTTAAAAATGATTCAGAAATTTATTTGGTGTGCCCTGCCGATTCTGATATCCTCTGATTTTGCTATTTTAAGTCCGTCCTACATTGAGCACTATTTAAATCCAACTGTTTGAATTTTTAAAAATCACTACTAAGGTAGCCATACTTCACTACCAGTATCTCTCGCCCACTCGCTATCTGGTAATTTTATATTTCCATCTTCATGCAACATGTTAGATTTTATGAAGTCAATAGATTCCCTATGTGTCTATATTTCTGAGATGAGGTATTATGTATACTATTTACATTATCGGACTATTGTCCTCATCTTTGTCGTCATATTTATTACAAAGTTTCGGCCGTTGTACGCTCCGGCCTTCTTCAGTATCTGTCTATATTTCTGAAATTAGGTATTATGTACACTATTTGCATTATACGGACTATTGTCGACATCATAAAAGTGAATACAATATGGGAACCAGTAATAAGGACTGCCAGACTATATGACCTCCGGTGAAAAAAAAATGTAATGATAACAGCAAAAATTTCAATATGAGCACTAATAAAAATGTTTGCTGAAGTCATTAAGTTTATAAGTCCCAGAAATTCATACACAGTTGTCCTTAAGGCACAGTGGATGAATGCGTTACTTAGATCCAGTGACAGGACCCAAAGAGTTCAATACCTGGTTAAGGCAGTGGAGAACTTGGAGGGGGGAATTAACAGGAGATAACTGATAACTGACATGGCACGTGGAACTAGAACAATCTATACCAGCGAGCGAATTAAAGGCTTCAGTTCGACATTCCAACCACCTGAAGAAGGCCGGAGCGTACAACGGCCGGAACGTTGTAATAAATATGGCGACAAAGGTGAGGACAATAGTCCGAATAATGTAAATAGATTCACAATGTTTTTGATATTAACCAATATAAATTAGTAAACTTTATTCTTAGGGTATCCTTAATTTCAAGTGAGGACTATTTTTTAAAAATCTCTACTTACCAGGCACAGAGAACCGTCCCTGCGCTGGTAGCATCGCGGCTGTGACTGGCTTGAACCGGCTCTGACCAATTTGAACAAGCTATGACTAGCGAAAATGTACTTATCATCTATCAGTTGCGTTTCTGTCTTTTGGCAGAGTGCACACAATGGCGACTCCGTCAAAGTACAGAGTCACAACTGAGGAAAATTATATTGAGATGTGCCTAGCCCGGGGGAAAAGCTGCCCGAGGCCGCGCCCTCTCATTACAACAGAGAGAAGGATCGGTGCTCGCAGCGAGGTCAGCGCAACGGGGACTGCGGGCAATTTTTGTTCCTGGCCCGAGTGTACGCGCCCGGTTCCCCACCATAAAAGTGACCCTGTGTCACAACTCCTCTTAGTGGGGAGACAGAGTAAATACTTAGTTATCAGGTATGTCGGCTGGGACTGTAGGATACGCCGACTGTACCTCTGCAAATTGTGTGCAAATTTCTCTTGAATAGTTTGTAACACATTTATTTATTATCTGTCAATTGCGTCTCGGCTGCGGGGGCTTGGACAGTTTTCGTTCCTATCCCGGGTGTACGCACTCGGGCTCCTCACATTAAACCGACGTTGTTTCACAACTTGACCTCGTGGGTGGGTTGAGTAAATACAGACTTGGGAGATTTAACCTCGGAATTCATAGGAGAATTGGCATCCAAATTCGTATATATCCTTATAGAAGATATAGATTGTATAAACGTTAGTGTAAAAAAAAATGCTCGTTTTCTCATTGTTTACTCATCTTCGTTTGCCTTGTACCAGACTAATTTAATCTCTAAATAGCAACCTTTCTTTTTATATTTTTTCTTAATTTCTTTTGAGTTTTAATTCTTTCCTTCGACGTTCTTTTCCTCTCTTTCTCTCTCTCTCTCTCTCTCTCTGTCTATCTGTCTGTCTGTCTCTCTCTCTCTCTTTGCTTCACGCTTTTTTTTCATTCTTCCCTGTTTTTCTTTTCGCACACTTTGTCTCACTTTCTACTTTTTTTTACCTTGTTTTCTTCAAAACTTACTTTTCTTCTTCTCTCTCGCTTCCTTTCTAAGTTTTCTTCAATCATCCCATTCTTATAAATTATGATAAAAAGCAAAGATACGCAGACTAATGGTATATTGTGATTGGCTATTTCTTATGTTACGTGTAATAAAGAAGACAATATATAAATGAGTATAAATATAAGTGAAACGTTTTATGAATTACGTTGGGTCATTTTTAATTGATCCTTTTAGCTCTCTAATATTCCCTCTCTTTTTTAAAAACTTATTCACCGTTCTCTTGATGGTTCTTGAATGCACTTTGAAGATGGAAGCCAGAGTATGAATGTTGGTACCATTACTGAACGCCTGAATGATCTTTTCCTCTCACCATTGCTCAGTTAAGAAAACAGTGCGTCTGACACAAAAAAGTTTAAAGCTGCCCTCTTTTTAGCTCAGTAAGTTAAAGGATTTTTCAGGGATTCTTACAAAAAATGGAGTTAAGATGGCTAAACGTCTTGTATGAAAAGCTGGAAATTAAATTACTTTAGTGGTGTTTAAGATAATAAACATTTTCTGGGATGGATAATTATCCCATCTTGTTGCACGATTTGGACAATTTTGCTGTTACGCCTAGTATATATATATATATATATATATATATATATATATATATATATATATATATATATATATATATATATATGGGTGTGTGAGTGTGTGTATTTATACTTAGAGAAGATTATATATACTGAAGGAAATAAAAGATCAAAGAAAACTGATAACGGGTGAAGGAATATGAAGAAGAAAAAAATAGAAGATAAAAAAAGGAATAAGGAAAGAAGGAGAAATGAAAGGTGAAAGACCGAGATGGGTATGAAAAAAAAAGAATGATAAAAAACATGATAAACTATATGAAGGCAAAGGACAAAGAAGAATCAAAAATTGAAAGAGAAAAAGAAAGAAAAGTAGAATCAAAAATTGAAAGAGAAAAAGAAAGAAAAGAAGAATCAAAAATTGAAAGAGAAAAAGAAAGAAAAGAAGAATCAAAAACTGAAAGAGAAAACGAAATAAAAGAAGAACAAAAAGATTGAAAGAGAGAGAGAAAAAAGAAGATTGGCCTTACAAACCAAAAGAAAACTTCGGCCAATCTTCCAGAGAAAAAGAACGCGTCATGTGATTTCTACAGTCTCCTTCCCCCAACCCGTTCTTCATGTTGCAGACGACACAGTGTCGTCTGTCAAAAAGCAAAAATAAAATCATGATGGATGGCTATTACTTAAATATTCATCGTCGGTCTTCCGTCTTTTCCAACCCCAGACTCTCAAAATCCCAACAATAAACCTTAGAACAAAAAAGGAAAAAAGAAATGATGGTGGAAAAGTCCGAGTCGAAACCCACCGTGAGATTCGACCCACAATTTTGCGTCCCTTTTTAATAAGTTTTCAATTTTCATCGCTAAGGTTTTATAGGTTGTTTAACGACACCTGAACCCTCGAGATGTTCTGGCCGAGTTGCATTTTGATTTCAGGCTGAACAAGGGAAAAAGTGGGGTTAAAATTAGTGTTAATTTTTTGTCCTCTTAAATTTGATTTTTTTTCTTAAATATCATTTAATTTATTTTCAAGAATTTGAACGATTTCTTGATATTATTACTTTTTTCTTTTCTTTTTGATACATTCTGTTTTAACTTTCTTTCGTTTTATTTTCTTTCATTTTTTTCTGGTTTGATTTTTCTTTCTTTCTTCTCTTCTGCTTATTCTTTCTTTTATGAATTTTTCTGGCATTCTTTTTCTCAATTTCTTCATCTTCTTTCTTCGTTCTTATTCACTATTTCTCGTGTATTTCTTCTTTCCCCTCTTCATTTTGCTTCTTCATTCTTTATATTTTTTCTTTCCATCATTGTTGCGTTTTCTGTCTTCATTCTTCTTCTTTCTTTTTCTCTGATATATTACTTCTTCGTTTCTCTCTTTAAGTTGTTCTTTCTTTCAATTATTTAATCTTCTTTCTTCGTTTTCATTCATCTTCCCTATCATATTTTTTAATTTATTCTATTTTTCTTTCTTTTTCTCTTTCATTTGTTTATTCTTCTTTTGTTTCATTTTCCTTTTCAATTTTTTCTTTTTCTTTTCTTCTTTTTCTCTTTCAATCTTTTATGCTTATTTTCTTTCTTTTCTTTTTCAATTTTTTATTCTTCTTTTCTTCTTTTTCTCTTTCAATTCTTTTTTCTTTCTTTTCTCTTTCAATTTTTTATTCTTCTTTTCTTTCTTATCCTCTTTCAATTTTTGTATTCTTCTTTTATTTTTCTCTTTCGATTTTTGGTTCTTCTTTTCTTTTTCTCTTTCAGTTTTTTATTCTTTTCTTTCTTTTTCTTTTTCAATTTTTTATTCCTATTTTCTTTCTTTTTCTCGTTCATTTTTTATTCATCTTTTCTTTTTTTTCTCTTTCAATTTTTCTCCTTTTTTTCTTTTTCTCTTTCATGTTGTTATTCTTCATTTCTTTCTTTTTCTCTTTCAATTTTTTATTCTTTTTTCTTTCTTTTTCTCTCACGATTTTTTATTCTTTTTTATTTCTTTTTCTCTTCCAATTTTTTATTCTTCTTTGTCTTTTTCCTTCATATTGCTTATCATGTTTTTTTTTTCTATTTATCATTCGTTTTTCTTTCAAACTCCTCTCGGTCTTTCACCTTTCATTTCTCCTTCTTTCCTTCCTTTTTTATCTCTCATTTTTTTCTTTTTCATATTTCCTTCCTTCTCCCGTTTTCACTTTTCTTTGATCTTTAATATTCTTCAGTGTTATCTGATATGAATTAACGCGCATTAATTAACGTGTCTTACTTGGATTTCAAAAGCACATTACCGATTAAGAAAACAAAGACCTGAAGAAGGGCGAAACATTTAACGGCTTAGCATAAAATAATCCTTGAAAATGAAAAAGCTTTGAACCAACAAACGTTAGAAATGTTTTACATTAAGTCCAGAAAAGAATAGAATCATAAGTATACAAAGACTTATGATATAAAATACTAAACAAAAGTACATTGTAAGACTTATTGAACGAAACATGTATTAAAGAGGGAATGCTACACGCAAACAGAAGTTTATATATATATATATATATATATATATATATATATATATATATATATATAAGGGGTAGGCAAGATAATTCATACAAACAACATTTATTAAATACCACCGATGCAGTTTGTTCAATCATCTTTTCATTTCCGAATGAGCTGTTGTACATCGGAATTGAAGTTATGAATAACTGTTTCGCTGTATCACAGCGAATCAGTGTGGCTAGACGCCCGGTTGCCTCTAGCTATGATCGAATCCCGACTGAATTGGCGTCAGTCGGGTATTCTACGGCATGGATGAAGGTGAATTTAAGCGTATTTATTTTTCGATAAACACACTGTGACAGAGAACTCGATTCGATTTACCGAAGAGTCTTGCATTATCAGCCATAATAGTCACTGTTTACAAATCCACATAAGAATGAACTTTGGACAATTTATGCATAACTTCAATCCCGATGTGCAATATTTCTTTCAGAGATTGGAAAGATATAATAAAATATTTAATAGACTGACCTTATCGATGTAAACTATCTATCTATCTATATATATATATGTTTGTGTGTGTGTGTGTGTGTGTGTGTGTGTGTGTGTGTGTGTGTGTGTGTGTGTTATAGAAATAGCATTATGTTGTTAAAAGAATTGAAAGTAAAGATGAAAGGGAAAACGCCAGTAGCTGAATTTGAATAATAAAAAGAGCAGAAAATTTCAATCTATGGGTGAAGGAGAAACAGAAAACGCAGAGAAAGAAACTTAATTCATTTATTAACGAGCTGTTTTAAATCATTTAAAATATAGCACGCCAATACACATAAGAAAAATGGAAAACACACACACACATATACATATACATACATACATACATACATAAATACATATACATATATATATATATATATATATATATATATATATATATATATATATATAATGCCCGCCATAATAGACTACCAACAATAAGCTATATAAACAAATTTTTACTACGTTAACAAAAAACACCGATCAAAATAAAAAATAAATAAATAAATATATAAGATAAAAAATAGAAATAAAATTTAAAAAAAAACAAACAAAAAAACAAGCAAAATAATTTGACATAAATAAATAAACAAATAAGCGACTTCCGGTAAAAGTAACCGCCAATATAGACTACCCATAATGCACCACTGACCCATATATATAAATAGCCGAGAAAAATAACAGCACTGACGATTGCACTAGCATGAAACAGACTGTCGCCTCTAAGTGCTGACTTCCATGTCAACTTTTATATTTACACACGCTCTATCTCTGATATCGAGCACTTTATCCCATAAATATAGCACACTTTAAGACTATATTTCTTTATATATATATATATATATATATATATATATATATATATATATATATATATATATATATATATATATTAAAAAGAAGAGAGGTACCGCAAACTTTTTTGGTTGTAATGTGGGTTTTTTAAAAAAATATTATTCTTTATTTTTCATAGTTTTACAACACGTGTTTCTGGTCTTACGACCGTCTTCAGGTAAAGGGTGGAGATTTCCACATATTATTAAAAATAATTAATTTTTTTCCTTTATGTTTTTCAATGTTACATCTTCTCTATATGAGACATTTTCTGTTTTTGTGTTGGTCATTCCAATAGGTGTCACAGCACAATTGTCCAAATCGTGTAACAGCATGGGATAATTATCCATCCGAGAAAATGTTTATTATCTTAAAAACCACAATATTAATTGAGTTTCCAACTTTTCATATAAGACGTTTAGCCATTTTTCGTCAGAATCACTGAAAAATCCCTTGACTTACTGAACTAAAAAGAGAGCAGCTTTAATTTTTTTGTGTCAGACATACTGTTTTCCCAGCTGAGTACTTGTGAGAGGAAAAAGATCATTCAGGCGTTCAGTAATGGTACCAACATTCATACTCTGGCTTCCATCTTCAAAGTGCATTCAAGAACCATCAAGAGAACGGTGAATAAGTTTTGTTTGTTTTTTAAAAAAGAGGGAACAGTAGAGAGCTAAAGATATCAATTAAAAATGACCCAACGTAATTCATAAGACGTTTCACTTACACTTATCCTTATTTGAATATTATCTGTTACTTCATCACGTGACATTTATCTAACCAATAAGAAATAACTAAACACAACATACCATTAATCTGCGTCTCTTTGCTTTTTATCATTTCAATCTTGATATCTGACGAAGCTACAACAAAGGGAAACATGCTAGATTAAGATCATTTTCCTACTTGTTCTTTATCCTATCTGTTGTGGGGCTCTCCCCTTTTACACAAGATGGACTCGTCTAAAGTATACTTATACTGACAGAGTTGGAGATACGTGGAGACAAGTTTGAGATAGGTAAAGTCCACAGAGAGAGAGATAGAGATAATTACGGCTTCACTTACAGAGACTTGTACATATACTTTCTACTAACCCGCATTCCTGAACTACTAATCTTCATCTCAAGTTTGTATTCTTACATTCAATACATTTATTTTCCTATTTCAATTACTGGCGTTGTTTATTTATTTGTGCAGGATTCCATCCCCGTAATCCACAACACTATTATTTTGTCGGATTTATTATTTATACTCTCTCTCTCTCTCTCTCTCTCTCTCTCTCTATATATATATATATATATATATATATATATATATATATATAAAGACATTTTTATGTTTATACGTTCTTTTTATAGATACAAATTAAGTAAATTTAAGTAAATGCTCTGTTTTACAATAAACAGTATTAATAAAATTTACCGGCCTGAACGTCCGAGAAATTTTCATAGAAAATATTCGTTCTCCGACAGGAATCGAACCTGTATCCTATACGCAACTGTTATATAGGCTGACGTGCTTTTACTGATTGAGCCACAGAGGAGCGTTTCGGTTAGCAAGGTCGACTTTACTGTTTTTAATCTACAATTCTCCATGATTTATTTTATTTCATTGTGACGGATGTTTACAAGCGAGAGGGGAGATGGGATTTGCTTATTTTATTACCGCAGCAACAAATGTGCGAGTTTCTGATGGAAAAAATGGTGCTTTTTCGATTCCTGTCGGGAAGCACGCTTTTTCTTCAGTTTTCACTTCTTGATAAATTTAGTAAATCTGACGTTTCCGCAGATTTCGGAAAGGGGTTATCGCTGATAATTCTTCAGCTCCCTACGCGGATATAGGATATGGATTAACCAAAACATTATCGATTTCATATATATATATATATTCATATTTTTGACGGTACGTGTAAAGATGGCAAAAATATTTCTCATTGTGTGACCTCCATCGCTCTCCGTTTTTCCCACATTCTCTCTCTTTCTCTCCCTCTCTCTCTTTCCCTCTTTCCCTCTTTGTCTTTTCTTTTCTTGATTGTTTTCTCTTTCATAATCTCTCACCCTCTCCCCGAATCTTTCACTGCATCTCCATCACTTACTTTCTCTCTGTGTTTTCCTCCTCTCTCGATCTTGTTTTCTATTGCTCTTAATCTCTCTCTCTCTGTCTTTTTCTTTCTTTCTCTCTCTCTCTCTCTCTCTCTGTCTTTTTCCTCCTTTTCAGTTTTCTCTTTCATATTCTCTCTTACTTCCACTGAATCTTTCACTCTATCTCCATCACTTACTTTTTCTCTGTGTTTTCTCCCCACTCTCTCTCTCTCTCTGTCTTGCTTTCTATTGCTATTTCTCTCTCTCTCTCTACCTCACTCTTTCTTTATCTTTCTCTATCTATCTCTCTATCTTTTTTCTTCCTTTTTTGTTTTTCTCTCTCTCCAACTAAATCTTTCACTCCATCTCCCTCACTTTCTCTCTCTCTCTCTCCGATGTTTTCTCTCCTCTCTCTCTCTCTGATTCGCGCCCGCTTTTATTCTCTCTCTCTCTCTCTCTCTCTCTCTCTCTAGCTTTCTATCTCTCTCTATATATATATCACACTATCTCTTACCGTTTCTCTCTCTTCCTCTCTTGGTTTCCATTCCTTCTTTTTTTTTATCTTTGATCTCATTCCCTCTATGATTAAACAAAAATCGATCTATCGATTCTTATCATCTCCACATATTAATTTCCTTATTTATTGCTCGGGTGTGGTTTAAAAAAAACTGCCAGGAAAATTCTTTTGTCTGTAATTAATAAAATACAAACAGTCAGGCAAACTCTAAAAGATAAAAAAAAAGAAGAAAATGTAAAAAATCTTCCTTGAAGAAAATCCTTAAAACAGACATCGTCCTGAAGCAAAAGATATTCATTGGTTAACCGCATGCAAAATGCGGTTGTCTCCCTTTGCCGTTTCGAAATAGAATATGAAGAGAACGATATTTTGCATATGGTTAACCAGTTTTCTCTCTCTCGGTGTAAACAAATTCCATATGCATTTTCAAATTTGCTTGTTAAATATAATAGTTCCTAACTGCCACATCATTGTCATGTCAAAATTTACAAATACAGTTGTACATAACCCTATTTCGTTAATTGGTTCCAGAGGTCAGGACTTTGGTCGAAAAACGACTTAAATCGAAATAAACACATTATAAACCGCAAATATGGACTCCCGATTACACTATTACACACTTTATGATATATACGTACAGTATTCTGAATAAAATTATTAATTTCCACCTTATCTTCCTGTGACATAGACTTGCACTGGGACTTTTATTCGGAGCCATGGGCAAATATGTATTCTAAATCACAATTGAAATATGAATGAAAGAACGTCAACGGCAGAGCACAGATGTAAATAAGTCTGAATTCAAAATGGGTGTTGAAGCTGAAAACAACACACAAGTACCACCTGTCGACAGGAATTTGAAATAAGTACATCTGCTGAACATACTTTAATATGCAAATGATTTTCTTTTTAATGTTTTTATGATATATATATATATATATATATATATATATATATATATATATATATATATATATATATATATATATAATGTTTCGGTCGATGTACGCTCCGGCCTTCTTCAGGTGGTTGAATATCGAACTGAACCCTTTATTTCACTCACTGGGGTAGACTGTTCTAGTTCCACGTGCCATGTTTAATGGAAGTCAGTTGTCAGTCATCTCTTGTTAATACCCCTCTCCAATTTCTCCACTGCCTTAACCGGGTATTGAAGCCAAAGAGTGTGAGTTCAATACCCGGTTAAGGCAGTGGAGAACTTTCAGAGAGAAATTAACAGGAGATAACTGACATCCATTAAACATGGCACGTGGAACTAGAACAGTCTACCCCAGTGAGCGAAATAGAGGGTCCAGTTTGACATTCCATCCACTGAAGAAGGTCGGAGCGTACATCGGACGAAACGTTGTAATAAATATGGCGACAAAGATGAGGACAATAGTCTGAATATTGTAAATAGTGTACATAATACCACATCTCAGAAATATAGACAGATACTGAAGAAGGCCGGAGCGTACAACGGCCGAAACTTTGTAATAGATATGACGACAAAGATGAGGACAATAGGCCGAATATTGTAAATAGTGTACATAATACCTCATCTAAGAAATATTGACAGATAATGAAGAAGGCCGGAGTGTACAACGACCGAAACGTTGTAATAAATATGGCGACAAAGATGAGGACAATAGTCCGAATAATGTAAATAGTGTACATAATACCTCATCAACAGAAATATAGACAGATACTGAAAGACCAAAAAGTTGTAATAAATATGGCGACAAAGATGAGGACAATAGTCCGAATAATGTAAATAGTGTACATAATACCGCGTCTCAGAAATATGGACAGATTCTAGAACTTCTATCCTCATTATGTCGCCTAAATTTTTAATCGATTGTCCTCTTGTTAGAAATTCAGTTTTGTCTCCAATGTTGCAAGCACTAAAATTTGTCAAATTTGTCAAGTCAAATTGGCAGCAGCATTGATCCCCAACCCCTGAAAAAAAAAAGAAACGAAGAGGAATAACAACTCCCTCATTGATCACGATTCCCAGTACCGTCATAGTAACTAAAAAGTTTGGCGCATGACCGTTGGGATGTCCTTAAGATCTCTTCATAAACATTTGTCATTTATTTGGTTTAGTACTTGGTTCTGATCAAAGTTTTTCTAATCAGTAAAAAACCAACAAGTTCTTGATGTTTTAACTTTCCCAACAAGTTACATTACGCACACCAGAAATTGTTATTTATGCAATGGTCTTTCCCCATCTCATATGATTATGTCGAAGGTCCTGATATATAATTTTTCCGATAGAGGTCCTTGAAATATTCAGCTCCCTAGCAATGGCGTTATTTTACTTTCTAATATTCTTATCCATAATCCTCTGTAACTTTCGTTGACATTCCGGTGCTCTGGTGGTATTAAGGACGCTTATGGATTTCATGTTTGGTTACTGCTGTAGAATCCTCGTCAATGGCTTCCAGCTCTTTGCAAACTTTGACAACAAATACCAGTGAAACTTTCAGAAAGCGAGACATATCTATGTTACTGTTCTCTTGATGAAAACGTAGCTTTTCATTGGTTCATTTAGTTTGATGTTTGTCGTCAGCTATCTGACAAGAAATGATAACCAGAACTGTTGTTCATGATATACGGTAGTCTTTGAGTATAGAATCCAGAGGTTGTCAGTGAATATTTCGAAGACAGTAGGGAAGCGTAGTTCAGGTTAGCAGTGGATATTGGTAGCAGAGCGTGGTTCTTCCTTCTGTCCTGGTCATCTTTGGTTCTGACAGGTTCGCATTGGACATTCGGAGAGAGTAACCAAAATGGCCGCCTTTATATAAGACGGATTGAATATTTTACGCCTTCTGATTGGTTAACCTTCATTTGGGGGAACTATAAAGTGAGTCCAGTCATTTAGGTTTTCTCACTAGTTACATACATATTGGTACACAAAAATTGTAACAAGAACAAGAGTATCTCCAAAACGCTATGTGACCAGAGTTTAGCAGTTGACGAGTCCTCCGATTTACCTCTATTGACTAAGTGGTGGGAGGGATTGGTTGGTTACACTCAAAACCACGAAATCAAAACTAATTGTAGTTCGATCATTGCTGTTAGAATTCTGAACTATCAACAGTCACAATGAATGGATGTTCCCACGGGGTTGACGGGGTGAGGGACTGTGCTTTGAGCGACTGATGACCTTAAACTCAACCTAGACCTCAAGCGGTACATACGATCCATCGCTTAAAATACAATAAGAATAGCCGACTCCCTGTAGCGCTCCAGTAAGTAGGTGACTCCTCTTCCTAGTCTTTACAAGAGGCAGGTCAGGCCTAAAATGGAGTACTGCTGTCGTATTTGGGTAGGAGCTGCCAAGTCCGCAATTTCCAGTTTTGATAGAGTTCAAAAACCTCTCCGCGTCCTTGTTGGTGATGAATTATATTTTATAGTCGACCATTGTACCTGCATTCTTAGCGATGGATCGTATGTACCAATTTCACTTGAGGTCAGGTGAAAAGTTCGTGGCCCAATAGCGTTTCAAGGCATGCAGCCTCTCTCCGAAGTGACATCTGTTCATTCTGATCGTGGTATTTCGGAATCCGATCGATGATGATGGAATATAACTAACTTGGTCATCGAGACATTGAATCTAACAAGCCAGTTTTTACCCCACTGGGTAGATTGTGCAAGATCGGAAGCGAGATCAGTTGCCCATCTCTGACCATCAAGAGTTTTCTAGGTGTCCTCGTATATAGGCGTTTCATCGGTATAGATATTTACAAATGCTCGGACTATTATGCCTCCAGAGGACTAGTTATTAATAACTTCTATGAACGATAAGACCCCTCTGGAAAACTTGTGAAGTAAACCTATGTGCCCTATCTTGTCACAGACCTTCGAGATATATGATGCTATGCCCCCCACCGAGTTGTGTTTGTCGTCAAGTGCCTCACTGATTCCGTGAGTGATGGTAGTTAGCACGTCGTCAGTGGATCGGGCCGATCGACACCCGCACTGTTTGCCACTGAAGAGATTGTTCTTGCTCAACGACCTTCTTATTGATTATGGCCTCAAAAAGTTTTGTAGATTTGAAGGATTGACCTAGACGAGAAAAACCTTCTGGCGCGACACAGAGAACCAACTTTCCTTGCGGTAGATGATGCTATAGATTCAATGTAGTTGTTCCAGCTTAGGTCAGTGGAAAACATGAGACCAAGAAGGCACAGAGAGACGCTCTGGTGAAGTTGGCCATCGGCCAGCCATAGGAGGCAGAGAGAATTATCTATGATGAGTAAATGAGAGCAGTTTCGTTTTTGGAGGCATTAAAGTTTATAATCTATTTCCTGTCACAGTCAACCACTGATTGGAGGTCATTTTTCTAGAGCAGCGGCCAGGTTATCATTGTCAGCGCTGCCGGGTTTACTTTTGTGACAAGAATAAATGGTAGTGGCATCTGCATAAATGCCTACTTGGGAACTGATGACGTCAAGGAGATCCTTTATGAAGATCGGAAACAGTGGATAGAGCCTTAGGTAACACCCGAGTTAGTATGAAAGAAACTGGAAGATAGCCTGTTCAGGATGGTTTCATTTCCCGATTAGATAGGAATTGTTAGTACTACCAATATAGAACTTTTCAACTGTTGGATTTTCTATTGTAGAGATAATACAAAGGTAAACTAGAAATTTATTTAAAAGATATTAATAAAATTCCTAATAGTTTAAGTAGTTCATAGATAGATAGATAGATAGATAGATAGATAGATAGATAGATAGATAGATAGATAATGAATATACTAGGATAGATAGATAGATAGATAGATAGATAGATAGATAGATAGATAGATAGATAGATAATGTATAGGAATCAATGAATGAAAGAAATAGACAATTAAAGAAATCAAATGATAGATAGGAGTATATAGATACATATGGACATATATAGATATGATCCAACTCAGATAGATAGATAGATAGATAGATAGATAGATAGATAGATAGATAGATAGATAGATAGATAGATAGGTTCATCGATAGATAGATAGATAGATAGATAGATAGATAGATGCGAAAAGATTAGGATAGATAGATGATAGATAGATAGATAGATAGATAGATAGATGCGAAAAGATTAGGATAGATAGATAGATAGATAGATAGATAGATAGATAGATAGATAGATAGATAGATAGATAGATAGATAGTGGACTGACATAGATAGATAGATAGATAGATAGATAGATAGATAGATAGATAGATAGATAGATAGATAGATAGTGGACTGAGATAGATAGTGGACTGAGATAGATAGATAGATAGATAGATAGATAGATAGATAGATAGATAAATAGATAGTGGACTGAGATAGATAGATAGATAGATAGATAGATAGATAGATAGATAGATAGATAGATAGATAGATAGATAGAGGAGGCACTGTTGAGTAATGGATAACTTGGATCGAGGAATCGGAGAGCCGAGTTCGAATCTCAGTCGATTCCATTACATTCACTTACGTGCTAATACCCTTGGGAAAGGTGTGAATCCTCTTCTTCTCCCTCCAACTATGGTAAATAGCAGGACAGACTGGGTTCTATAGCCTTGGACGGCAACTGGTCTAGGAGAAGGACAACTCTGAATTCAAAACCTGCGGAGGGTCGTTTGGGGACCTTGTGGCATTCGCTGCACCAGGTCCCTGTATTCGTCCCTCCAAAAAGTGTGGATGGCCCTGCCCAAAGCCTTCACCACTATAATCAAATCCTGTGTGGACGTTGGGCTTTCAGTTTCTGGGAACTGATCTGTCTGGCCCTCATACGTCGAGTTCGACGGGAGAGTCAAAAAAAAAAGATAGATAGATATATAGATAAGAAAATAAACAGAGTGTCATAGATAGATAGACAGATAGATTTTCTTATCTTTTAGAGTAAATTTACGTCCCTTATCACTTAGTTCAATTACATGCGAGAATAAAGTATAAATGAATTTATATTCCACATAGGTATGTATTTATGTATCTCATACACTTAGTGTATTAGATACATGAATACATACCTATGTATGTAAGAGTTCACTAAGTGTATCTGATACACTTAGTGAACCCTTACGTCCGAAGTTTTAACCTCGTAGATAATAAGTTTGATCACTCGTAAGTATCTTCGGTTAACAAAACTCTCCTGTTTTCTGCAGTGAAATCATCACCGGCAAAATATCCCAAAAATAACTATCGCCATCAATCAACAAGGATATCCTCCCTAAACATCTCCTTCATTCCTAGTCCGCCTACACCTCCCACAGAAGAAAAAAAAAATTATTATATAAACGCCCTTCTCCTCGTCTTTCTCTAGATCAATAACTTCGCACTGCCAATAGAATTTAACGCGGCCATAATAACTGTTTTAGAGTTATCGTTCAACTGGAAGAAGCAGAAGGTATTTTATTTCTGTTCGATATTAATTTATTTATTTATTTACTTTTTATTCTCTTTTCTGTGTGTTTAGTTGTGTATTTATTTTTGTTTTTGTTTTTTTTTTTTAGAAAAAACGCGGGAAGTTAAAAAAAAAGACGGGACAAAATAAAAAAGCAGAAAAACAAAAAGGAAAAAAAAAATTGCATTAGAAAGAAAAAAAATAACTAAAGAAAATGGGCGGCAAATTAAAAATCGCGAAACAAAAAAAGACCGGGAAATTAAAAAAAGCGGGAAGAAAAAAGGGCGGGAATTTTTTTAAAAAGAGGTATTAAGGAAAGAAAACGGGACTCTGCGAGAAAATCATAAAAAGGCCCAATGTGTGGAAACATTTATTTGTTGTTATTTTTTTTTTTTCATTTTTTTTAAAACTTCACTGATCTATTTCTTTTTAAATATTTGCTTATGTATTTGTTGTTCGGAACGTTTTGCAGGAATGATTAAATCCCGACGAAATGTGACACAATTAAATTTATCTGACAGGAATATATTCATTATTATTATCGATTAGAAACCTCCACAACGAAAGAATTTATTTTGATCACTGTCAAAATAATCTGGGTTTCTAAACGAAATTTAATTTCAAAATGAAAACAAACATCCAGTGAATATTCGATGGATTCGCTTTTCTTTTCTCCCCTCTCTTTCTTTTTATCGATCTATCTGTCTACTATATATATATATATATATATATATATATATATATATATATATATATATATGTATATATATATGTGTGTGTGTGTGTGTGTGTGTGTGTGTGTGTGTGTGTGTGTGGCATTCACAGACAGTACTGTTTCGCTGTATCACAGCTCCTCAGTGCGAGTAGACTTCTGAATACCTCAAGCCAGGATTGAAACACAACTAATTTGGTGTCAGCCAGAGCTATCTTCACTCAGTTGAGTTACACAACTAAATCTAGCGTATTGTTTTTACAAATGTAAACAAATGCCCATCAGCCAAAGTGCTCCATTCATTTTACTGAAGAGCTTTGCATTAGTGCAGGTGGCTGTTGTTTATAGAATTAGCTTATCACTCGACAGTGCTCAATTGAAATGTATTTTCAAGAGCTAAATGATATGTATATATATATATATATATATATATATATATATATATATATATATATGGTAATTAATCGAGTCTAGAAGAATCCTCAACAAAATGCAGAAACCACTGGACGGGCGTTTCGTCCTATTTGGGACTCATCAGCAGTGCGCATCCACTACCGAGAATCGGACCTATCTGACCAAGAAGAAACTGAATAGGCTTCATATAGCACTTCCTATAGCGCCAAGTATTCATAACCGTATGGCCGACCAATGCTTTCTGCATTCTGTTGAAGATTCTTCTAGTCTCGATGAATTAGTGTATTGATTATTTTAATTTCTCAATTATTTTAACATATGCACACACACACACACACACACACACATATATATATATATATATATATATATATATATATATATATATATATATATATATAATATTAGTAGTAGTAGTAATCTTATAAGTATAAGTAACTATACTCGTTTCGGAAAACCTTCGGTTTCTTGATTTGCAAATTATCAAATCAATATCGAAGGAAAAAAAGGTATAAAAAAAAGAGAGAGCCAAGAACATGAACGCCTGTCGAAAATAATCGTTCAGCATGCAGGTACAAAAGCCCAAAGAAAAAAAAAACCGATACGAGTAAGCAACTAACTAAATAAAGTGCTCAATACAACAAGTAGAGCAGACCTAGTTAAACATAGAGAGCTATATATATATATATATATATATATATATATATATATATATATATATATATATATATATATATATATATATATGTGTGTGTGTGTGTGTGTGTGTGTGTGTGTGTGTGTATTACATAGAGTTAATCATACCTTGAATCAATTAGCAATATTAATGCAATTATTGGCGAAATCCCTTCGCTAGTAGACATAATTATAAGCATTATACTACTAATAATCCACTGAATGATGAGATCCTTATGTATAAAATGGATATGGTGTATTTTTTAATTCAGCTAGTACTTTCAAATGCTTCACGCATTCATCTTCGGGCTGTATTTTTTCCTTTAGAATCAAAACTGGGAGACGAAATACATGTGTTTTTCTGACCGAAAGATGTTTTTAAGAATGAGCTATTTATTAACGGCTATGTAGTGTTGGAGCGTGCAAATCGCAACGCTAAAGTTCAAATATTAGAAGTGAGAAATTTTGGAATTTGGTAATTTGGTAAATTCACGAATTTTTTTTATAAGTGTTTTTCGGTTAACATGACATGAACTAAGTAGATAGTTACAGAGTGATATGTCTTAGTAGTTTTTTTCTCAGGAATTCTTTACTGCGGATCAATTGTTTTTCATGAAAATAATAAAATAGACAGCATATAATTTTATATTACAAAGAGTTAATCAAACCTTGAATCAATTAGCAATATTAATGCAATTATTGGCGAAATCCCTTCGCTAGTAGACATAATTATAAGCATTATACTACTAATAATCCACTGAATGATGAGATCCTTATGTATAAAATGGATATGGTGTTTTTTTTAATTCATCTAGTACTTTCAAATGCATCATACATTCATCATTGGGCTGTATTTTTTCCTTTAGATCTGGTTCTTGATGTCAGTCTAGATTGGGCTTGCCTGGTCCTGTCCGACAGTTGGTCATTGGAGACGACTTCTGGTTACACCGAGGATGTTCCAGACAAGCTCCAATCGAGGATCTTCTACTATTCATAGATATAAATATTAGGGTGGTTTACTTTAGAAACTATCCTGATTGGGGCTTGTCTGGTTCAGTCCCACAGTTGGTCGTTGGAGATTCTTGATGTCAATCTCGATTGGGGTTTGCCTGGTCCAGTCCCACAGTTGGTCGTTGGAGATTCTTGATGTCAATCTCGATTTGGGATTGTCTGGTCCAGTCCCACATTTGGTCGTTGGAGATTCTTGATGTCAATCTCGATTTGGGATTGTCTGGTCCAGTCCCACATTTGGTCGTTGGAGATTCTTGATGTCAATCTCGATTGGTGCTTGTCTGGTCGAGTCCGACAGTTGGTCGTTGGAGATTCTTGATGTCAATCTTGATTGGTGCTTCTCTGGTCCAGTCCCACAGTTGGTCATTGGAGATTCTTGATGTCAATCTCGATTTGGGATTGTCTGGTCCAGGACCACAGTTTTCAATTTCCAACCGGCGTTTCGCGGTTTCTCTGTGTCTTTTTCATAAATTTTTTCATGGCAATTGTTCTAACGAACTTTTCGCTTTGATAACTCGATTGAATGAATTTAAGCGGACGACTAGACAGGCAAATAGCTCTCATCATTTTGCTGTTGAACTAGCTAGATGCAACGGTCAGGGCTCTCCACAATTTCCTCTCATTTGTAGCTCTTAATAAATTGTGTCTCCTAAACCCTGTTCCGCCATTCATGTACTTTGTTCTTCTTCAATGTTCCGTGTCCTTTCAGGACGTTGGCGACCATGACTCTCCACAATTTCCTGTCCTTTGTAGCTCTTATTATATTTTCACCTTTTGTTATCTCTCCCAAATCCTTTATGCCGTCCATATCCTCTTTTTCTGTCCTGTGACTTTCAAATTTCCTCGGCCCTCTTTCCTTATATGCCTGAGAAATGTCAACTCTCCCTTCTTCTTGTTAAGTGTAAAGATTATTTTTTGTTTTCATCTTACCTAAATCTCCTTCAACTTTCTCATGTTCGGCCCATTGTATTCTCAGTATCCTCCTGTAGAAAATTTTCTGTTGTTGTCAATCTCGATTGGTGCTTGTCTGGTCGAGTCCGACATCTCTTCATCTGTGATAAGATTGGCCTGCATTATTGACATATAATGTTATTATGTAGCACTGTTCCTAACGAAATGTTCCTGTTCCTTAATACATAGCTTAGCTTTTGGAAGGCATCTTTCACTAGCCAATACACCTACAGATTACAGTGTCACATATTCCGTCCTCTGATAAATCAATTCGCAGATATGTAAACTGTTGTATTTGCTTGATTTCGGTATCCCCAATTTGTAATTTACATTGCTGGTCTGTCCCTTTTGCTAACAAACAGGCTTTCTGTTTTCTTACAATTGGTCATTATTTATTACGTCACGTCAAGCTAATAAAATTTCTTTAAAAGAAAATACTGAAGTAGACAGATTGATAGATAGAAAATGATATAAAAAGGTTTAGATAGATAGATAGATAGATAGATAGATAGATAGATAGATAGATAGATAGATAGATAGATAGATACTGATATAAACAAGCTTAGATAGAGTGATAGATAAAAGTAAAGAATCTAATATAAAACCTTTTAGATAGATAGATAGATAGATAGATAGATAGATGGATAGATAGATAGATACTGATCTTTGAAAGAAAATACTTATAATACAGAGATAGATAGATAGTTAGATAGATAATAAACAGACCGAGATAGATAGATAGATAGATAGATAGATAGATAGATAGATAGATAGATACTGATATAAACAAACTTAGATAGAGTGATAGATAAAAGTAAAGAATCTAATATAAAAATGTTTAGACAGATAGATAGATAGATAGATAGATAGATACTGATCTTTGAAAGAAAATACTTATAATAGAGAGATAGATAGATAGATAGATAGATAGATAGATAGATAGATAGATAATGGTATAAACAGGCTGAGATATATAGATTGATTGATCGAAATATTAAAACTAATATAACATTTTAGATCGATAGATAGATAGATAGATAGATAGATAGATAATGACCAGACTGAGACAGATAGATAGATGCTGAAATAAATAAGCTTAGATAGAGAGATTGATAGATAGAAATAAAGAAACTAAAAGAAAAAAAGGTTTAGATAGATAGGTAGATAGATAGATAGATAGATTTAGGATCACGTTCGTTGGTACATAGGAACATACAAGTAAACTCAGTATGAATAAAACCATTTGGTATGAGTCCCTTTCTCTTTTCAAATGTAGACATTGGCATGTAGATCAATTGTATCCATGTGAAGCATTTGGCTTACATAATTATTTGACAATAATCTTCTTCATATATAAATATAAATATATATATATATATATATATATATATATATATATATATATATGTGTGTGTGTGTGTGTGTGTGTGTTTGTGTGTGTGTGTGTGTATCTATGTGTACCTATGTGTACAGGACACGAATTTAAGGTGACAATACAGCTTTGACATTTTTAAATGGGATTGGAACGCAAGAAGCCGGAAGAGAATTTCCACAATTACACACGCGCACACACACACACACACACACACACACACACACACACACATATATATATATATATATATATATATATATATATATAAGGAAATGTTTCTGAATATCAGCAGAATCAATAGACACACCTGAAATAAAATTGTTTGAAAACGATGATGAAAGGGACATGACTTGTTATTCAATATCTGGAACTTCACGTGATAAGAAATTTTGTGATTAACTCAGGCAAGATAAAGGATCTTTTCCGTTCAGCAGTTACACTTGTGTTTATTGGTTTTTTATAGCCAAACGTGAATAAACATTCAAGTGTATGAAAGTCAAAGGTTAGTGGGGAGGATGCGCGCAAACGTAGCGGTTATTGGAGCGGAAGTTTGAATCGGAGATCCGAGTTCGAATTCCGTTCGATACTTTTTTTTATATCCTCTTTAGCAAAAGCATATACCCATAGCTTAACTCACACGTCAACCCCGTAAAATCCGAAAACAGAGCAATCTGTTTCAATAGAGAACATTACTAGTCACATTTCCAAATGCAGATACGAAA
The DNA here is from genome assembly GCA_964036315.1 of Acanthosepion esculentum. NCBI lineage: Eukaryota > Metazoa > Mollusca > Cephalopoda > Sepiida > Sepiidae > Acanthosepion > Acanthosepion esculentum. The sequence goes on from OZ038516.1 coordinate 56,646,808, forward strand.
ACAACTTCCTCTCCCGCTATCTACATGTTATGCTCCAGGTTCCTTGTACCACGGTGATGGTCCAAGGTAGAGCCAATGGTATGGAATAACACAGATATATTACAAACAGAATATGTACAAAAGAAGTAGAAGTGTTAGTAATAACAATCAGGTTAGGTTAGAGAGAACTATGTTTTACTCGACCAGTGTTACTATTCCAATGTCTTACAGTAATCGTCTGACGCGACTAGGTCTCTGACTGACTAACTGCATCTGTGTCTGACTCACACGATGTTCAGCAACACGCCCACGTATGTCGAATGTGGCACAAGGCCGGTTTAATGTGGGCTCACCGAACCCGTAGGCTCGGCCAAAAAATGCCCGTAGAACCCGTATAAACGGGATCGGGTTGGTCAACCTCCCCGAACGAGGCTCTGCACTTCGGCGGACTCTCGTCCGGGTTCCTCCCTGCCCGGAGGCAGAGAGTTCGACCGGCTAGCTGAGGCTTCCAAAAAAGACTGAACTCGCTCGATGTTCATCAACACGCCGACGTGTGTCAAATGTGGCACAAGGCCGGTTTAATGTGGGCTTCCTCTTGAGGCGCAGTATTTATGGTGTACGGGATAATCCATTACTATTATGAGTAAGTTCCCATAACACTACAACATCACCGTATTTTTTCCTCTACCCAGCCATACACATTCGAGTTTATACAGGGTGTCCATAAAGTGCGTGTGCACTTTAAAAAAATTATAATTTCATTTGCATTTTCGATAGAAATAATATGTAAAAAGGATTAGAAAGAAGTAAATCTATATTTTGTAAGGTTTTATTGAAATTTTATTTAAGTTTCCACATCTCCACCATCATTAGCAATACAAAGGGTAATACGATTTTGCAGTTCACGGAAAACATTTGCCAACTGATTTACAGTAATGCCTGAAATCACATTAGTTATTTTAGCTATACTTAAAATTAGGTACATTAAACTTCATAACATTTTTTATAGATTATTTCTATCGCAAATACAAATAAAGTTATAAATTTTTTAAAGTGCATACGAACTTTATGGACATCCTGTGTGTATATATATATATATATATATATATATATATATATATATATATATATATACTGGCTTAAAATCCGTCGTATCGGACAGCATTTAAGCAAGCTCCTGTAAAAAGGATTAGAAAGAAGTAATACTTAAACGTGGCCCTTGACATATCCAAGGCATTTGGTAGGGCTTGGCATGCCGGCCTTTTTTTACAAGTGCACACGAACTTTATGGACACCCAATATATATATATATATATATATATATATATACATATATATTTTTCATCTTTGCATCAATAAGCTAATTAGAGAACTAGAAACGATTATAAAATAGATGTAATATGTCTATATTATTCAATGAAATATATTTGTATGGAGTTATTCTGCATAAATATATATATATATATATATATATATATATATATATATATATATATATATATATATATATATATATATATATATATATATATATATATACTGGTTTATATATATACTGGTTTAAAATCCCTCGTATCGGGCAGCATTTAAGCAAGCTCCTGTAAAAAAGATTAGAATTTTACAGATTATTTCTATCGCAAATACAAATAAAGTTATTATTTTTTTTAAGTGCACACGAACTTTATTGACACCCTGAATATATATACATATATATATATATATATATATATATATATATATATATATATATATATATATATATATAAATGCAGTTGAAAATTAATTTTTACCTACCAAAGTGCACACGAACTTAATGGACATTTTTGTACGTTGTGTCGATGTTCTGTTGTTTTTGCTCTTGTAAGCAGGCAAACAAATAAATAAGATCAAACGCTTTTTCGCTAAATATTTATCTAATACATGAGCCACTGGAGGTGAAAGTTTACTAATTTAGGCTCTCACATGGACCAAGTGAGAAATCCCAAGAGCCAAGGTAGAGTGTTACTAAATGAGGCTGTTGCATAGACGTAAACGTGGGAAGTATCGTTAATTGCGGTGAAGAAAAGTCGAGTGTCCAATCCTAAAAATATATCTGCAAAACTCTGGCCTAATTTATATGGCGGGTACAAAATGCAAACTCTTACCACCGATATCTGTCTATATTTCTGAGACGAGGTATTGTAATTATTTACATTATTTACAATGTGCGGACTGTTGTCCTCATATTCATTACCAAATTCACGCCCTTTTGGCCGTTGTACGCTGCGTCTTTCTTCAGGATCTGTCTATATTTCTGAGACGAGGTATTGTAATTATTTACATTATTTACAATGTGCGGACTGTTGTCCTCATATTCATTACCAAATTCACGCCCTTTTGGCCGTTGTACGCTGCGTCTTTCTTCAGGATCTGTCTATATTTCTGAGACGAGGTATTGTAATTATTTACATTATTTACAATGTGCGGACTGTTGTCCTCATATTCATTACCAAATTCACGCCCTTTTGGCCGTTGTACGCTGCGTCTTTCTTCAGGATCTGTCTTTATTTCTGAGATGAGGTATTTTAATTATTTACATTATTTACAATGTGCGGACTGTTGTCCTCATATTCATTACCAAATTCACACCCTTTTGGCCGTTGTACGCTGCGGCTTTCTTCAGGATCTGTCTTTATTTCTGAGACGAGGTATTGTAATTATTTACATTATTTACAATGTGCGGACTGTTGTCCTCATATTCATTACCAAATTCACGCCCTTTTGGCCGTTGTACGCTGCGTCTTTCTTCAGGATCTGTCTTTATTTCTGAGATGAGGTATTGTAATTATTTACATTATTTACAATGTGCGGACTGTTGTCCTCATATTCATTACCAAATTCACGCCCTTTTGGCCGTTGTACGCTGCGTCTTTCTTCAGGATCTGTCTTTATTTCTGAGATGAGGTATTGTAATTATTTACATTATTTACAATGTGCGGACTGTTGTCCTCATATTCATTACCAAATTCACGCCCTTTTGGCCGTTGTACGCTGCGGCTTTCTTCAGGATCTGTCTTTATTTCTGAGATGAGGTATTGTAATTATTTACATTATTTACAATGTGCGGACTGTTGTCCTCATATTCATTACCAAATTCACGCCCTTTTGGCCGTTGTACGCTGCGTCTTTCTTCAGGATCTGTCTTTATTTCTGAGACGAGGTATTGTAATTATTTACATTATTTACAATGTGCGGACTGTTGTCCTCATATTCATTACCAAATTCACGCCCTTTTGGCCGTTGTACGCTGCGTCTTTCTTCAGGATCTGTCTATATTTCTGAGACGAGGTATTGTAATTATTTACATTATTTACAATGTGCGGACTGTTGTCCTCATATTCATTACCAAATTCACGCCCTTTTGGCCGTTGTACGCTGCGTCTTTCTTCAGGATCTGTCTTTATTTCTGAGATGAGGTATTTTAATTATTTACATTATTTACAATGTGCGGACTGTTGTCCTCATATTCATTACCAAATTCACGCCCTTTTGGCCGTTGTACGCTGCGTCTTTCTTCAGGATCTGTCTATATTTCTGAGACGAGGTATTGTAATTATTTACATTATTTACAATGTGCGGACTGTTGTCCTCATATTCATTACCAAATTCACGCCCTTTTGGCCGTTGTACGCTGCGTCTTTCTTCAGGATCTGTCTTTATTTCTGAGATGAGGTATTTTAATTATTTACATTATTTACAATGTGCGGACTGTTGTCCTCATATTCATTACCAAATTCACGCCCTTTTGGCCGTTGTACGCTGCGTCTTTCTTCAGGATCTGTCTTTATTTCTGAGACGAGGTATTGTAATTATTTACATTATTTACAATGTGCGGACTGTTGTCCTCATATTCATTACCAAATTCACGCCCTTTTGGCCGTTGTACGCTGCGTCTTTCTTCAGGATCTGTCTATATTTCTGAGACGAGGTATTGTAATTATTTACATTATTTACAATGTGCGGACTGTTGTCCTCATATTCATTACCAAATTCACGCCCTTTTGGCCGTTGTACGCTGCGTCTTTCTTCAGGATCTGTCTTTATTTCTGAGACGAGGTATTGTAATTATTTACATTATTTACAATGTGCGGACTGTTGTCCTCATATTCATTACCAAATTCACGCCCTTTTGGCCGTTGTACGCTGCGTCTTTCTTCAGGATCTGTCTATATTTCTGAGACGAGGTATTGTAATTATTTACATTATTTACAATGTGCGGACTGTTGTCCTCATATTCATTACCAAATTCACGCCCTTTTGGCCGTTGTACGCTGCGTCTTTCTTCAGGATCTGTCTTTATTTCTGAGATGAGGTATTGTAATTATTTACATTATTTACAATGTGCGGACTGTTGTCCTCATATTCATTACCAAATTCACGCCCTTTTGGCCGTTGTACGCTGCGTCTTTCTTCAGGATCTGTCTTTATTTCTGAGATGAGGTATTTTAATTATTTACATTATTTACAATGTGCGGACTGTTGTCCTCATATTCATTACCAAATTCACGCCCTTTTGGCCGTTGTACGCTGCGTCTTTCTTCAGGATCTGTCTATATTTCTGAGACGAGGTATTGTAATTATTTACATTATTTACAATGTGCGGACTGTTGTCCTCATATTCATTACCAAATTCACGCCCTTTTGGCCGTTGTACGCTGCGTCTTTCTTCAGGATCTGTCTATATTTCTGAGACGAGGTATTGTAATTATTTACATTATTTACAATGTGCGGACTGTTGTCCTCATATTCATTACCAAATTCACGCCCTTTTGGCCGTTGTACGCTGCGTCTTTCTTCAGGATCTGTCTTTATTTCTGAGACGAGGTATTGTAATTATTTACATTATTTACAATGTGCGGACTGTTGTCCTCATATTCATTACCAAATTCACGCCCTTTTGGCCGTTGTACGCTGCGTCTTTCTTCAGGATCTGTCTATATTTCTGAGACGAGGTATTGTAATTATTTACATTATTTACAATGTGCGGACTGTTGTCCTCATATTCATTACCAAATTCACGCCCTTTTGGCCGTTGTACGCTGCGTCTTTCTTCAGGATCTGTCTTTATTTCTGAGATGAGGTATTGTAATTATTTACATTATTTACAATGTGCGGACTGTTGTCCTCATATTCATTACCAAATTCACGCCCTTTTGGCCGTTGTACGCTGCGTCTTTCTTCAGGATCTGTCTTTATTTCTGAGATGAGGTATTTTAATTATTTACATTATTTACAATGTGCGGACTGTTGTCCTCATATTCATTACCAAATTCACGCCCTTTTGGCAGTTGTACGCTGCGTCTTTCTTCAGGATCTGTCTATATTTCTGAGACGAGGTATTGTAATTATTTACATTATTTACAATGTGCGGACTGTTGTCCTCATATTCATTACCAAATTCACGCCCTTTTGGCCGTTGTACGCTGCGTCTTTCTTCAGGATCTGTCTATATTTCTGAGACGAGGTATTGTAATTATTTACATTATTTACAATGTGCGGACTGTTGTCCTCATATTCATTACCAAATTCACGCCCTTTTGGCCGTTGTACGCTGCGTCTTTCTTCAGGATCTGTCTATATTTCTGAGACGAGGTATTGTAATTATTTACATTATTTACAATGTGCGGACTGTTGTCCTCATATTCATTACCAAATTCACGCCCTTTTGGCCGTTGTACGCTGCGTCTTTCTTCAGGATCTGTCTATATTTCTGAGACGAGGTATTGTAATTATTTACATTATTTACAATGTGCGGACTGTTGTCCTCATATTCATTACCAAATTCACGCCCTTTTGGCCGTTGTACGCTGCGTCTTTCTTCAGGATCTGTCTATATTTCTGAGACGAGGTATTGTAATTATTTACATTATTTACAATGTGCGGACTGTTGTCCTCATATTCATTACCAAATTCACGCCCTTTTGGCCGTTGTACGCTGCGTCTTTCTTCAGGATCTGTCTATATTTCTGAGACGAGGTATTGTAATTATTTACATTATTTACAATGTGCGGACTGTTGTCCTCATATTCATTACCAAACTCACGCCCTTTTGGCCGTTGTACGCTGCGTCTTTCTTCAGGATCTGTCTATATTTCTGAGACGAGGTATTGTAATTATTTACATTATTTACAATGTGCGGACTGTTGTCCTCATATTCATTACCAAATTCACGCCCTTTTGGCCGTTGTACGCTGCGTCTTTCTTCAGGATCTGTCTATATTTCTGAGACGAGGTATTGTAATTATTTACATTATTTACAATGTGCGGACTGTTGTCCTCATATTCATTACCAAATTCACGCCCTTTTGGCCGTTGTACGCTGCGTCTTTCTTCAGGATCTGTCTATATTTCTGAGATGAGGTATTGTAATTATTTACATTATTTACAATGTGCGGACTGTTGTCCTCATATTCATTACCAAATTCACGCCCTTTTGGCCGTTGTACGCTGCGTCTTTCTTCAGGATCTGTCTATATTTCTGAGACGAGGTATTGTAATTATTTACATTATTTACAATGTGCGGACTGTTGTCCTCATATTCATTACCAAATTCACGCCCTTTTGGCCGTTGTACGCTGCGTCTTTCTTCAGGATCTGTCTATATTTCTGAGATGAGGTATTGTAATTATTTACATTATTTACAATGTGCGGACTGTTGTCCTCATATTCATTACCAAATTCACGCCCTTTTGGCCGTTGTACGCTGCGTCTTTCTTCAGGATCTGTCTTTATTTCTGAGATGAGGTATTTTAATTATTTACATTATTTACAATGTGCGGACTGTTGTCCTCATATTCATTACCAAATTCACGCCCTTTTGGCCGTTGTACGCTGCGTCTTTCTTCAGGATCTGTCTTTATTTCTGAGATGAGGTATTTTAATTATTTACATTATTTACAATGTGCGGACTGTTGTCCTCATATTCATTACCAAATTCACGCCCTTTTGGCCGTTGTACGCTGCGTCTTTCTTCAGGATCTGTCTTTATTTCTGAGATGAGGTATTTTAATTATTTACATTATTTACAATGTGCGGACTGTTGTCCTCATATTCATTACCAAATTCACGCCCTTTTGGCCGTTGTACGCTGCGTCTTTCTTCTGGATCTGTCTTTATTTCTGAGATGAGGTATTGTAATTATTTACATTATTTACAATGTGCGGACTGTTGTCCTCATATTCATTACCAAATTCACGCCCTTTTGGCCGTTGTACGCTGCGTCTTTCTTCAGGATCTGTCTTTATTTCTGAGATGAGGTATTTTAATTATTTACATTATTTACAATGTGCGGACTGTTGTCCTCATATTCATTACCAAATTCACGCCCTTTTGGCCGTTGTACGCTGCGTCTTTCTTCAGGATCTGTCTATATTTCTGAGACGAGGTATTGTAATTATTTACATTATTTACAATGTGCGGACTGTTGTCCTCATATTCATTACCAAATTCACGCCCTTTTGGCCGTTGTACGCTGCGTCTTTCTTCAGGATCTGTCTATATTTCTGAGACGAGGTATTGTAATTATTTACATTATTTACAATGTGCGGACTGTTGTCCTCATATTCATTACCAAATTCACGCCCTTTTGGCCGTTGTACGCTGCGTCTTTCTTCAGGATCTGTCTTTATTTCTGAGATGAGGTATTTTAATTATTTACATTATTTACAATGTGCGGACTGTTGTCCTCATATTCATTACCAAATTCACGCCCTTTTGGCCGTTGTACGCTGCGTCTTTCTTCAGGATCTGTCTATATTTCTGAGACGAGGTATTGTAATTATTTACATTATTTACAATGTGGGGACTGTTGTCCTCATATTCATTACCAAATTCACGCCCTTTTGGCCGTTGTACGCTGCGTCTTTCTTCAGGATCTGTCTTTATTTCTGAGATGAGGTATTTTAATTATTTACATTATTTACAATGTGCGGACTGTTGTCCTCATATTCATTACCAAATTCACGCCCTTTTGGCCGTTGTACGCTGCGTCTTTCTTCAGGATCTGTCTATATTTCTGAGACGAGGTATTGTAATTATTTACATTATTTACAATGTGCGGACTGTTGTCCTCATATTCATTACCAAATTCACGCCCTTTTGGCCGTTGTACGCTGCGTCTTTCTTCAGGATCTGTCTATATTTCTGAGACGAGGTATTGTAATTATTTACATTATTTACAATGTGCGGACTGTTGTCCTCATATTCATTACCAAATTCACGCCCTTTTGGCCGTTGTACGCTGCGTCTTTCTTCAGGATCTGTCTATATTTCTGAGACGAGGTATTGTAATTATTTACATTATTTACAATGTGCGGACTGTTGTCCTCATATTCATTACCAAATTCACGCCCTTTTGGCCGTTGTACGCTGCGTCTTTCTTCAGGATCTGTCTATATTTCTGAGACGAGGTATTGTAATTATTTACATTATTTACAATGTGCGGACTGTTGTCCTCATATTCATTACCAAATTCACGCCCTTTTGGCCGTTGTACGCTGCGTCTTTCTTCAGGATCTGTCTATATTTCTGAGACGAGGTATTGTAATTATTTACATTATTTACAATGTGCGGACTGTTGTCCTCATATTCATTACCAAATTCACGCCCTTTTGGCCGTTGTACGCTGCGTCTTTCTTCAGGATCTGTCTATATTTCTGAGACGAGGTATTGTAATTATTTACATTATTTACAATGTGCGGACTGTTGTCCTCATATTCATTACCAAATTCACGCCCTTTTGGCCGTTGTACGCTGCGTCTTTCTTCAGGATCTGTCTATATTTCTGAGATGAGGTATTGTAATTATTTACATTATTTACAATGTGCGGACTGTTGTCCTCATATTCATTACCAAATTCACGCCCTTTTGGCCGTTGTACGCTGCGTCTTTCTTCAGGATCTGTCTATATTTCTGAGACGAGGTATTGTAATTATTTACATTATTTACAATGTGCGGACTGTTGTCCTCATATTCATTACCAAATTCACGCCCTTTTGGCCGTTGTACGCTGCGTCTTTCTTCAGGATCTGTCTATATTTCTGAGACGAGGTATTGTAATTATTTACATTGTTCCACTGCGGATAAAAACGCTGGTTGGATCCAATGAATTAACCCAAAGAGTTCAGTGCATGGCTACTGCAGTGGTGAACAAAAACTTGCAGAGTTCAGTTAAAGAGAGATATTCGGAAGAGGCATGGCACGGGTAACTAGGACACTATATCTCAGTGAACGAAATAAAGGGTTCGGTTCGAAATTCATATCACCCGAAGAAGGCAGGAGCGTAAAACGCCCGAAACGTTATGAATATGGCAATGAAGATGAGGATAACAGTAGGAATAATGTAAATAATGTAAGTATTCGAAAATTCGAAATTTCAGTCATCTGAATAAGGCCAGAGCCTACAACAGGCAATTCAAGGCCAGAACATACAACAGGCAAAACGTTTTTTACCACTGAATTGTAACAGGACTCCTATTTAAATACTGCACACCGCTTAACCTATCTTCAGCAAACTGCCACAAATATATCCGCCGAATATTGTGTTTGGTGAATATATTTGGCATGTTAACACAGAATTAATATAAAATAATAAAATACTAACACAAATTCTGTATTCTATAGGCAGAGGTTTGTGTCGCCAGGTTGTTTTTTTACAACACTGGTGCAAATGGCGGATGACTGATAGCGATATAATATACGGTACCCATCGATGTGTGCTGTAGATATTACGGCTAGTGTCTCAATATACAGGTAAGTGGTGTAACCTTCCGTATTTTTGGCACAGGTTATCATATGATGTAGCCATACTTCATTTACGCTTGAAGGACGTCACTGTTGAATGCTTACATCACTGATACAAATAGCGGACGAGTGATTCTGTGTTTTACAATAACATACGATACATAGCAGGACTATAAAAAAAACTTTCTGGTTTGATGCGTAAACTTCGGTATTAATATTTTTGTAAGAGTTGAATTTGAGCGTTAATGACTTTATCAATAGACCTGACGAATTTTAAGTTATACCGATAAAATAAACAGCATTCCTAACTGTTGTGGGGCAGACCCTTTTACACAAGATGGACTCGTCCAAAGTATACTTATACTGACAGAGAGAATACCTTCAGGTTGAGATACGTTGAGTCAGGGTGAGAGATACGGAGACAGTGCACAGGGTGTTCACAGAGAGTTATACGAGAGTCCAGAGAGAGAGAGAGAGAGGGAGAGAGAGAGAGAAAGAGAGAGAGATAATTGCGGCTTCATTTACAGAGACTTGTACATATACTTTCTACTAACCCGCATTCCTGGACTACTAATCTTCACTTCAAGTCTGTATTCTTACGTATAAATACACTTATTTTTCTATCTCAATTACTGGAGTTGTTTATTTATTGTGCATGATTCCATTCCCGGAATCCACAACACTAACAATTACTTTATACCACCAGCAGCCAGCCGCAAATTTACGCTTGAAGGACCTCACTGCTTGATTGTCTACATCACTGATACAAATGGCGGATGAGTGATTCTGTGTTTTACAATAACATAAGATACGCCACAGTACTATAAAAAAAACTTTCTGGTATGATGTATAAACTTCGGTATTAATATTTTGTTGGAGTTGATGTTTTTCTTTAATATCTTTATCAATATTTAAGTTATACCGATAAAATAAACGGTACCTATTGGTGTCTGTTGTAGGTTGTTTTCTATTCAAAGCATATAGATACATATGGTTAGTGTTTCAATATACTGGTGAGTGATGGGACTTTATGTAGTTTTAGAACAGCTTATCATATCTCTGTCACCTCGAGTCTCTTCTTCATCTTTGATGAAATCGTCCAACATTCGCTGTCGTAAAGAAAGACAGATGTCCCGTAACAGTTCAGTATTCTTTTCTTTGTCACCAGAGAAATCTACAATGGGGGTGGCTTGAAACTTTTGAACTGCAGTGTATATATATATATATATATATATATATATATATATATATATATAGATAGATAGATAGATAGATAGATAGATAGATAGATAGATATTTGCACAAACGACCGGACATACCTACGACGATATGTTTCTATATGTGTTTATATTAGCCGACATCCAATCTTCCGGTTACTGTCGCCAACCTTTCCTGATTACACAATAGAAAGAAAAGTACTTTTTTTTTCTCAAAATTCCTGTTTTCTCTGCCCGAGAATATAAGCCAAGGAAGAAGGTGTGCCGTCAATTATCTGTTTACGCCACACTGACTCTTGATACGCTCATCAAATAAAATTCTTGTCTTCCATGTTAGGCACATATCAATGCATTCATTGAAGATTTCTTGGTTCCCGACACCCCTTTTCGTCAGTATGCCATAATCTTACATATATATATATATATATATATATATATATATATATATATATATATATATATATATATATATATATATATATATATATATGTCTTGACAGGACTTATTGTCTCTTCTTTTTCTTCTATTTTTTCTTCTTCTTTCCCGATATTTTTAAGCTATCGTTTCGTGTGTTTAAACGACTAGCAACTATCCCACAATTCTCGTAAACCGGATATTGGTCATTTCCTGCCGGAAGTGATCACTGAGGCAGAAAACCGAAAAGGCCAAAAGAAAGAAAAGGATTTCAAGAAGATTCTATTTATTTATTTTGGGACACATCCTCAAAAATGCAAGTTCAAAAATAAATAATAGAAATTTGTGAAAACTAGAAAAATGTGCAGTTGTTGAAGAAGAGAGAAAACATGAATGAATGAAAGAAAGCGCTTGCAGATTTGGTAAGACAAAACTCATTAACGAAGAGCTGATCACATAATAAGAAATAAATATAGAAAGAAAGAAAGAAGGAATGAAAGAAAGAACGAAAGAAAGAAAGGTAGAAAGATGGAAAGAATAAAGAATAAAGAAAGAAAGGTATACATAGGGGAAATAAAGAAAGAAAATAAGAAAGAAAGAAAGAAAGAAATAGAGAGAAGAGAAAAGGGTAGAAAAAAGGGGAATAAGAAAGAAAGAAAGAAAGAAAAATAAAAAAGAAAGAAAGAAAGGTAGAAAGAGGGAAATAATAAAGAAAAAAGAAAGAAAGGTATAAATAGGGAAAGAAAAGAAAGAAAGAAAGAAAGAAATAGAGAGAAAAGAAAAAGGTAGAAAAAGGGGATTAAAAAAGAAAGAAAAAATAAGAAAGAATGAATGAAAGAATGAAAGAAAGAAAGAAAGAAAGAAAGAAAAAGAAAGAAAGGTAGAAAGAGGGAAATAATAAAAAAGAAAGAAAGTTATAAATAGGGAAAAGAAAGAAAGAAAGAAAGAAAGGAAGAAAGAAAGAAAGAAAGAAAAAAGGTAGAAAGAGGGAAATAAAAAAGGAGAGAAAGTTATAAATAGGGAAAAGAAAGAAAGAAAGAAATAGAGGGAAAAGAAAAGGTAGAAAAAGGGGAATGAGAAAGAAAGAAAGAAAGAAAGAAAGAAAAGAAGAAAGAACAAAAGGGTGATGACGAAAAATATGAGAAGGTCAAAATTGAAAGAGAAAAGTGAGAAAGAAACCGAAATTATATAGAGAAAAAAATAAAGAAAGTAAAGAAAGAAAAATAAGTTGAAAAGCAAAGGAAGAACGAGAAAAGAAAGAAAGGGAAATGAAGCAAAGAAGAGGAAAAAAGAAAGAAAGAAAGATAAAGGAGAATAAAAAGAAGAAAGAAAGGAAAAAAAACAAAGGCAAAAAGGGAGAATAATAAAAAGAAAGAAAAAGAAAAGAAACGTAGAAAAAGTGGAATAATGAAGAAAGAAAGAAAGAAAACAAAAGAAAAGAAACAAAGGTAGAAAAAGGGGAATAATAAAGAAAGAATGAAACAAACAAAGAAACAAAGAAAAGAAAAGAAAGGTACAAAAATGTAGAATAATAACGAACGAACGAAAGAAAGAAAGAAAGAAAGAAAGAAGGAAAAAGAAAGAAAGATAGAAAGAGGGAAATAATAAAGAAAAAAGAAAGAATGGTATAAATAGAGAAAATAAAGAAGGAAAGAAAGAAAGAAAGAAAGAAAGAAGAGAGAGAGAGAAGAAAAAGTTAGAAAAAGGGGAATAAGAAAAAAAGAAAGAAAAAAGGAAAGAAAGAAAGAAAGAAAGAAAGAAAAAGAAAGAAAGAAAGAAAGAGGGAAATAATAAAGAATAAAGAAAGAAAGGTATAAATAGGGAAAATAAATAAGGAAAGAAATAATGAAAGAAAGAAAGAAATAGAGAGAAAAGAAAAAGGTAGAATAAGGGGAATACGAAAGAAAGAAAGAAAGAAAGAAAGAAAGAAAGAAAGAAAGAAAGAAGAAAAAGAAAAAAGAAAGAAAGAAAAAAAGGAAAGGTAGAAAGAGGGAAATAATAAAGAAAAAAGAAAGAAAGATATAAATAGGGAAAGTAAAGAAAGAAAGAAAGAAAGAACAGAAAGAAAGAACAGAAAGAAAGAAATAGAGAGAAAAGAAAAAGGTAGAATAAGGGGAATACGAAAGAAAGAAAGAAAGAAAGAAAGAAAGAAGAAAAAGAAAAAAGAAAGAAAGAAAAAAAGGAAAGGTAGAAAGAGGGAAATAATAAAGAAAAAAGAAAGAAAGATATAAATAGGGAAAGTAAAGAAAGAAAGAAAGAAAGAAAGAACAGAAAGAAAGAACAGAAAGAAAGAAATAGAGAGAAAAGAAAAAGGTAGAATAAGGGGAATACGAAAGAAAGAAAGAAAGAAAGAAAGAAAGAACAAAAAGAACAGAAAGAAAGGTAGAAAAAGGAAATAATAATGAAAGAAAGACAAATTATAAATGAAGACTCCGCTTAAAAGTAATAGATGAGGAACTTCAGTTCAATGGGAATTTCAAAATATAATAAAAGGGAAATGTAAATCTGTGTGAATAAAGTGCAGGAAGGAGACAACAAAAATACTTGAGATATCAGAAAATGAAACGAAACGAAAAATGAAAGAAACTTTAATGTCTGGAATGAGATAATATTCCTGATTTCAAAAGGATTCTCGGATCCATCTCAATAGAACAGATCGACTATGAAAATGTTTGTTGAACTTCAACTGCGAAATCAAAAAATCCTTAAAATTATGGTGGGAGCGATGAAGAACTAATAAAAGAATTTTTCTTCTTTTCTTGAGAGTGTGATTGCCAGACATCGTGAACATCTCCAGCGAGTCTAACAGATTTTTGGTCAGTTGATTATATTTTATTTAAATTCATTTACTAAATTTCACATCAGACAAGACTGAAATGGCATTCGGCGTAGAAGATTCGTGAATGAGGTGTGTGTTATGAATATGTAACAGTTGATAGATAAGTGAAGATTATGAAGATAATGGATTAGTGAGTGTGATGACTACGATAGATAGATAGATAGATAGATAGATAGATAGATAGATAGAAGCGAACAGATTAGGTTAGATAGATAGATAGATAGATAGATAGATAGATAGATAGAAGCGAACAGATTAGGATAGATAGATAGAAGCGAACAGATTAGGTTAGATAGATAGATAGATAGATAGATAGATAGATAGATAGATAGATAGATAGATAGATAGATTCGAACAGATTAGGATAGATAGATAGAAGCGAACAGATTAGGTTAGATAGATAGATAGATAGATAGATAGATAGATAGATAGATAGATAGATAGAAGCGAACAGATTAGGTTAGATAGATAGATAGATAGATAGATAGATAGATAGATAGATAGATAGATAGATTCGAACAGATTAGGATAGATAGAAGCGAACAGATTAGGTTAGATAGATAGATAGATAGATAGATAGATAGATAGATAGATAGATAGATATGAACGGACGTAGATAGATAGATAGATAGATAGATAGATAGATAGATAGATAGATAGATAGATAGATGCGAACAGATTAGGATAGATAGATAGATAGATAGATAGATAGATAGATAGATAGATAGATGCGAACAGATTAATTAGATAGATAGATAGATAGATAGATAGATAGATAGATAGATAGATAGATAGATAGATAGATAGAAGCGAACAGATTACGTTACATCGATAGATAGATAGATGCGAACAGATTAATTAGATAGATAGATAGATAGATAGATAGAAAGAAACAAACAGATTATGATAGATAGATAGATAGATAGATAGATAGATAGATAGTATTGATTGTTTCCCACACCGATTTGAACCATAACATTCTTGAAGTCTTTAAAATCGGATTTAAATTCTACAAATCACTCGCAAGAACCTTGATGCATTCCGTTCAGCAAGACTTAGCAGATATTTCCTCTAGAACAAATAACGTTTGATATTAGAGAACATACACGAGTTCCTTCCCTTTGTTAAGATTCACTTCATTTAATTGACGTAAAACCAGACTTAAATGATCATATTGTTATTCTTTTAAAGGAAAAGGACGACAAAATCAATTCTCTGTGTGTCTCTGTGTGTCTGTGTTTGTTTTCTTGCCTCTGTGTGTCTGCCGGTGTCAGTGTTAGGATTAAAATGTTTCTAGGATTGATTTCTCTCTTTTTGTATATCCAACTTTTTGCGTCTATTCTTGCCAAAATCATATGCACCTCTGGAAATGAATCCCACGATATTTAAAAAAAGAAAACATTTATTAGCGTCCCCAACACAAGTCTCCTTTCCACGGCCACATTATTTATACCCACAATGACCGCGTCGCTATGGACTGGCCTGTCAGATTTACCTCCTCCTTAATTCCCTAAATTTTCACTAGGGGTCACTCTCGCTGCACTATAAATACCGTGCAAATATTTGCCTCGTTCTCTTTTTCGCTTCTTCGATTCACTGTGGTCTTCCTCAGTATGCTTGTAAAACTTCCTGCCTCTGGACAGAGAGGAATCCAGAGGAGACTATCCCAAAGGGCAGTCTCGTCCGGGGTGGTAGACAGCTACCCTACCCCGTCTTTTACGGGGCCTACAGGGAATTTTTGGCCGAGCCTACGGGATTGGTAGCCTACAATAAACTCGGCCTTGTTCCACATCTGACCGGGTGGGGCGGTTAGTGAATATCTTCACTTCTTCATTTCAGCGAACATACCTACAATGTAAGCTCTCGCAAAGATAAGCGTCTTCCCATTTGTGGGAGACGCCGTGGGCATTAAACACACGTACGTACGAACTTTCACCAAAATACAAATTCTTTACGTTCAAGCACAAACACAAATGTTAATGTCATTATCACTTGTAAAATTGTTGTTTAATATAGGGTGACCCCCAAAAAACGGGAACTTTTTAACAATCCAATAAAACCAAGAGTGATGGAAGAAAAATATTTAATTCATAGTAATTGAAACCTTAAAACATGCCGTTTAAGAAACAATGATGGAATTTTTATTTTTTTTAAATTATGTCCTGTAGATGGCGTCCTCCTGTACGAATGCATTCTTGAAATCTGCTGTCGAGATTCCTCATTGACTGATGCAACATCTCAGCTGGGATATTGTGAATTTCATTCTTGTTACTAAAATGGCGAAATGTTTACTTGCTCAAGGTCACTGTCTCGTAGTGTTACCACTTGCTCATGTCTGGCAATACGCACTTCAAAATTCCCGTTTTTTGGGGTCACCCTATACATATATTTGTTGACATATATATATATCGGTCTTGTTTGTTTTCTTTTCATCTTCGGTTGGACTTAATTCAAGTCCGCCATTTTATTGTAGTTGGACCCCCTAGCAGGAAATTAAACGCTCGTTTTTCTAATTCAACAACACTCAAACCCCCACGGTCCTCTACAGGCCTGTCGGCCTTTATTTTCAAACTTGTATATGGCCAAGTTAGAAAACAAAATATTCAATAAAATAAATCAACACACCATTTTTGTGAGGTTGTCAAACATGAAAGGACGTATTTTTTAGTTGGTTGCTGATCCGGTCGTCTAAGTAGCCACCCTAGTCTATAAAAATGTCTTCACTTATTCCTGACTCTTTTTCTTTCCAGATAATTTTCCTTTCAATATATTGTTACTCATAAGCCCAATGAAAATGATTACAATGAAACAATGTCGAGTAATCCTAATGTATGAATACAAACTGGGATAAAGAACGATGAGAAATGGATACTCTTTTACAACAGTAAGAGAGTAGGCCAATAGCCAAATCCTCCACTACACCCTTAATATTAACTGTATGGTGGTCTTTCAAAGGGGTTATTCATTATTCATTCTTGCTTCAAGGGAAAACAATAACAGAAAACTCATATTGTGGAGAAATTGAGTGTATGCATGAAATATTGAAAAAGAAACATCCTAGACGCGTGAATAGAGATGGCCAAATTTTGTTGCAGGACAACGCACAGCTGCAGGCTTCTCAATCAACTTTCCAAAACCTACAAAGCCTGAATTATAAAATATTTGCCTCATCCTCCATATTCACCTGATATCTCTCCGACTGATTATCACTTATTGAAGCATTTTGAGCTTTTTATACGTAATAAGACATTCTCAAATATGGTAATCGAAGCATTTGAACCGCTTATCTTAGCGTGAGAATTTTTTAAAGATGGGATCAAGAATTTTAGAGTCACGTTGGAGAACAATCATCCATGAACATGGTGCCTATGTCAACTAAATAAATTAATTATTTAACATTTCAGAAAGGTTTTATTCATTTCCTATAAAGTGTGTTGTTGCGTGTGTGACAATCTAATAATTTAACTGAAGACCAATATAACCAAAGAATAGAACGAAACACTATGATTCTTTTTCTTTCTAGATAATTTTCTTTCAATATATAAGCCCAATGAAAATGATTAAAATGAATGTCGAGTAATGTTACTGTATGAGTAAAAACTGGAAAAAGATCTAATTTTGCATTGAATCATTACATGCGATGAGAAATGGATACTTTTTGACAACAGTCAGGGAGTAGGCCAGTGGTTAGATGCAAGTGAATTACCAAAACAATATCCAAAACCCTTAATTTAATGGTTACAGTCTGGTGGTTTTCCAAAGGCGTAATTCATTATTGATTATTTCCCTCAAAGGAAAACTATAATAACAACGTCGTATTGTGGAGAAATTGAGTGTGTGCATGAAAAACTGAAAAAGAAACAGCCTAGTCGCGTGAATAGAGATGGCCGAATTTTGATGCACGACAACGGACGGCTGTACGCTTCTCAATCAACTTTCCAAAAGCTGCATAGACTGAATTATGAAAAATTGCCTCATCCATATTTACCTGATATCTATGCTACTATTTATCACTTATTTACCAATTTTGAGCTTTTCATACGTCATAAAACATTCTCCTATAAGGAAGATGTAATCAAAACATTTGAACTGTTTATCGCATTAAACGATGAGAATGTTTTTTAAAGATGGGATCAATAATTTAGATGTACGTTGGGAACAGTCACCCATTAATTAGTTATTTAAAATGTCCGAAGGGTTTTATTCATTTTCTATAAAGTGCTTCATTTTATATGTTTTAACCTAATACAGGGTGTGATCGGTAAATTTTCGCCATTTTAGAATTTTTTTATTTTGCGCATGCGCGTTGTTTGATTTTGATTTATCGATTGCGCACTATAGTAGGGGTTGTTGGGTATTGTCTGTGAGAAAAAGAGAACCATGACGCAATTCACACCGCCAGAAATTTGGAAAAGTCATGCTGTACTGCTTGGCATTCGCACCGGAAGCTCCAATAAGAACATTTCAGAGTATTTGGTTGTCAATATGAGGACACTGCAGAGGATTCGAAAATTGTTGGATGATACATCCTGTCAACATCATGGTGTTTGGAATGATGACTCATGATGGCGACGTTATGTCTCCATTCATCTCCCACATGGCCCCAAACTCAACACGGAGGCCTACACCAAGTGCCTTGAGGAGGGAGTGCTGTGTCAAGGGGGTGACTGCTGAAAGACACTATGTCTAACAACAGGACTCTGCACTATGCTACAGAAGCAGGAGAACCCAGTCATGGCTGTCAGACAATTTCTGCAGCCATACATCTTACTCTTACATACTGGCCACCTAACTCTCCAGGCTACAACCCATTTGGTTATTATGTGTGAGGCGCAATTGAGAGAGATACCCAAAAAAAAGAACTCCTTGTAACACCAAAGATGAACAGAAGGCCAGAATTATGGCAGCATTCACTAACTTAAACAAGGAAACCGTCCGGAAGAGATGCAGGAGATTCCGAAGTTGTCTGGAGGTCGTGATTGAAGATAATGACTGAATACATTTATCCATCGCACCCTGTATATCCGATAAAACGATATGTCAGTGATATTTTCACTTATTTGTCGTTCAGACGACAATTTATCCATCTCATCCTAAAACAGATTGCCAGCGTTATTTTCATTTTAGCGTTATTTAGTCGACAATTTATCCATCGCACCCTGTATATCTGTTAAAATGTGATGTCTGCATTATTTTCTATTTTTGCGTCGTTCAAACGACAATTTATCCATCGCAGCCTCTATAACTGTTAAAATGAGATGTCTGCATTATTTTGATATTTTGCGTCATTCAGACGGCAAATTACCCATCGCACTCTGTATATCTGTTAAAACAGATTGCCAGCGTTATTTTCATTTTAGCGTTACTTAGACGACGAATTATCCATCGCACCCTGTATATCTGTTAACATGTGATGTCTGCATTATTTTCAATTTTTGCGTCGTTCAGACGACAATTTATCCATCGCAGCCTGTATAACTATTAAAATGACATGCCAGTGTTGTATTCATTTTAGCGTTACTTAGACGACAATTCATCCATCGCACCCTGTATATTGATTACAACTGTGAATGCCCTGAAAACCATGCTGTCATTTATACCCTAGTCCAAGAGCTAAAATTAAATTTTTAGTATACAGGCTGCGATGGATAAAAATATCACCTGAAGAAGGCCAGAGCTTACAATGCCCTGCCTCTTCAGGATGTCTCAGTTATTTCCCTTGAACTGAACTCTCCAAATATTGTTTTGGTTCCCCACTGCTGTCGCCTGGTATTGAACTCACCCCACTTTGGGTCTAGTCACTGGATCTAACCAACGACATTATCCACTGGGCCATGTGTCCTTGGTGTGTCCAGCAGTGCTGAACCAAAAAAAAAACTTGGCGAGTTGAGTTAAAGGGAAATAATTGAGACATCCTGAAGAGGCAGGGCACGTGGAACTAGAACAATATACCCCGTTGAACGAAATAAAGGGTTCAGTTCGAAATTCTAATAACCTGAAAAAGGCCGGAGCGTACAACGGCCGAAACGTTGTGAATATGATAATGAAGATGAGGATAACAGTCCGAATAATGTAAATAATGCAAGTAATCATAATACCTCATCTCAGAGATATAGACAGATAATGTAAATAGTGTAAAAAAAAAATTTAGTATGTCATTTTTAGAAGAGGGTCTATCAATATGCTATAACTGTTTATCACCTTTGTTGCTCAAAATGTTCTTTGGGCACAACGTTTCGGCCATCATCAGTTGTCTATTGTTTGACTGATATAGGTTACGAGCAGCATGGTCCGAATTCTTGTGATGAATGCAGCGATCGATTTTTTTTTGCATGCTAGCATGCTAGTTAACATTCGTGTCAGTCAGCTGTTGGCTCTCACGCTGTCCAATAGAATCTTCCTGCCTATTCGTGGCAGCCAGCTATAGGCTCTCACTCTGGCCAGTAGAAAATGGCCGCAAACTACATGAAAACTGCCGTAGAGGCATGAAAAATCGATTATTTCCACTATCGATGGGAGTTGGAAAATGCAAAGTCGGTCTTGGCCTTCCCGCTAACTTGGAGCATGTGCATGTAAATTTTGGTGCAAAATTGCGGCCGTGCATTCGTTACACACACAAACACATCCTGCCTTTTATAGATAGAGATTTGTTGTGTGTTGTGTTATTTTGTACCAGTAATGATTGTTCTTTTTCGTTCCTACTGACATAAGGAAGTTCGTAATTGGAATTGACAGAGCCTCAGAATAATAAATTGGATTGCTGTGTTTGAATTCCAGTCGAGATCGTTACATTCACTGATCCACAAATATGTTTGGGTTCAATAGTAGCACTTGTACCATTAAAAATAATTGCTATCACCCATATCAACCGCAAAAAAAAGAAAGAATTGATTCGTTTTCTAGGGTTTATCACTCCTTTGTTGATTATTTAAAACTAGATTGTAAGCATTTTTAAATTAATAATTGCTTAATGTTAAAAGTCTAACTAATTAACCCATAGCTGGTGGAGACGAGGTGGATTCACACATTTCCCAAGGGTTTTTGCGCGTAAGTGAATACAACAAAAAAAAAATTGCAATCCAATATGTGGAACGACTTTAAATAACCTTCTTCTTTTATGTGCCGTGTACCTTCAGTCATGGCCATCCACAACTTCCTCCCCTTTGTTTTGCCTTTCTGTTATTTCTCCCAAACTTTGTTCTACCATCCATTTACTCAAGCTCACCAATTATGTTATTTTCTTTTTTCTTTTTCCGTGATTATTATTATTATTATTATTATTATTATTATTATTATTATTATTATTATTTCCTTTGATACCTGGCGTTTACACATTTCTTTCCGGGTCCCGCCCAGGGACCTAAGGTTAGAAATGGCATCATGACACTTTCCACTGCAAAAAAAATAATAAAATAAAATAAAAAAATAATTACATAGATAAAGCCCTTCGTAAAGTGTGGACTGTACTTGTCAGAATAATTTTTTTTATCTCTTTGAAGCATGGACTTCCAGGGATCCCTTCAATTAGTCTACTGGAATCTTTTCCAACCAATCCTAAGGTTCCAACTACAATAGGGATTGTTGATGTTCCCATGGGCCACATTTTTGAAATTTCTATTTCAAGGTCCTTGTACTTTGATTGTTCTTTCAATGTATATTGTGTAGTCCCATAGAATTGTAACAGGTCCTAACTCCGTAACCGGGTCTGGGTAGTGTTCGTACCAGTTTCTTACAGTTTCCTTCCCGTAGAAGTTGCAAATTTTCCAGTGCAGATATTGGCCCACTATGTCATGCCGTGTTTTAACTCCAGTGGGTGCCAATATCGTGAAACCTGATACAAGATTATTATTATTATTATTATTATTATTATTATTATTATTATTATTATTATTTTATTTCCTTTGATTTCTGATGTGTACTCATTTCTTTCTGGGTCATGACCTTTCCACTAGGAAAAAAAAGTTTACATAGACAAAGTCCTTCGTAAGGTGTGAACTGTACTCGTGAGAAAGATTTTTTGTATTTCTTTAAGGCATGGGCTTCCAGGGATCCCTACAATGAGTCTACTGGAATCCTTTTCCAGCCAATCCGAGGTATCCAACCACAACGGGTTTTCGATTTCAAGGGCCTTGTATTTTGATAGCTTTTTGAAGATCTTCAAAGATACATTGCAGTCTGCAGGGACTGCCATATCAATAAGGAGGCACCTATTTTGTTTGTGGTCTCTAATATAAATGTCGGGGCAGTTAGCTTTGATTGTTCTGCCTGTGTGTATCGTTTAGTTCCATAAAATTGTTACAGGTCCTATCTCCGTAACCGGGTTTGGGTGGTGTTCATACCAATTTCTTTCAGTTTTCTTTCCGTAGAAGCATCTTGGGCTAACACAGTATTTTAGTATATGTGCTTGATAATTTCTAGTTAACAAATATTGGTCCTGTACACCAAAGATAAAACCTTCAGTTTCAGCTTTCAACCCTGCACTCCGTAGCCACTGATGGGTACGGGTTTTGTCTACGTCAATGTGTTCACAGAATCTGCATTTTGGGCTAACTCTATATTGTAGTATGTGTGCTTGATAATTCCTAGTCAACAAGCATTGGTCCTGTGCAGCAAGGATAAAACCTTCAGTTTCAGCTTTCAACCCTGCACTACGTAGCCACTGATGGGTACGGGTTTTGTCTACGTTAGCTTGTTTGGTACGGGCAGAGTATTGGCGATGAAGCGGTTTATCTTGCCATTGTTTCTGTATCTGGTCGGTTGCATTTGTATTTTCTCTCCTTTTTATGTATTTTGCAGCTTCATTCGGTGCATTGTGCTTTACTTGTATTTCTGCATCCATCTGAAACTCATCATCATCGTCATCATAATTATTATTATTATTATTATAATTATTATTATTTCCTTTGATATCTGGGGTTTACACATTTCTTTCCGGGTCCCGCCCAGGGACCTAAGGTTAGAAATGGTATCATGACACTTTCCACTGCAAAAAAAATAAAAAAATTATTACATAGATAAAGCCCTTTGTAAAGTGTGGGTTGTACTTGTCAGAACAATTTTTTGTATCTCTTTGAGGCATGGACTTCCAGGGATCCCTTCAATCAGCCTACTGGAATCTTTTCCAACCAGTCCAAGGGCTCCAACTACAACAGGGATTGTTGATGTTCCCATGTGCCACATTTTTGAAATTTCTATTTCAAGGTCCTTGTATTTTGACAGTTTTTCGAATATCTTCAAAGACACATTGCAGTTTGCAGGGACTGCCATATCAATAAGGAGGCACTTATTTTGTTTGTGGTCTTTAATAACAATGTCTGGGTGGTTGGCTTTGATTGTTCTGTCAGTGTGTATTGTGTAGTCCCATAGAATTGTAACAGGTCCTATCTCCGTAACCGGGTCAGGGTGATGTTCGTACCAATTTCTTTCAGTTTCCTTCCCATAGGAGTTGCAAATTTTCCAGTGCAGATATTGGCCCACTCTGCCATGCCGGGTTTTATACTCAGTGGGTGCCAATATCGTGCAACCTGATATTATTATTATTATTATTATTATTATTATTATTATTATTATTATTATTATTATTATAATATTCCATCTCACACTCTTTCTTCAGTTAGCATTTTATTCATTACAAATTATCTATTTTCCGACCACTAACAATATCTCTTTAATTCTTATATAAGCGATAAAATAAGGACTCCCCCCATCGTACATTCAGGTTCAATCAATAAAATTTCCTTAAATGGGAAAGGTTTTGAAAATTGGAAAAAAATTAAAATAAATATTTAATAATAATAATAACTCCGTACCCGTCCGTGGTTACGTAGTACAAGGTTAAAGGATGAAACCAAATGTCTTATTCTTGCTGCAGAGGACCAATGCTTGCTAACTAGAAATTACCGACAACACAGAATGAAATTCTGTGATAAATATCCAGAAACATCTGACCATCTTGTAACAGTTTGCACGGTGTTAGCAGCCAATGAATAATAAAAAAAAAATAAAATAAAAAAAGTCGGCATGATAGTGTGAGTCAATGATCTGCATTGGAAAATATGCCACTTTTACAGGAAGGAAATTGCAAGGAAAATGCATGTCAATCACGTCGATCCGGTTACAGAGAAAACAATTTTATGTGATTTCACTTACCCACAGACAGAACAATGAAAGCTAATCGCTTAGACGTCGTGATCAAAGACCGCAAAAACAAAAGGTGACTTCTTATTAACATGTCAGGCACTCCAGACTGTAACGTACGTTTGAAGATCTTCCAAAACCTATCAAAATAGAAGAACCTTGAAATCAAAATCTCAAAAATGGGGTACATGAGGGCATCAACAATTATAGCAGTAGTTGGAGCCCTCGGATTAATTGGAAAAGGTTCCGATAGACTCACTGAAGGGATTCCTGATAGACTATGACTTAAAGAAATAATAAAAAATTATAATCACAATTACTTCAAACACCGTATGAAGGGATTTTTCTATGTAAACTATGTGTAATCTTACGTTGTTGTTTTTCTTGTTTTTTGTTGTTGTTGTTGTTGTTGTTTTGTTGTTGTTTTGTTTTATTTCTTAAAAATATGCTCAGTGTAAAATGTCCTAAAGCCATTTCTGATCTTAAGTCTTTGATTATGACCCGGAATGAAATGAGTACACACCAGAAATTAAAGAAATAATAATAATAATAATAATAATAATAATAATAATAATAATAATAATAATAATAATAATAATAACCGCCCAGCCATCGTGATTAGAGACCGCAAAGACAAAAAGTGCCTCTCAATTGATATGACAGCCCCTGCAGACTGCAATGAATCTTTGAAAATCTTCAAAAAGCTATCAAAATACAAGGACCCTGAAAGCGAAATCTCAAGAATGTGGCACATGGGAACATTAACAATTCCTGTTGAAGTTGGTGCCCTCGGAATAGTTGGAAAAGATTCCAACAGTGTCACTGAAGAGATTCCTGGCAACCCATGCCTTAAAGAAATACAAAAAAATGTTTTCACGAATATAGGCCACAATGTACGAAGGGCTTTATCTATGTAAAATATGTGTGCTGTTTTTTTTTGTTTTGTTTTTTTAATTGGTCAGTGAAAAATGTCATGATACCATTTCTGACCTTAGGTCTCTGGACGGGACCAGGAACCGAAGTCCGAAATGTGTACACACCAGAAATCAAAGGAAATAAAACAATAATAATAATAATAATAATAATAATAATAATAATAATAATAATAATAATAATAATAATAATAATAATAATCAGTTGAAAGGTCTCCTCAATAATGTAAAATGTTTCAGTGACGACATGAGTATGGATTTAGGCATAGATGTGCAAAATTAACATTCAAGAAAGGGAGAATTTTAAAGAAACACACTGAATAGAATTGTTTTTGTGACAAACATCGGGGAACTTTATCAAGACGAAGCCTAGGAATTAACATCAGGGAACTTGATCAAGACGAAGCTTAGGAATTAGCATCAGGGAACTTGATCAAGACGAAGCCTAGGAATTAGCATCCGGGAACTTGATCAAGACGAAGCCCAGGAATTAGCATCCGGGAACTTGATCAAGTGGAAGACTAGGAATTAGCACCAGGGAACTAGATCAAGACGAAGCCTAGGAATTAGCATCAGGGCACTTGATCTAGGCGAAGCCTAGGAATTAGCATCTGGGAAATTGATCAAGACGAAAACTAGGAATTAGCATCAGGGAACTGAAATATTGTGTTAGACCAAAATGATATAAATATGCAGAAACTATTGACCATCTTGCATCAGGCGGCAGGGAGGTAGCAGCTACTGAATATAAAACCCGGCGTGGCAGAGTGGACCAATATCTGCACTGGAATATCTGCACCTTTTACGGGAAGTAAACTGCAAGCAATTTGTATGAACACCACCCAGGTCCTGTTATAGAGGTAGGACCTGTAGCAATTTTATGGTTTCTGTCTATATTGCGGTCTTCTTCAGGATTTGTCTCTATTTCTGAGATGAGGTATTGTAAGTACTTACATTATTTACATTGTTCGGACTGTTATCTTCATCTTTATTGACATATTCACGACGTTTCTATTAGATTCATTGAAGGGGTTGCACATGTCTTTAAAAAATACAAAACGTTTTTATACGCAAGTACAGCCCACACTTTAAGAACGGCTTTATCTATGTAGAATATATGTCATCTTTGTTTTCGCTTCTTTCTTTCTTTTTCTTCCTCAAACAATATTCAACGGAAAATGTCATGATGCCATTTCTGACCTTAGGTCTGTGGTTGAGACCATGAAAGAAATGAACAGAGACCAGAATGCGAATGAAATAATATCATAATCATAATAAAAATAAAAACTGAATATACATCATCAAATTTGAGATGAACAGATATATATATATTAGAGTAAAAAAAAAAACAAAGTTAAAAATCAAACATATTAAGGATTCGAACCCGGTTACACGAGTTTTGAAACATCTAGAAAGAACAAAATAAGAAAGAAAAAAAGAAATCTTAGCTGGACTTCAATATGATTAACTAAATCGTTTATTTGGTTTTACTTAATCCATTCGAATGGATTATTTCGTTCTTAACTTATTTCTTTCTTAATCCATGAATGGATTTATTTATTCGCTGTTTTTTTTTCAAAGAAGAATAACCCTGCTTAAAATTATGGGAAGGATTATCAAAGAATAATGAGCATGTGTATTGAGATTTAGATTGTAAGAGCAAGGCAAAGAAGAAAAATATTAAAATATTTAATATTGGGCAAAGCTATAATTATTACTCGTAGTATTAGTAATAGCCGTAGTAGTAGAAGTAGTAGTTTTAAGGAAAAATCATCATTGAAATACAGAATAAGTCCATCAAAATCAATTACGTCATGGCGAACATTGACAAAACACAAGTCAAATTGAAAACGCAAGACTTTGGAACATGTTTAGGAATACGTTATATCGGATCCCAGAAATAACAGAATAGATAAAAGCGGTAATCTCATAATTCTTCTTCTATGTGCTGCGTCTCTTCACGGTTCTCCACAACTTCCTCTCACGTGTGCCTCTCCCTTTAGTAAGGTTTCCCGTCATCCCAGTTCCGACGTCCATCCACATATAATCGTCATGCAAATAGCTCGCTGACTTCCGCTATCTATTGTGACCTCCATCGGCCCCATAAGGGCTATGTTTTCCAAGTCCACTTCCCTAGTTATGTGGCCAAAGAATTTCTGGTGACTTAAATTATTTTTTCTGTTGTCATTTACTTTAAGAATTCTTTCTTTCTTACTCGATCCACCCAAGGGAATTTTCAGTACCCTTCTGTAAAATCCTATTTCTACAGCCACTATTTTTCAACCCATGTTTGGGGAGATTTACAACATTCACTGCCATTTAAGTGGATGGATATAACATAGCAACCCATCACTCTTTTCTTTGTTTCTAACGAATCTTGTGTCCTCAGTCTGCCTTGTGAGGGTTAAGTTTTCCTAGTCCTCTTTCCTCATTATGCGCCCAAAGAATTTCTGACGTCTTAAGTTATTTTTTCTGTTGCCATTTTCTTTAAGAATTCTTTCTTACTCGCTCCACCCAGGATATTTTCAGCACCCTTCTGTAAAATCCTATTTCTACTGCCACTATTTTTCACCCCATCTCCTGTTAATTCCCCTCTCCAAGTTCTCCACTGCCTTAACCGGGTATTGAACTCACACTCTTTGGGTCCTGTCACTGGATCTATCTAACGACTTTATCCACTATGCCGTGTGTCCTCAAGGACACAAGGCATAGTAGATAAGGCAGTAGAGAACTTGGAGAGGGGAGATAACTGATAACTGAAATCCATTAAACATGGCACATGGAACTAGAACAGTCTATCCCAGTGAGCGAAATAAAGCGTTCAGTTCGATATTCCAACCACCTGAGGAAGACCGGAGCGTACAATGTCCGAAACGTTATATAGAGACAAAGATGAGGACATTAGTCCGAATAATGTAAATAGTATACATAATACCTCATCTCAGAAATATATATATATACAGTGTAACCCGGATATAAGAGAGTTGTCGGGACCGGAGAAGAAGTCTCTTATATCCGGGTTTGGTCTATTTTGTTTTATTAACACAGGCTCTAATTTGGGACCAGATAAAATCTCTCTTATATCCGGGTTTATCTTATATCCGGGTCTCTTATATCCAGGTTACACTGTGTATATATATATATATATATATATATATATATATATATATATATATATATATGTATGTATGTATATACCCTTGTGCAAATTAATTGAAACAAAACGAATAATTTCATTATTATTTCCTTTTTTTTGTTTTTTTGTACATGTTAGTACTTCGTATGTCCATTCTACAAAGACGTTCCTTGTAGACTGCCCACCGATTCTTGATTGGATTTAATCAGGAGAATTTCCGTGCCAGTTTATAGTACTTTGATTTACTCATTGGTAAGGCTTGTCAGTGGGTTGGTGCAGCGTCACAATTTTCGTAATTTCCTTGCAGTAACGTCTATCGAAGACAATGACCGTAGGACAACTAATCGACAGTCGAGACAGTAGTGTCTGGGCGTGATAAAATCTTATGTAATCATGGATGGCGCAATATTTTATGAAGCCAAATTTCATCATAAACCCCTAAAATAGATTCAGATTACTGCACACCACAGCAAATGACGTAATCAGAGGGAAAAAAATAGAAATCGATTATACCCTGTCATTCAAGTGGGTCTAATACTGATAGAAAGGAAACTAAAGTGGCTGTTTATATTAATTTGCACAAGGGCGTACCTATCCATTATATATTATGCAAAAGCGTTTGACTAGTTTCATTACAAAGAACTGTCTGAACTTCTAGATAAGATTGTTTTATTTTGAAAGGTAACTGAATATATATAACAAGCACTCAATAATCATGGCGAAACTTGGGCTGTGGCTTTAAATATCACGAAGGCGTTTCACAGGCTTTATTATACGGTTCAGGGCTACGGTATTACAGTTCGTTTATATGATTTAATCCAATCATTCCTATCTAATCGGGAAATGAAACCATCCTGAACGGGCTACCTTCCAGTTTCTTTCATACTAACTCGGGTGTTACCTAAGGCTCTATCCATTGTTTCTGATCTTCATCAAGGATCTCCTGAAATAATCTGTAAAAATGTTATAAAGTTTAATGTACCTAGTTTTAAGTATAGCTAAAATAACTAATGTGATTTCAGGCATTACTGTAATTCAGTTGGCAAATGTCTTCCGTGAACTGCAAAATCGTATTACCCTTTGTATTGCTAATGATGGAGGACATGTGGAAACTTAAATAAAATTTCAATAAAACCTTAAAAAATATAGATTTACTTCTTTCTAATCCTTTTTACAAATTATTTCTATCGCAAATACAAATAAAGTTATAATTTTTAAAAGTGCACACGAACTTTATGGACACCTTGTATAGTTTCAAAACATATAATAGAGAACTGAAAGGCAGAAATATAAAATATTTGAATGAAAGCTTATTCTGTAATATACTTTGATCATTTTAATCACGAAATAATAATGAAAAATGAAATCTGAGCTCACTAAAAACACAATAGTTAATAGCACATTCTCGAATTACCCCTCACTATCACCACCGTCGTCGTCGTCGTCCTCATCGTCATCATCATCATCATTGTCGCCATCGTTATCGGCATCATCATCATCATCAC
>OZ038516.1:56681747-56704247 GCA_964036315.1 Acanthosepion esculentum
CTTATATCTGCCATGTCCCTTCAGTAATAAATTTAGTCTTTTTGTTATCTCTTCTAAAACTTGCCCCGCCATCCGTTAACTCAAGCTCACCTTCAATCTGCCCTGGGAGTATCAGATTTTCCAAGCCCTGCCTCATTATGTTCCTTAGAAATTTCATCTGTCTCATCCGTACATTTTTTTCAATTTCCTTAAAACTTCATCGTTGTTCACAAGTTTTGTCCATTATATTCTCATCATCCTTCTGTAGGACCACAGGAATTCGGTCTAGTGCCACATGAAAGCTACACATATAATCACAATTCATCTATTCATTCATTGTTTGTTTCGTTGCTGCTTTCTTTCTTTCTTTCTTTTGTTTTCATTCATTCATTCTATCATTCATGCTTTCTTTTTCATTTTTTCCGATTTGTTTCTTCATATGCGCATTTTCTTTTTGTTCCTTCTGCTATTCTCTCTTTTAAATACAATACTTATATTTTTCTCCCTGTGTAATTTCTGCAACTTTTTCTTCCTTTCTTTCTTTCTTTCTTTCTTTCTTTCTTTCTTTCAATAACATATCGATTCTTATTTCATTCTTATCAATTATTCAGACCATTCTTTCTTTTGTATTTTCCTTCAGGATCTTCTTACTTTCCTCTATTTCATTCATTCCTTCCTTCATTCATTCATTATTTTTTCTTTCTCCTAAATAATCACTTTTCCTTCTTTCTTTTTCTTTCTTTCGTTCCTTCCTTCTTCTTTCTTTCTTTCTTTCTTTCAATAACATACCGATTCTTATTTCTTTCTCATCTAATTTTCAGGCCATTCTTTCTTTTGTATTTGTCTCTCGGGATCTTCTTACCTTCCTCTATTTCATTCATTAATTCATTCATTCTTTCTTTCTTTCTCCTAAATTTTCACTTTTCTTTCTTTCTTTTTCTTTCTTTCCTTCCTTCCATCTTCCTTTGTTTATTTCTTTCTTTTAATAACATATCGAATCTTATTTCTTTGTTATCTATTTTTCAGGCCATTCTTTCTTTAGTATTTTCCTTCAGGATCTTCTTACTTTCCTATATTTCATTCATTCATTCATTCATTCCTTCATTCATTCATTCTTTCTTTCTTTCTTTCTCCTAAATTAGCACTTTTCTTTCTTTCTTTTTGTTTCTTCCTTTCGTTCATTCTTTCTTTCAATAACATATCGATTCTTACTTGTTCCTATCAATTGTTCAGGCCATTCTTCCTTTTGTATTTGTCCTTCGGGATCTTCTTACTTTACTCTATTTCATTCACTCATTCATTCATTCTTTCTTTCTCCTAAATTATCACTTTTCCTTCTTTCTTTTTCTTTCTTTCGTTCCTTCCTGCTTTCTTTCTTTCAATACAATATGGATTCTTCTTTCTTTCTCATCTATTTTTCTGGCCATTCTTTCTTTTGTATTTGTCCTTCAGGATCTTCTTACTTTCCTCTATTTCATTCATTCATTCCTTCATTCATTCATTCTTTCTTTCTTTCTCCTAAATTATCACTTTTCCTTCTTTCTTTTTCTTTCTTTCGTTCGTTCCTTCTCCTTTCTTTCTTTCTTTCTTTCAATAACATATCGATTCTTTTTTCTTTCTTATCCATCTTTCAGGCCATTCTTTTCTTTGTATTTGTCCTTCAGTATATTCTTACTTTCCTCTATTTCATTCATTCATTCTTTCTTTCTTTCTTTCTTTCTTTCTTTCTCCTAAATTATCACTTTTACTTCTTTTTCTTTCTTTCTTTCTTTTTTTCTTTCTTTCTTCCTTCCTTCCTTTCAATAACATATCGATTCTTTTTTCTTTCTCATCTATTTTTCTGGCCATTAATTCTTTTGTATTTGACCTTCTGGATCTTCTTACTTTCCTTTATTTCATTCATTCATTCATTCATTCCTTCATTCTTTCTTTCTTTCTTTCTTCATTCGGTGTTTTTGGAACAATAAAGGAAAATATGAACCTAGATACAGAAAAATTCATGTTGAAAAGAAAAAATAAAGGAGAAAAAAAGCGTAAGTATGAAAATTAAGAAAATATATCTGTGTAAAAAAAAAAAGAAATAATTACGAAAAGAAGGAATCGCAAGAATAAATAGACGAAATAAAAATAATTTAAAATAAATAAAAACGAATGAAATATGCAAAAAACGATTTAAAAAAAAATTCTTTTGCGTGTTTTTCTTTCTAATGTTCTTTTTTTGAAACAAAATTCTTTTCACATTTTTCTCTCCGTATAATTGCTGAAACTCGTTCATTCAATTTTTGTTCTTTCTTTCTTTCTTTCTCTCTCCATGAAGTGTTTTTTTTTTTTTTTTTGCTTTTAGCGTTTCCTTTTCCTCCTAATTACCGTAATAATTTGACAATATTTCAATCTCCCTTCTGCCGATGTCATTTCCCGTCGTTGTACACGGGTGGGTCTCACTTCATTAATTCGGCAACAGCCTTACGAAAAATAATTTGGCGACCAACAACAATGGCGATATTGTCGTCCATCTTATTACATAGACAAAAAAGACCGGAAAAGGAAATAGAAAAATAATCAGCACTGAAAGGAGGGAAAGAAAAACCTGAAGTGTTAAGGAAAAAATGAACGATTGATGACGTGAAATAAAATGGTATAAAAATGGGGGTAGGAAAAAGAAAAGTAAATAATTAGAAGATTTTGAAAAAGACGAAACTAAAAGGCGAATTAAGAGAAAGAATGTAAGAGAAGAACATTTAAAATATGAGATAGAACGAAAGAAAATAAGAAGCAGAAATCAAAGAAAGAAAGAAAGAAAGAAAGATGCAGTGAGCAAAGAAAAAAGAAACCAAAAGAAAGAAAGAAAGAATTAGAGAGCTAACAAAGAATTAAAAAAGGGTGGGGGAGCAAAAAAATGCAGAAAGTAAGTAAGCAAGCAAGCAAGAAAGAAAGAAAGAAAGAAAGAAAGAAATAAAGAAAGAAAGAAAGAAATAAAGATGCAGTGATCAAAGAAAAAAGAAACCAAAAGAAAGAATTAGAGAGCTAACAAAGAATTAAAAAAGGGTGGGGGAGCAAAAAAATGCAGAAAGAAAGAAAGAAAGAAAGAAAGAGAAACAAAAAGTAAATGAAAGAATCAGAAAGCAAAAAGAAGCAGAAAGAAAGAAAGCAAAAGAGAAAGAAAAAATGAAATAAAGCAGCAGAAAGAACGAAAGAAAGAAAGAAGCAGAAAGCCAAAAGGTGCAAAAAAAAAAGAAAGAAAATAAGAAAGAAAGAAGCGGAAAGCAAAAAGAAGCAGAAAGAAAAGTGAAAGAAAAAGTGAAGCAAAGCAGCATAAAACAAAAAGAAGCAGGAAGAAATGAACAAAGAAAGAAAAAGAGAAAGAAAAAGAGAAAGAATAAGTGAAAGAAAGAAGCAGAAAGCAAAAAGAAGAAAGGAAGAAAGAAAGAAAAAGAGAAGGAAAGAAAGAAGAAAAAACAAAGAAAAAAGAAACAGAAAGAAGGAAAAGCAGAATCTAAAGAAAGATGTTCGCTAAAATCCAATAAACAGTCTGATCGGAATCATTCATTGAGATAAATACATTGAATATTTCTTGATGTATTGAATTTTATTGATCAAGTTATCTATTGAGCAATATTTAGTAAAAACCTTCTGGCCTTAATATGTCAAATTCGCTTAAAATATCGCCTTTGCAATAAGTTTGTAATTTTACTTAGAAAAGATCGAGAGTACTTGGGTTAAAAAAAACTATGGCACCTTCCTTGATGTATTTCCTGTTAACATTAAGAAAATGATTAGACAACGGCAAAGTATCAGTATAAAGATAAATAGAGATAATTTGTCTATATTATATAAAATATATCTTTTACTTTTCTATTTTTTATGTGAAAATATTTCAAATATTAAAATATTTAAAAATTAATAGAAATATATCTCTGATAATCAAAACAAAAATTGAACGACAACATAATAAGGAATTCAAAGAAATATAATTTCTTTTATTTTTTTAAAACAGGCTAAATGGAGAGTCTGAGAACCTAAAATGATTGCCAATAGTGTAAAAATATAAATGGTAAACTCACAGTGGAACCTTCGAAATGTGAAGAAGCAATTTTTGTAAAATGTGAAGGGTTCAGTGAATCTTTCAGAATGTGCATGCAAATACTAATGAATAAAATGCAAATTGTATTCTTCTTCTTCATCTTTTTTCTTCCTTTTCTTTTTTCTTATTCTTTCTCCTTTTTATTTTCCTTCATTTTTCTTTTTCTTCTTTTTCTTCCTTTTCTTCTTTTTCTGTTTCTTTTTTGTCTTTTTTCTTTTTCTTATTTTTTCTTCTTTTTCTTTTCCTTCTTTTTTTTCTTTTTCTTCCCTTTTCTTCTTTTTTCTGTTTCTTTTTTTGTCATTATCTTCTTTTTTCTTCTTTTTTCTTTTTCTTATTTTTCTTCTTTTTTCTTTTCCTTCTTTTTTCTTTTTCTTCCTGTTTCTTCTTTTTTCTCTTTCTTTTTTTTGTCTTTATCCTCTTTTTCTTTTTCTTCTTTTCGCTTTTTTTCCTTCTTTTTTCTTTTTCCTCTTTTTTCTGTTTCTCATTTCTTCTTTTGTCTTCTTTTTTTTTGTCTTTTTTCTTTTCTTCTTTTTTCCCCTTTTTTTCTTGTCCCTCTTTTTTCTTCTTTTTACTTCTCCTTATCATTATTTATTATTGCAGTAATATTAGGTAAATTTAAAAATGAAAGAAAGATCGAAAATGCTGCCAAAGATTCTATGTCAATGCCTCTAAAACTGAATTCATGGGCTTCAACCAGAAAGGCTCAATACAAACTGTGGCAGGCAGATCAATAAAATATCTTGAATCTTTTACCTACCTAGGAATCGAAATAAATTCTACGGAAAAAGATGTGAAAATTCGCATTGGTAAAGTCTGGAATCTCAGGAATAAAGTGGATGTAATCTAGAAATCTGATCTACCAGACAACCTCAAACGGAGATTCTTTTGTGCCACTGTAGAGCCGGTGCTAATGTATGGCGCCACTGATTAAACATTAACTAAAATCCTAGATTCTCAGCTTGATGGAATTTATACTCGGATGCTGAGAACTATACATAATCTCTTTGAGACAACATCCAACTAAATCACAGTTTTAATTACCCATATCTTGAATGCACAATGCAGGACATTTCTGGCGAGCAAAACGAGAACTTGCTGCTCTGGACAACTATCCATGGAGCAAGACAAGTTGATCGCCTAGCTATGTAACGACACGGAGTGACACCCTTGATGCAGGACCGCGGTGGTTGGCAGGCTAGACTCATGAATGTCCGAGCTAGCTCTACCGAATAAAAAATTATTTACACTATTTACATTGTTCGAACTGTTGTCCTCATCTTCGTTGCCATATTCACGACGTTTCGGCCGTTGTACCCCCCCCCCCGGCCTTCTTCAGGATCTATCAATATTTCTGAGATGAAGTATTATAATTATTTACACTATTTACATTGTTCGGACTTTTGTCCTCATCATCATTGCAATATTCACGACACTTCGGCCGTTGTACGCTCCGGCCTTCCTCAGGTGACTGGAATTTCGAACTGGACTCTTTATTTCATCCACCGGGCTAGATTGTTCTAGTTCCACGTGCTATGACACTTCCTGGTGTCTCAGTACCAGAGCCTTCCATTTTTACTAAACTTTCCAGATTTTTGTTCACCACTGCTATAGCCTGGTATTGTACATACAACTCTTTGGGTCAAGTCACTGCATTCAACTAACTCTTTTATCCACTGGGTCATGTGTCCTAAGCCGAGGTATGCAGCGTCCGTGAATGTGACGATAAAGATGAGGACAACAGTCCGAACAATGTAAATAGTGTAAATAATTACAATACTTCATCTCAGAAATATAGACAGATCTTGAAGAAGTCCGGAGCATACAACGGCCGAAACGTCATGAACATGGCAATAAAGATGAGGACAACAGTCCGAACAATGTAAATAGTGTAAATAATTACAACACTTCATCAACATTATAATAAAAGAACAGAACATAATTTAGGCGTTTATTCCAAAGTCGGACATTATTTTTCCGAAGAACCTAAGAATGTTTTCCAGTATATACACAATGTGCGCCAGGTATTTGAGAACAATATTCTGAACGAAACGGATATAACACTAACAAAGACGACAACTTAATCAGTATAAATGAGTAATATACGTTTTTTGTGTGACTATTATAGTAATATATTAGAACACAAAACCTTTATTCTAAAACAGGACATAATTTCCGAACAGCGTCAAACATTTTTCCAGTGTATACACTAGGTGCGTCACGTATTTGAGAACGATAGTCTGGTCGAGACTGCCAAAGGGGATACTTTTGAAAAAAGAATAAGAAAAAAGAAGGAAAAGACAAAAAAAGGAAAAATGAGAAGAAAAAGAAAAAGCAAGAAAAAAGAAGAAAAAGAAAGAAGAAAATGAAGAAAAGAGAAACAAGAAAAAAGAAGAAAAAAAGAAGAAAAAGGAATAAAGAAGAAATAAGAAGAAAAAGAAGAAATAAGAAGAAAAAGAAGAAAAATAAAAAAGAAGAAAAAAGAAAAAAAAGGAAAAAAGAAGAAGAAAAAGTAGGAAAAAAGAAGAAAAAGAAAAAAAGAAGGAAAAAGAAGAAAAAAGAAGACAGAAGAAAAGGAAGAAAAAGAAGAAAAAGAGAAAGAAAAAAGAAAAAAGAAGAAGGAGAAAAGGAAAAAAGAAGAAAAAGAAGAAAAAGAAGAAAAAGAAAAAGAAGAAAAAAGTAGAAAAAGAAAAAGAAGGAAAAAAGAAGAAAATAGAAGAAAATAATAAACAAGAAGAAAAAGTAGAAAAAGAAGGAAGAAGAAAAAGAAAAAAGAAAAAAAGAAGGAAAAAAGAAGAAAAACAAAAAAGAAAAACAAAAAAGAAGAAAATGAAGAAATAGAAGAAAAAGAAAATAAAAAGAAGAAAAAAGAAAAAGAAAGAAAAAATGAAGAAAGAAGAAAAAAGAAGAAAAAGAAAAAGAAGGAGCAAAAAAATGAGAAAAAGAAAATAGAAGGAAAAAAGAAAAAAAAGAAGAAAAAGAAAAAGAAAAAAGAAAAAGAATGAGAATATAATATGGCAAATTAATCATTAGAATTTGCACGCAACATTCTCAAAGATTTACTGAACCCTTTACATTTTACAATGGTTGCGTCTTTACATTGCAACAATTGCCCCTGTGTGTGTTACACTTATATTTTTACACTTATGACGTTCTCTAACTCTCCATTTCGTCATGATTAATGTATTTTTGTGCAACTGCTGCTGTATATTAGAAGGCAATCAAAAGTTTGATTCTAAAATCGGACATTATTTTCCGAACACTCTAATAAAATGCTCAACCTTATTTGGAATCGTCCCCAGGCAACGAATATATTTTATTACTGCAATTTCTGAAGACACAACCAAAAACGATATTTCTCCGAATATGATCGATCATCTATTTATGATTATTTCGAAAGTAATTGGGTAGGAGATCCTGGTTTGTGGCAAAGCGTGTTTTGGACACGATGCTTATCATTATTTGTAAGCTACGCAATTATAATTAATCGATATATGTTACGAACCCGTATAAGGACATTCCCCGCCCATCTCAGTTATATACACGCTCCCTCGTTACCTCCCAGGGACCAGTCATTTTTTTATAGGATGGTTTGGTTTATTTTATTTTATGGTATGTCAACCTCAATGGGTGATTTACTTCCGATTAATTTTTTTCCTGGTAATATTATTTTTAAAAATGTATTGCCAGTAATATTTTTTTTTCAAAAACGTATTGCTGGTAATTTTCTTCAAAAATTTAGATTTTATTTCTGGTAATAATTTTTTATAAAGTATTTCTGGTATTAAAACCCCTTTTTACACTTTCATAATGCTTTTTACCTCAGTTTCGGGGTTAACTATTTCCCCATAGCTGGGACCCTAACAGGTGCTACCACCTCGGGTCAGGGTAGACCTGGGAACACGTGCAATTAAGAGGTGGTTCTACGCTCCTCAAAATCTCCTGATCAGAGGCCTTGCTATTGGACGTAGATTATCGTCTTACCCAGGACGTAGATTATCGTCATACCCAGGACGCGGATGTAGTTTATCGTCTTACCCAGGACGCGTATGTAGT
Organism: Acanthosepion esculentum; assembly: GCA_964036315.1. Lineage (NCBI taxonomy): Eukaryota > Metazoa > Mollusca > Cephalopoda > Sepiida > Sepiidae > Acanthosepion > Acanthosepion esculentum. The sequence goes on from OZ038516.1 coordinate 56,689,861, forward strand.
TTATCGTCATACCCAGGACGCGGATGTAGTTTATCGTCTTACACAGGACGCGGATGTAGTTTATCGTCATACTCGGGACGGTTTTCTAGGATGGGAAGAGAGTTGGGTATATATCGATAAACCAAACTTCGTGCGGTTGAGGAAGATTGCCGGCTTTTTTTTTAAGGTGATCGAATTAGAAAATATTGAAAATAAAGAGAGACATGTGGAAACGCTATCACTGACAATAAAAGCATTTTTTTTCCTTTTTAGTGGGAGGTAATTCTTTGACAGAACACTAAATTCATAGAGATTCATGGCATTATTATTTAGTCATCAGACTGTTTAACATAGTGACCAGTAAACAAAACAAAAAAGCGATAAATTCAGAAAGAAATTTATTTAGTTATCATAATTCATGTACAAACTGAACAATCATCGTAGAGGTTCAAAATGTTTGCCTGAATATTCAACACAAAGTTGTAAGCGTGATAACCAGGAGGCAGTAGCTTTGCGGATATGTGTCAAGACGAATTTCATTCCAAGCTTCAGTTAAGCTCCACTTCAATGAATGAATATCGACGATACAGTCATCCATAACATTCAGACCTGAGGTTTTAGAGGGCCACTCAAATGGACTAATTCGTGCGGGTGTATTTTCTCAAAGAATAAATCTGCTGCTTTTTTTACTGGGTACCACGTATAATATATACATTTCCTTTTTCGGATATTCAGGTTGTTTACTCTTTAATATACAAGGTGCCCAGTATCAGTCTATATTTCTGAGATGAGGTATTATGTACATTATTTACATTATTCGGACTATTGTCCTCATATTTGTCGCCATATTTATTACAACGTTTCAGCCGTTGTACGTTCCGGTCTTCTTCGGTTGGTTGGAATGTCGAACTGAACACTTTATTTCGCTCACTGGGGTAGACTGTTCTAGTTCCACGTGCCATGTTTAATGGATGTCAGTTATCAGTTATCTCCTGTTAATTTCTCTCTGAAAGTTCTCCACTGCCTTAACCGGGTATTGAACTCACACTCTTTGGCTTCAATACCCGGTTAAGGCAGTGGAGAAATTGGAGAGGGCTATTAACAATAGATAACTGACAACTGACTTCCATTAAACATGGCAAGTGGAACTAGAACAGTCTACCCCAGTAATCGAAATAAAGGGTTCAGTTCGACATTCCAACCACCTGAAGAAAGCCAGAGCGTACAACAGCCGAAACCTTGTAATAAAAATGGCGACAAAGATGCGGACAATAGTCCGAATAATATAAATAGTGTACAAGGTGCCCAGGAAGAAATTTATTTAGCAACAATGATTCATGCACAAACTGAACAATCATCGTAGATGTTCGAAATATTTGCCTGAATATTCAACATAATGTTGTAAACGTGATAACCAGAAGCCAGTAGCTTTATGCAAGGTCATGAAGGTTCAAGGAACTTGTGTCGCAAAGGTGTAGCTCTCTTCCGTCGTACGTGAAGCGCTGTATTCTAAATCCATGTCCTCATCTAATTAAACCCTTCTTTCTCCAACCTTTTGTTTCCAATGTTTGCCTTACACCCTTACTAACCTGCAACTATGAGTGTGATACGAACTTTATAAAACATCTAGCTAATTCAACAGAAAAACGACGGGACCTACTTGCCAATCTAGTACGGCGCTTAAATTCGTGTGGTCGAGGTACCAAGGAGGACAGCGATATTTATTTTGAAATATAAAAAATATTGGCACAAGGCCAAAAGGGGGGGGATAGAAGCACGCTGCTTATGAATCTGTCTTATCTTAAACTTAGCTCGTCACGATTACTTTTCCAAACATACAACAGTATTCCTTACACCGAAACAATACTTTTTTATTTACTATTCTTAATACAGCCACCGTAATACCGCATAGTCTCTATGAAGTCCTAACTACAGGGTTCCCATTAAAAAAGCAGTAAATTCAGAAAGAAATTTATTTAGCTCTCATAATTCATTCACTAACTGAACAATCATACTAGATGTTCAAAATGTTTGCCTGAATGTTCAACACAAAGTTGTAAACGCAAAAACCGTGAGGCAGTGGCTTTATTCAAGGTCATGAAGATTCAAGAAACTCGTGTCGCAATGCTGTAACATTTTTCCTTCGTACGTGAACCACTGTATTCTCAATCCATGTCCTCATGCGATTAAACCCTTCTTTCCTCAACCTTTTGTTACCAGTGTTTGCCTTACAAACTTACTAACCTGCAACTATGAGTGCCATACGAACTTTATAAAACATCTAGCTAATTCAACAGCAAAACGACGGGACCTACTTGCCAATCGAGTACTGCGCTTAATTCGTGTGGTCGAGGTACCAAGGAGGACAGCGATATTTATTTCGAAAAATACAAAAATGTGACACAAGGCAAGAAGGACGGATAGGGAAAAGCTGGCCATGAATCTGTCTTATCTTAAACTTAGCTAGCCACGATTACTTGTCCAAACATACAACCGTATCCATACACCGAAATAACTCTTTCTTATTTACCATTTTTACTACAGCCACAATAATAACAAGAAGTCTCCATGAAGTCCTGACTACAGGGTGGCCAGTAAAAAGGCGTTAAATTCAGAAAGATATCTATTTAGCTATAATAATTCATGCAAAAACTGGACAATCCTCGTAGATGTTCGAATGTTTGCCTGAATGTTCAGCACAAAGTTGTAAGCGCGGTAACCCGGTGGCAGTAGATTTGCGGATAAGTGTCGAGCTTCAGTTAAGTTCCACTTCAAGGAGTCAATACTGATGATGTCAGGACGACGGTTATTGCAAGTAAGTTAGGAGAATACTCCAGATACGGTCATCCATAACATTTATACCTGGGCTTTAAGAGGGCCACTGAGATGGACCAATTAGAGCTAGTATATTTTCGCGAAGAATAAATTTGCCGGTTTTTTACTGGGCACCCTGTATTATTAGGTTTTCTGGATCTTTAAATATAAAAGCACAATGGATCTATGCTTCCATATTTTGTAATATTTTTACTACAGGGTGCCCCATAAGAAAGCGGTCAAATTTAGAAAGAAATCTATTTAGCTATCATGATTCATGCACAATAGCTTTGCGGATAATGTCAAAAGGAATTTAATTCCAAGATTCAATTAAATTCCACTTCAATGAATCAATATTGACGATATCACGACAGCGGTTATTGCAAGTGAGTTAGGAGTATATTCCAGATACGGCCATCCATAACATTCAGATCTGGGCTTTTAGAGGGCCACTGAGATGAACCAGTCAGAGAATAAATTCGCCACTTTTTTTTTCTGTAAACCCTGTATATAATAATAATAATAATAATAATAATAATAATAATAATAATAATAATAATAATAATAGCTATTAAGATCTTTCAGAAACTATGAAAATTACAAAGATCTTAACCAGAAATCAAAGGAAATGAAATAATATTAATAACCTGTTACAATTCTATGGGACTACACAATACACACTGACAGAACAATCAAAGCCAACCGCCCAGACATTGTTATTAAAGACCACAAATAAAATAAGTGCCTCCTTATTGATGTGGCAGTCCCTGCAGACTGCAATGTATCTTTGAAGATATTCGAAAAGCTGTCGAAATACAAGGGCATTGAAATAGAAATCTCAAAAATGTGGCACATGGGAACATCAACAATCCCTGTTGTAGTTGGATCCTTAGTATTGGTTGGAAAAGATTCCAGTAGACAAATCGAAGGGATCACTGGAAGTCCATGCCTCAAAGAGATAGAAAAAATTATTCTGACATAAATTATACAGACCACACTTTACGAAGGGCTTTATCTATGTAATAATTTTTGTTTTTTTTTCAGTGGAAAGTGTCATGATACCATTTCTAACCTTAGGTCCCTGGGCGGGACCCGGAAAGAAATCTGTAAACGGCAGATATCAAAGGAAATAAAAATAATAATAATAATAATAATAAGAAGAAGAAGAAGAAGAAGAAGAAGAAGAAGAAGAAGAAGAAGAAGAAGAAGACGAAGAAGAAGTAGACGAAAAAGAAGAAGAAGAAGAAGAAGAAGAAGAAGAAGAAGAGGAAGAAGAAGAAGAAGAAGAAGAAGAAATAATTGTATCAGGTTGCACGGTGTTAACCTCCACTGAATATAAAACTCGACATCATTAGGTGGGCCAATATCTGCACTGGACAAAATATACGGATAGATCATTATTTTCATTTAATCTTGCCTATGTTTTATTATTTAACTATTTTCATAAGACATGTCATATATAAATGAAATAGATACTGAATATATATTAATAGATTAAAAAAATGCAAATAATTATCTTTATACAAGCTAATCGCTTTTATCATATAAAGTACAGGGCGCCCAGTAAAAAAAGCAGTGAATTAAGAAAGAAATTTATTTAGCCATAATGATTCAGGCCCAAACTGAAGAATCATCGTAGATGGTCGAATGTTTTTTTCTGAATGTTCAACACAAAGTTGTAAGCGCGGTAACCCGGTGGCAGTAGATTTGCGGAGAGTGCCAAGAAAAATTCAATACTCCAGATACAGTCATCGATGACATTCAGATCTGGGCTTTTAGAGGGCCACTCAAATGTACCAATTAGAGCTGTGGTGTATTTTCTCGAAGAATGAATTTGCCGCTTCTTTTTTTACTGAGCTACATGTAGGATTTTACGTTAACTTATAAATGAAAGATCGAAGTAAAAATAAACAACGTGAATGAAAAAAAAAGAAAAAAGAATTGAAAGAAAATGAGAATGTATGAAAATATCAGGGAAAAGAAAGAAAGAAAGACTGAATGAATGGAAAGAAAGAAAGAAAGAAAGAAAGAAAGAAAGAAAGAAAGAAAGAAAGAATGGAAACAAAAATAGAATGTATGAAAATATCAGGGAAAAGAAAGAAAGAAAGAAAGAATGAATGAATGGAAAGAAAGAAAGAAAGAAAGAAAGAAAGAATGGAAACAAAAATAGAATGTATGAAAATATCAGGGAAAAGAAAGAAAGAAAGAAAGAATGAATGAATGGAAAGAAAGAAAGAAAGAAAGAAAGAAAGAAAGAATGAAAAGAAAAAGAGAATGTATGAAAATATCAGGGAAAAGAAAGAAAGAAAGAAAGAATGGAAAGAAAAATAGAATGTATGAAAATATCAGGGAAAAGAAAGAAAGAATGAAAAGAAAAAGAGAATGTATGAAAATATAAGGGAAAAGAAGGAAAGAAAGAATGAATGAATGAATGAATGGAAAGAAAGAAAGAAAGAAAGAAAGACAGAATGGAAACAAAAAGGAATGTATGAAAATATCAGGGAAAAGAAAGAAAGAAAGAAAGAAAGAAAGAATGGAAAGAAAAAGAGAATGTATGAAAAAATCAGGAAAAAAAACCTGCATTGAATTTTTTCCCTTTAATTTAAATTAAAAATAAATTTGAACAAGGGAATGACACCTATCAGAAATATAGAAGGAGAAATCCAGAAGATGGAGGTCAGATCAGCAAGATCAAAATGAGACAACATGGATGACAAGTTGAGCAAGAAATCACCAATCAGTGGGTAGTGTCTTATAATACGTATTTCTTGTGACAATTCAACTGTCAAATCAGTGTTGAAATCATTCAATGAAATACATATCAAAGTGGTCAGATCAAGCTGTTTTTACCCAAACCCTCCAGTGAAAATATGTTTCCCTTTTGATTTAAATTAAATTTAAATTTGAAGAAGGGAATGGCTCATATCCAAAATATAGAAGGGGAAAGCCAGAAGATGGAGGTCACATCGATAACATCAAAATGAGACAATATGGATGTTAGGTTGACCAAGAAATCACCAATCAGTGTGTAGTGCCTTACAATACATATTTGATGCGACAATTCAACTGTCATATCGGTGTTGAAATCTGCTCATCAATTCATTTTAAAATATTGCATCAAATGCATATCAAAGAGGTCAGATCAATCTGTTTATACACACACACCCCAACTATATTTTCCCCTTTGATTTAAATTAAATTTAAATTTGAATAATGGAATAACTCCTATTCAAAATATAGGAGAAAGCCAGAAGATAGAGGTCACATCGGCAAGATGATACAATATGGATGTTAGGTTGACCAAGAAATCATCAATCAGGGGGTAGTACTTTACAATACATATTTGATGCAACAATTCAACTGTCATATCAATGTTGAAATCTGCTCATCAATTAATTCAATCAAGTATTGTATCAAATACATATGAAAGGGGTCAGATCAAGCTGTTTTTTCCCCATTAAATTAAATTTGAACAAGGGAATGGCTCATATCCAAAATATAGAAGGAGAAAGCCAGATGATGGAGGTCACATCGATAAGATCAAAATGAGATAATAACGGCGTCAAGTTGAGCAAGAAATCATCAATCACTGGGTAGTGCTTTACAGTACATATTTGTTGCGACAATTCAATTATCATATCAATGTTGAAATCTTCTCATCAATTCATTCAATCAAGTATTGCATCAAATAAATATCAAAGGGGTCAGAGCAAACAGTTTTTGTACAAACCTCCATTGAATTTTTTCCCTTTAATTTAAATTAAATTTAAATTTGAACAATTGAATGACGCCTATCAAAATGGATAGGCGAAAGATAGAAGATGGAGCTCACATCGGCAAGATCATTGAGTAATATTGGAATACATCATTTTTCTACACAAATTATAAAATGATTTAAAATCAATCATCATTTTTTTACAACAAAAAATGTGTGACACACAGCAAGGCGCCGGTAATTCGGCTAATAAAGTAATAAAAAGAAAGAAACTTAAGAAAATTGGAATGAAAAAAACCCTAACGTGTCCGATAAAGAAGAACAGTGAAGAGTAGATAGATTCGCCTATTGTCCGGTTCATATATCGACAGGATGAGGGCTTAGCAATGGGCTCGCCATTATCACCAGCAATGGCGAATATATATATGGAATACTTTGAGGAAATGGCATTAGAATCTCTATCTCTAAATCTAACTATATTGTTATGGTACGTAGATGACACCTTCATACTCTGGCCACACCAGGAAGATGTTCAGGTTCTACTGGACCATGTGAATTCGATAAGACCTTCGATACAGTTCATAATAGAGAAAGAGAGTAAATAACACACTCCCATTCATGGATGTTCTAATACCTTGTGAACAGAGCATGGGTTCACGGCATCCGTTTACAGTAAACAGACATTCCCCGGACAGTACCTTAATTTCAACTCCCACCATCCATACAGCGTAAAGAAAGGGCTTGTCCTCTACTTACAAAACCGAGCAAAAGTCATAAGTGGTGACCCAGAGATATGAGATAAAGAATTGGTCAGTATAAGTAGTACCCTACAACGTAACAACTACCCTGTGTACATGGCAGCAGCCCCCCAAAACTGGGATAGGCGAGTACAAGAAGAGGAGGAGGACAACAACATTCAGAAAACAGTTTGCCTTCCTGATGTGAAGGGGTTATCAGAGAAAATACAAAGGATCTGAGGTCCATATAACATCAGGACAGCCTTAAAAAGCTTGACGACACTTCGCTTGATATCTCTCCCGAGTAAGACCGCCCCATAGAGGAGAACATGACTAAAGACTGTGTGTACGCTATCCCGTGCAGCTGTGGAAAGAAATATAAAGGGGAGAGAGGCCGCCCCCTTAAGATAAATCTTCAAGAATACCAGAAAGCTGTAACATGAGGGGAAGTGGAAAAATCAGGCGTGGCTGACCACATATGGAGATCACCACCCTCTGTGGGATCAGGTTGAGATCATAGACAAAGAACACCATTGGAAAATTCGTAAACTTATGGAATCAACACATTTGTTAGGCCACAAAAATCTCCTGAGCCGACCAAGCATAGAAATGAATACAATATGGGAACCAGTAATAAGGAGTGCCAGAGAAAAGCAATAATTAAAAATAATTGCAATATGAGCTCTGGTAAATACATGTATGATAACAGCAAAAATTGCAATATGAGCCCAGTAAAAAATGAGCTGAAGATTTTAGGTTTATAATAGCCAGAAATTCATACACAGATGATTTCAAGGACACATGGCATAGTGGATAAAGGCGTTAGTTATATCCAGTGAAAGGATCCAAAGAGTGTGAGTTCAATACCCGGTTAAGGTAGTGGAGAACTTTCTGAGGGAAATTAACAGGATAACTGACATCCATTAGTCATGGCACGTGGAATTAGAACAGTCTACCCCAGTGAGCGAAATAAAGGGTTCAATTCGACATTCCAGCCACCTGAAGAAGGCCGGAGCGTACAATGGCCGAAACGTTGTAACAAATATGAGGACAATAGTCCGAATAATGCAAATAATGCTCCTCCTCGGTCTTTATCTCCTGTTTCTTGTTTAGTATTGGGTTTCCAGTTCCTTTAAAAGTCTGCTTCAACTTTATACATCTCACGTCTACGCCTAAACTCTAAAATATTATTTTTTCCTTTGGTAGGAGTAGATAGGGGTTATTTTTAATAGGAGGCTTATCCTTTGTTTCCTGTTTAGGATTGGGTTTCCGGTTCCTTCTAAAGTCTATTTCAACTATATACTTCTAACGTCTCCGCTTAAACTCTGAAATGGTATTTATTTATTTTCTTCCTTCATTAGGAGTAGATAGACTTTTTGAATAGGACTAGAGACGTATCCTTTGTTTCCTGTTTAGGATTGGGTTTCCGGTTCCTTCTAAAGTCTACTTAGACCCTATACATCTCACGTCTACGCCTACGATCTGAAATTTTATTTACTATATTTTCCTTCTCAATAGGAGTTGATAGGTTCGCCTATTGTTCGGTTCACACTTTTTCCCAGTCCTTTGAAGTAAAGCGGACAACTAACCCTGGCTTCAAGATTAGTATTGGGTTTCCAGTTCCTTCTCCGTCCTGGGTAGGACGATAAACTAAATCCGCTTCTCGGATAAGACGATAAACTATATCCGACAGCAAGGCCTCTAATCAGGAGGTTTTGAAGAGCGTGGAACCACCTCTCAATTGCTGGTGTTTCCAGGTCCACCCTGACCCGGGGTAGTATCACCTCTAAGGGTCGAGACTATTAGTAAATAGTTAACCCCTAAACGGGTGTCAAAACAATATTAGCGTTTAAAAATCAGTTTTAATACGTTTTTGAAGAAAAAAAATTATTACCAGCAATTGATTTTTGGAATAAAAGAAAATATTGCCAGCTATACATATTCGGAAAACATATATTAGCTGCAATATATTTTATGGAAAAGAAAACAAAGTTATTACCAGCAAAAATCTCGTCGGTCTTAAATAACCCATTCAGTTTGATATGCTGTAAAATCAAACAAAGTAAACAAACAAACAAACAAGTTGCTTCTAAAGTCTTCTTGTTCTCTTTCACTCCCGGTGACATTGTCTTCAGTAATGTTTTAACACCCTTTCCAGACATTGTTAAATAAATCTTCTTACGACGCAGAATGCAAGAATGAAATATCAGTCAGTTATGTGCCATGCGTGAAACACGCTTAGGCGATCATGTATCTTTTGATACATGACTGACGAGGCAGTTTTTTTTCCCGCAGTAAGTTGCCATTTCTTTCTTTCGGTAGACCACTTGACATCCAAGGCTTTAGAATCCGGTCTGTCCCGCTATTCACCCATAGCTGTTTTGTAGATGAAGAGGATTCATTAGGACGTAAGTAAATGTATTGGATTTCGAACTCGGCTTTCCGATTCCTCACTCTAAACCGCTAACCATTACCCCACCGTGCCGCCTCGTGAATGAAATGTAAATAAATAGAAAGAAGCTACTGAAAAACAAATGAATTTTGGGAACAAAGGAACCCGTTGTGTCTTAGAGATTTTATTGTTTCATTTCATTCGTGGTTCATTCTTTTTTTCTTTTCTTTTTTTATTTCTCTTTTAATTTCCTTTTCCATCTATTTTTTTTCTTGCCTTTTCTTTATTTCTCCTTTATTTATTAGATTTCTTCATGTCTTTTCTCTTTCAGTTTCTTTTTTCTTTTAGTTTCTTTTTTCATTATATCTGTAACGTTGAGTCTCTACCGAGTAGCTGAAGATTGCGTTGGGCATGAAACCCCGCGTCTTCTGTCTTCTTAATATCTGTTCTTTTAACGTTCTCTCTCCTTAATAATGTATTTTTCTCTTTTGTTCTCTAACACTCAGTAACTCCTTGTGACTTAAAGATTTCATGTTTTCTTTTCATTCTTTTTTCATTCTTCCGTCCTGGGTATGACATTAAACTGCATCCGAGTCCTGGGTAAGACGATAAACTACATCCAACAGCAAGGCCTCTGATCAGGAGGTTTTGAGGAACGTGGAACCACCTCTTAATTGCTGATGTTCCCAGGTCCACCCTGACCCGGGGTGGTAGCACCTGTTAGGGTCCCAGCTATGGGAAAATAGCGAAATCCCAAGGTGTGTTCGCGTCCTGGACATGACGATAAACTACATCCGCGTCCTGGGCATGACGATAAACTACATCCGCGTCCTGGGTATGTCGATAAACTACATCCTCCTCCGGCGTATGACTATAAACTATGTCCAACCAACAGGCCGTTGATCCAATCAATCGGCTGGTCATGTCATGCCCCATCACATCTAACCCATCCCAAAACAACTACAACTTACAATTAACTTTCCCTCCCAAATCCTACACTAAATATACTAACACCTTACACCTAAAATGTGATGGGAAACAATGATGTTGACAGCTATACGTTTTTGAAACAGTTGCCAGCTATACGTTTTTGAAACAGTTTCCAGCTATACGTTTTTTGAAACAACGATGTTTCCAGCTATACGTTTTTGAAACAATGATTTTTCCAACTATACGTTTTTGAAACAATGATTTTTCCAACTATACGTTTTTGATATATCTAGTAAATACTGGATCTGGCATTAAATAACCCATAGTGGTTGATATGCCATAAAACCCCAAACAAAACAAATTTTTCATTCTTGTTTCGTTCTTTTTTTCTTCTACTTTTTTATTTGCTTTCATATTTCTTTTTCATCCTATTTTTTTTTTCTTGCCTTTTCTTTATTTTTCCTCAATTTATAAGATTTCTTCATGTTTTTTTCTCTTTCTGATTCTTCTTCTTTAGGTTTCTTCTTGCTTAAATAGTGTTTTTTTTTTCCCAACCAACAATAAAAATGAAAAATATTTTTTTTTATTATATTTCTAACGGTGAGTCTCTACCCAACACCTGAAGATTGCGTTGTGCATAAAACCTCGGGTCTTCTGTCTTCTTAATATCAGTTCTTTTATTGTCCTCTTTCCTTAATAATGTTTTTTCTCTTTAGTTCTCTAACACTTTGTGTCTTAGGCATTTTTTCTTTTCATTCTTGTTTCATTCTTTCTTTCTTCTATTTTTTTATTTCCTTTCATATTTCCTTTTCCTCCATTTTGTTTCTTCCTATCTTGCCTTTTCTTTAATTTTCCTCGATTTATAAGTTTTCTTCATGTTTTTTCTATCAGTTTGTTCTTTCTTTAGGTTTCTTTTCGCATTAACAGTGTTTTTTTTCAAACAGCATTAAAATTTTATTATTATTATTATTATTATTATTATTATTATTATTATTATTATTATTATATATGTAGCGTTGAGTCTCTACCCAGCACCTGAAGATTGCGTTGTGCACGAAACTCCGAGTCGTGCTACCGACGAGAGATAATATCTGTATTTATTAACGTATACATAATAGCGTTGTTATATTAAATCTAGGACTATTTTAATAACACAAGCAGTGTGTGATATCTTATATTCATATTTATATATAGCTATCTTCTGTCTTCTTAATATATATACTTTTAATATTCTCTCTCCTTAATAATGTTTCTTTTCTCTTTTTTATTCTCTATTCAGAAACCCTTTATGCCTTAGAGGTTTCATGCTTTCTTTTCATACTTGTTTTCATTCTTTCTTTCTTCTGTTTTTTAATTCCATTTATATGCTGGTTCCTAGGACTCATGAATTTAAACGTACTACGAGGCTTACATCCCGTTCCCACCCCTTCACAGTTTTAAACTGTTAGATGTAGACGTCTCTTCTACTCCAATAGCTTCATGTCTCGCACATCTCGCCTGTGGAACTCCCTTCCTTATTCCTGTTTCCCTATCTCCAACTATTTAAGTGTAACGTCAATCGACATCTCCAGTTGCCTTGATCTATCCACTTCCCTTCTCCACATCCTTTCACCTATCATTCCTATCTGCTCTCGCTCCAAATCTTCTGTAACCCCCTTGCCTTGATCAATCCACTATCTTTCTCCACATCCTCTCCTTTACCACTCCTACCTGCTCTTCCTCCAAACCTTCTGTAACCCCTTGTGTGATAGTGGCTTCCAGCCTTGCTTGGGGTGATAAGCTTAAAAAAATGTCCTCCCATATGAAAGAGCGAGATCATTAAAAGAGAAAATCAAGAAGGCAGACGATATTGGTTGACACTGTGTTTACATTTTTGAAGATCAAATTTTTTCCGGAAAGCATGGAAACAATGTGGAACTGTTGTCGTTTATATGCCAAAGAAGAATCTGCAATATTACTATGACTTATCTATAGGTACTTTCATGGTAGTTCTTTCTTTATTTCTTTTTCCTCGTATTTTTGTTTCTTGCCTTTTCTTTATTATTTTTTTCCTCTTTTTATAAAGTTTCTTCGTGTACAAATTTACAAATCTAGTGTCGTTGACAAAACTAACCTGGCCGTTCGTCTCGAAAAGGACCTCCAATCGGTTGTGAACTGGAGCAGGAATTGGCTGGTTAACTTTGACGCCTCAAAAACAAAACTACTCTCTATTACTCATCGTAGAGAACCATCCCTGCCCCCCCCCCCATTAGAATGTATGACGCCCAACTTCTAGAGAGTTCCTCTTTGCGACTACTCGGCCTCACATTGACTGCTGACCTGAGATGGAACAAATACACTGAGTCAATAGCTTCGTCCACCGCAAGGAAAGTTGGCTCCCTGTGCCGCGCCAGGAAATTCTCTCGCCGGAGTCGATCCTTTAAATCTACAAATCAACCATTCGCTCTTGCATGGAGCACTGCTGCCATAAATGGTCCGGTGGCCCTTCTGTTTGCCATAAGGTTCTTGATAAGATCCACAGACGGATTTGCAATGTTATTGGCCCTGATATGGCATCTCGTCTGCAGTCGCTCTCTCACAGACGTGCCGTCGCCTCTCTCTGTCTTTTTTTACAAATACTTTCATGGTAACTGCTCCGAGGAGCTGCTTTCGCTGGTTCCGAGACTTCATGAATTTAAGCGTTCTACTAGGCCGGCTCCCCGCTCACACCCTTTCACTGTCGAAACTGTTAAATGTAGCCGTCTCTACTACTTCAATAGCTTCATGTCTCGCACCTCTCGCCTGTGGAACTCCCTCCCCTTTTCCTGTTTCCCTGATATCTATAATCTCCAACTATTCAAATGTAATGTCAATCGACGTCTCCAGCTGCTTTGATCTATCCCCTATTCTCCTCGTCATCCTTTCCTCTATCACTCCTATCTGCTCTCGCTCCAAATCTTGCGTGCTAGTGGCTTCCCGCCTTGCTTGGGGTGATGCGCTTAAAAAATGTCTTTTCTCTTTCATTTCCTTCTTTCTACCTTTCCTTGCATCATTTAGTCTCTTTCGAGTTTTCATTTGGCCTTCTTCTTAATTCTTTCCTCTCTTCTTTAATTTATTCTTTCCTTCTGCCTTTTCATCTACCATTTCTTCGCCGTCTTATATTCTTTTTTCCTTCCTTTGTCTCGCTTTTGCTTTCATTCTTTTCTTTCTTTATCTACTAACAATTCTCTCTTTTCTATAGTTTAGGTTTTCTTCCTCTTCTTTTTCTTCTTCTTTTACTTTTTCTTTTTTCTTCTTTTGGCTGCCATTCGTTTCCTTCTTCATATTCTAATACCATCCTTTGTTTTAGATTGCCATCCAATTTTTTTCTTCTACTTGTTTACTTCGTCTACTGCTTCAACTTCCTCTTTCTTTTACTTTCGTTCTTTTCTTTCTCCATCATTTTCGTAATTTTTTCCTTCTATCTTTTCTTCCTCTTCTTTCTTCCATTTGCTTTCATTTGTTCTCTTTTTCATTCCCTTTTGCAATTTCCTCTGTTATTATTTCAGCATTTCTTCCTCTTCTTCTTTTTTCCTTCTTCTTTTACTTCTTGCTTTCATTATTTGCGTTCTTCATCTCCATGTACCAATTCTTCCCTTTTTATGTCTCGTTCTAGTTCTTGTTCTTGTTGTTGTTGTTCTTCTTCTTCTTCTTGTTGCTTTCATTATACATTTTCTTCATCTCCATGTATCAATTCTTCCCTTTTTATATCTTCTTCTTTTTCTTTTTCTTCTTTTTCTTCTTTTTCTTCTTCTTCTTTTCTTCTTCTTCTTGCTTTCATTATATGCGTTCTTCATCTCTC
>OZ038516.1:56709247-56724247 GCA_964036315.1 Acanthosepion esculentum
TTTTTTTTCAAAAACGTACAGCTGCTAATATAATTTGAAAAAACGTACAGCTGGTAATATTATTTTTTCAAAAACGTACAGCTGGTAATATTATTTTTTTCAAAAACGTATATAGCTGGTAATATTATTTTTTCAAAAACGTATAGCTGTTAATATTTTTAAAAAATGTACAGCTGGTAATATTATTTTTTCAAAAACGTACAGCTGGTAATTTTTTTTTTCAAAAACGTATAGCTGGTAACATTATTTTTTTTCAAAAACGTACAGCTGCCAACATTATTTTTTCAAAAACATATTATCAGAGGCCTTGCTGTTGGACGTAGTTTATCGTCATACCCAGGACGCGGATGTAGTTTATCGTCATACCCAGGACGAGATCTGGGTTTGGGGATGCTGTTGGACGTAGTTTATCGTCATACCCAGGACGCGGATGAAGTTCATCGTCATACCCAAAACGATTATTCACCATAAATTTTCTCGCCATTTCTGCTTACCATACTTGCGATCATTTTACTTTACAAGTAACTGTCTCTATCATTTTTATTTACCACGGTGACTTTCCACTATATTTACTTGCCATAGATTCTTCCCGACACTTTCTGTTGACAGAGAAACTTTTCGAATGTTTATATTTACCAAAATCTCTTTCTTTTTTTTCTAAGACTTTTCGCCTAATTTTCTGCTTATTTTTCACTTTACCTTTGACCTTCCTCTTCTCTCCTTTCTCCTGGTAAATTCCCCCATTCTTTTATTTCTTTAGTTCTCTTTCTTAACATTTATTCGTATTTTTTCTTTTTCTTCTAATTTTTAATTTTCCATTTTTTGAATTCCTTCTCCCTTTTCTTCATATCTTAGATCTCCTTCTACCTCTTCTTCTTCTAATTTTTCTTTCTTCTGCTTTTTCTTCCTCTTCTTTAGGCTTCCTTCTCTCTATTATTCTTTTGGGTTCCTTCAACATTTTCTTCTTTTGATTTTCTTCTACCTCTTCTTCTAAATTTTCTTTTTCTTCCTCTTTTTGGTTTCTTTCTACCTTTTCTTCTTCTTTTGATTTTCTTCTACCTTTTCTTCTTCTTTTGATTTTCTTCTACCTTTTCTTCTTCTTTTGATTTTCTTCTACCTTTTCTTCTCCTTTTGATTTTCTTCTACCTTTTCTTCTTCTTTTGATTTTCTTCTACCTTTTCTTCTTCTTTTGATTTTCTTCTACCTTTTCTTCTTCTTTTGATTTTCTTCTACCTTTTCTTCTTCTTTTGATTTTCTTCTACCTTTTCTTCTTCTTTTGATTTTCTTCTACCTTTTCTTCTTCATTTGATTTTCTTCTACCTTTTCTTCTTCTCTTACTTTTAATCTACCTTTTCTTCTTCTTTTGATTTTCTTCTACCTTTTCTTCTTCTTTTGATTTTCTACTACCTTTTCTTCTTCATTTGATTTTCTTTTTACCTTTTCTTCTTCTCTTACTTTTAATCTACCTTTTCTTCTTCTTTTGATTTCCTTCTACCTTTTCTTCTTCTTTTGATTTTCTTCTACCTTTTCTTCTTCTTTTGATTTTCTTCTACCTTTTCTTCTTCATTTGATTTTCTTTTTACCTTTTCTTCTTCTCTTACTTTTAATCTACCTTTTCTTCTTCTTTTGATTTTCTTCTACCTTTTCTTCTTCTTTTGATTTTCTTCTACCTTTTCTTCTTCTTTTGATTTTCTTCTACCTTTTCTTCTTCTTTTGATTTTCTTCTACCTTTTCTTCTTCTTTTGATTTTCTTCTACCTTTTCTTCTTCATTTGATTTTCTTCTACCTTTTCTTCTTCTCTTACTTTTAATCTACCTTTTCTTCTTCTTTTGATTTTATTCTACCTTTTCTTCTTCTTTTGATTTTCTTCTACCTTTTCTTCTTCTTTTGATTTTCTTCTACCTTTTCTTCTTCTTTTGATTTTCTTCTACCTTTTCTTCTTCATTTGATTTTCTTCTACCTTTTCTTCTTCTTTTGATTTTCTTCTACCTTTTCTTCTTCTTTTGATTTTCTTCTACCTTTTCTTCTTCTTTTGATTTTCTTCTACCTTTTCTTCTTCTTTTGATTTTCTTCTACCTTTTCTTCTTCTTTTGATTTTCTTCTACCTTTTCTTCTTCATTTGATTTTCTTCTACCTTTTCTTCTTCTCTTACTTTTAATCTACCTTTTCTTCTTCTTTTGATTTTCTTCTACCTTTTCTTCTTCTTTTGATTTTCTTCTACCTTTTCTTCTTCATTTGATTTTCTTTTTACCTTTTCTTCTTCTCTTACTTTTAATCTACCTTTTCTTCTTCTTTTGATTTTCTTCTACCTTTTCTTCTTCATTTGATTTTCTTCTACCTTTTCTTCTTCTTTTGATTTTCTTCTACCTTTTCTTCTTCTTTTGATTTTCTTCTACCTTTTCTTCTTCTTTTGATTTTCTTCTACCATTTCTTCTTCTTTTGATTTTCTTCTACCTTTTCTTCTTCTTTTGATTTTCTTCTACCTTTTCTTCTTCTTTTGATTTTCTTCTACCTTTTTTTCTTCATTTGATTTTCTTCTACCTTTTCTTCTTCTCTTACTTTTAATCTACCTTTTCTTCTTCTTTTGATTTTCTTCTACCTTTTCTTCTTCTTTTGATTTTCTACTACCTTTTCTTCTTCATTTGATTTTCTTTTTACCTTTTCTTCTTCTCTTACTTTTAATCTACCTTTTCTTCTTCTTTTGATTTTCTTCTACCTTTTCTTCTTCTTTTGATTTTCTTCTACCTTTTCTTCTTCTTTTGATTTTCTTCTACCTTTTCTTCTTCATTTGATTTTCTTTTTACCTTTTCTTCTTCTCTTACTTTTAATCTACCTTTTCTTCTTCTTTTGATTTTCTTCTACCTTTTCTTCTTCTTTTGATTTTCTTCTACCTTTTCTTCTTCTTTTGATTTTCTTCTACCTTTTCTTCTTCTTTTGATTTTCTTCTACCTTTTCTTCTTCTTTTGATTTTCTTCTACCTTTTCTTCTTCATTTGATTTTCTTCTACCTTTTCTTCTTCTCTTACTTTTAATCTACCTTTTCTTCTTCTTTTGATTTTATTCTACCTTTTCTTCTTCTTTTGATTTTCTTCTACCTTTTCTTCTTCATTTGATTTTCTTTTTACCTTTTCTTCTTCTCTTACTTTTAATCTACCTTTTCTTCTTCTTTTGATTTTCTTCTACCTTTTCTTCTTCTTTTGATTTTCTTCTACCTTTTCTTCTTCTTTTGATTTTCTTCTACCTTTTCTTCTTCTTTTGATTTTCTTCTACCTTTTCTTCTTCTTTTGATTTTCTTCTACCTTTTCTTCTTCATTTGATTTTCTTCTACCTTTTCTTCTTCTCTTATTTTAATCTACCTTTTCTTCTTCTTTTGATTTTCTTCTACCTTTTCTTCTTCTTTTGATTTTCTTCTACCTTTTCTTCTTCTTTTGATTTTCTTCTACCTTTTCTTCTTCTTTTGATTTTCTTCTACCTTTTCTTCTTCTTTTGATTTTCTTCTACCTTTTCTTCTTCTTTTGATTTTCTTCTACCTTTTCTTCTTCTTTTGATTTTCTTCTACCTTTTCTTCTTCATTTGATTTTCTTCTACCTTTTCTTCTTCTCTTATTTTAATCTACCTTTTCTTCTTCTTTTGATTTTCTTCTACCTTTTCTTCTTCTTTTGATTTTCTTCTACCTTTTCTTCTTCATTTGATTTTCTTTTTACCTTTTCTTCTTCTCTTACTTTTAATCTACCTTTTCTTCTTCTTTTGATTTTCTTCTACCTTTTCTTCTTCTTTTGATTTTCTTCTACCTTTTCTTCTTCTTTTGATTTTCTTCTACCTTTTCTTCTTCATTTGATTTTCTTCTACCTTTTCTTCTTCTCTTACTTTTAATCTACCTTTTCTTCTTCTTTTGATTTTATTCTACCTTTTCTTCTTCTTTTGATTTTCTTCTACCTTTTCTTCTTCATTTGATTTTCTTTTTACCTTTTCTTCTTCTCTTACTTTTAATCTACCTTTTCTTCTTCTTTTGATTTTCTTCTACCTTTTCTTCTTCTTTTGATTTTCTTCTACCTTTTCTTCTTCTTTTGATTTTCTTCTACCTTTTCTTCTTCTTTTGATTTTCTTCTACCTTTTCTTCTTCTTTTGATTTTCTTCTACCTTTTCTTCTTCTTTTGATTTTCTTCTACCTTTTCTTCTTCATTTGATTTTCTTCTACCTTTTCTTCTTCTCTTATTTTAATCTACCTTTTCTTCTTCTTTTGATTTTCTTCTACCTTTTCTTCTTCTTTTGATTTTCTTCTACCTTTTCTTCTTCATTTGATTTTCTTTTTACCTTTTCTTCTTCTCTTACTTTTAATCTACTTTTTCTTCTTCTTTTGATTTTCTTCTACCTTTTCTTCTTCTTTTGATTTTCTTCTACCTTTTCTTCTTCTTTTGATTTTCTTCTACCTTTTCTTCTTCATTTGATTTTCTTCTACCTTTTCTTCTTCTCTTACTTTTAATCTACCTTTTCTTCTTCTTTTGATTTTCTTCTACCTTTTCTTCTTCTTTTGATTTTCTTCTACCTTTTCTTCTTCTTTTGATTTTCTTCTACCTTTTCTTCTTCTCTTGATTTTCTTCTACCTTTTCTTCTTCTTTTGATTTTCTTCTACCTTTTCTTCTTCTCTTACTTTTAATCTACCTTTTCTTCTCCTTTTGATTTTCTTCTACCTTTTCTTCTTCTTTTGATTTTCTTCTACCTTTTCTTCTTCTTTTGATTTTCTTCTACCTTTTCTTCTTCGTTTGATTTTCTTCTACCTTTTCTTCTTCGTTTGATTTTCTTCTATCTTTTCTTCTTCGTTTGATTTACTTCTACCTTTTCTTCTTCTTTTGATTTTCTTCTACCTTTTCTTCTTCATTTGATTTTCTTCAACCTTTTCTTCTTCTTTTGATTTTCTTCTACCTTTTCTTCTTCTTTTGATTTTCTTCTACCTTTTCTTCTTCTTTTGATTTTCTTCTACCTTTTCTTCTTCTTTTGATTTTCTTCTACCTTTTCTTCTTCTTTTGATTTTCTTCAACCTTTTCTTCTTCTCTTACTTTTAATCTACCTTTTCTTCTTCTTTTGATTTTCTTCTACCTTTTCTTCTTCTTTTGATTTTCTTCTACCTTTTCTTCTTCTTTTGATTTTCTTCTACCTTTTCTTCTTCTTTTGATTTTCTTCTACCTTTTCTTCTTCTCTTACTTTTAATCTACCTTTTCTTCTCCTTTTGATTTTCTTCTACCTTTTCTTCTTCTTTTGATTTTCTTCTACCTTTTCTTCTTCTTTTGATTTTCTTCTACCTTTTCTTCTTCGTTTGATTTTCTTCTACCTTTTCTTCTTCGTTTGATTTTCTTCTATCTTTTCTTCTTCGTTTGATTTACTTCTACCTTTTCTTCTTCTTTTGATTTTCTTCTACCTTTTCTTCTTCTTTTGATTTTCTTCTACCTTTTCTTCTTCATTTGATTTTCTTCAACCTTTTCTTCTTCTTTTGATTTTCTTCTACCTTTTCTTCTTCTTTTGATTTTCTTCTACCTTTTCTTCTTCTTTTGATTTTCTTCTACCTTTTCTTCTTCTTTTGATTTTCTTCTACCTTTTCTTCTTCTTTTGATTTTCTTCTACCTTTTCTTCTTCTTTTGATTTTCTTCAACCTTTTCTTCTTCTCTTACTTTTAATCTACCTTTTCTTCTTCTTTTGATTTTCTTCTACCTTTTCTTCTTCTTTTGATTTTCTTCTACCTTTTCTTCTTCTTTTGATTTTCTTCTACCTTTTCTTCTTCTTTTGATTTTCTTCTACCTTTTCTTCTTCTTTTGATTTTCTTCTACCTTTTCTTCTTCTCTTACTTTTAATCTACCTTTTCTTCTTCTTTTGATTTTCTTCTACCTTTTCTTCTTCTTTTGATTTTCTTCTACCTTTTCTTCTTCTTTTGATTTTCTTCTACCTTTTCTTCTTCTTTTGATTTTCTTCTACCTTTTCTTCTTCTCTTACTTTTAATCTACCTTTTTTTTTCTTTTCTTTATTTTCCTCTGCTTTTTCTTCTTCGTTTGATTTACTTCTTCAATTTTTTCTCCCCTTGGTTTCCTTCTAACTTTTCTTCTTCGTTTGATTTCCTTCTTTTTATTTATCTTAATGTTTTCATCTTTTCCTTCTCTCTTTTGTCTATTTCCATGTCATTCTTTTTCTGTTATTATTGTTTTTTTTTTCTTCTTCTTCTTCTTCTTCTTCTTCTTCTTCTTCTTCTTCTTCTTCTTCTTCTTCTTCTTCTTCTTTTTAATCTCCTTTCACTTTATTTCTTTTCCTTCATTCGATATTCTTATTTTTCTTCTTCTTCGTTTTCAGTTTTCTTCTTCATCTACTATACTTCCTTTTTCTTGTTTTTATACTTTACATTCATTCTGTTGATTCTCTTCTTCATGTTTTCTTCATTATTGTATTTTCTTTTTCATCTTTATCTTTTGTTTCTTCTTTGCATTGTTTCATTCCCTTCAACTTCTTCCTGATTTGTCTACATATTTTCTTTCTTTATCCTCTTCTTCTTTTCATCTTTTGTTTTTTTAATTTTCATTCTCTTCATCCTATACTTCCGTTGGTTATTCTTCATTATTCTTCTTTCTCGTTTTTTTTTTTTACATTCATTCTCTGCATCTTCTTCCTCGTGTTTATACTTTTTCTTTCTTTTCTTCTTCTTCTTCTTCTTCTTCTTTTTCTTCTTCTTCTCCTTCTTTTTCTTTTTCTTTTTCTTTTGCGTCTTCTTTATATTCATTCTTTTTGTACTTATTCTTCATTATTTTCTGTTTTTTTTTTCTTCTTCTTTTCGTCCATTTCTTCATTCTCTTCTTCCATATTTGGTTTCGTTCTATTCATTCTCTCAATTCTCCTTCTTAATTCTTCTTTTTTTTCTTCTTTATCTTTTCGTTTTCTTTTTTTTTTCCCCAGTTAAGTTTAACAACCTTGACGGTAGCTGTTCAGCCCAGTGGGGACGATGTGTTTCATCCTATATGCCGTTAGTATGGCATCCTCTATCACTGTAGTTTCATCTCGAACCGAGTGTCTTTATCATTATTATTATTATTATTATTATTATTATTATTATTATTATTATTATTATTATTATTGTTGTTGTTGTTGTTGTTGTTGTTGCCATTGTTTACTATTTCTGGTGTGTTCCCATTTCTTTCCGGGTCCTAACCAGTGATCTAACGTCAGAAATGGCATCATGACATATTCCACTGACCATTTGTTTTAAGGAAACAACACATAATATCACATATTTTATAACTAACACCCTTCGTAGGGTGTGGGCTGTACTTGTGAGTACAATTGTTTGTATTTCTTTAAGACATGGTCTACCAGGAATCTCTTCAATGACTCTATTGGAATCTTTTCCGATCAATCCGAGTGGTCCAATTATAACTGGAACTATTTATGTCCTCATGTGCCACATTTCTGTGATTTCGATTTCAAAGTCTTTGTATTTTGATGGTTATTATTATTATTATTATTATTATTATTATTATTATTATTATTATTACATGTTATGTTATGTTTCCTGCTTTGTATCCTGTAGAGCCGGTTTCAAACTATGGCACTTAGACCCTATAGGAGAATTGTCATTTAATTCATAGCTCTTAGTATATGAGATGTTCCTAGAAGAGCGATCTTCTGAGCAACTTGTATGTTGCGGTTACCTGGGACACTGTTAGTAAAATTGTCCATTCCTTTTCTCACAAGGCCCAGACCTCCGATTGCTATTGGTACAGTCTCAGTCTTCATTCCCCACATCCCGTTAATCCCGATCTCCAAGTCCTTGTATTTGGACAATTTCTCGATAATTTTCATGGAAATGACAGCTATGTCGATAAGCATACACTTCCTGAATTGTGTTTTATGATAATATCAGGTCTGTTGGCTTTTATTTCCCCTGTCAGTTTGAATTGGCATGTCCCAGAGGATAGTTACATCGTTATTTTGGGTAGCTGTGTCTGGTTGGTGCTCATACCAACTCTCAGTGGTTTCGATTTTGTGCTTCTTGCATATCTTTCAGTGCACATATGTCGCTACCTTGTTATGCCTGTGGGTATATTCATTTTTTGCCAGTTCCTGATATCCTGAGATAATATGGTCGACAATTTCATCATATTTTCCGCAGAGGCTACATTTCGAGTTAGTTCCATCCTTGATAACGCGACAGTGATAGGATCTGGTTGCGAGGCTTTGGTCCTGAGCTGCAATAATTAGGCCTTCTGTCTCAGCTTTCAACCGGGTTCTCTGTTTTCTATGGGTCCACATCTGCTTCTTTCTTTCTTTTTTCGGTATTTGCCATCTTGTCCTCCCAGTTTTTTTTATTTCTTTTGTCCAAGTTGTTTTGCTTTCTGTTTTACTCGTTTGACGTAGATGGTATTCGCTTCGTTTTTTGTTGGTAGTATTTCAGGTATATTAGGCTGTTTCTTGAAGAGTTCAGCTTCTTTGTTGATGGAGTGGATTGGGTGTTTTACTATTTGTAGGAGAGAATCATTGGATTTTGTGAGGTATGCTTCCAATCCAAGTGTTGTAGTTTTTAGAGTGAGTTCAAGTTGGGTTAGACTTCAGTCTCCTAAAACTCTTGGTACGTACAGCCTATCAACATCTGATTTCGGGTAATGCATCCTCATTTGGGTAAGCAATTTCTGGTCTTGGCGTCCAATATTTTAATATCATTCAATTTCCATTTCATATTGTTGAAGCTGTATATTACTACGGGTATAGCCAAGGTGTTATAGCCTTCATTTTATTGGCCCCATTAAGTTCGCTTTCTAGAATCAAACGCACACTCCTGTAATATTCTTTTCCGGTTTTTTTTCCTTAATTGAAAGTTGTCTTCCGTCTCCATTAAATTCCTAATACCATCTTGATCTAGTTCCTTAATCTTGTTGTTGGTATCAAGACCTAAATCTGTCGTTTTCGTTAGTTTAATATTATTATTATTATTTTTATTTTCTTTAATATCTGGCGTTTACACATTTCTTTCCGGGTCCCACCCAGTGATCTAAGGTTAGAAATGCTATCATGACACTTTCCACTGCAAAAAAATATATACATAGATAAAGCCCTTCGTAAAGTGTGGGCTGTACTTGTCAGAATAATTTTTTGGATCTCTTTGAGGCATGGACTTCTAGGGATCACTTCAATTAGTCTACTGGAATCTTTTCCAACCAATCCTAAGGCTCCAACTACAACAGGGATTGTTGATGTTCCCATGTGCCACATTTTTTAGATTTCTATTTCAAGGTCCTTGTATTTTGACAGTTTTTCGAATATCTTCAAAGATACATTGCAGTCTGCAGGGACTGCCATATCAATAAGGAAGCATTTGTTTTGTGGTCTTTAATAACAATGTCTGTGCGGTTGGCTTTGATTGTTCTGTCAGTGAGTATTGTGTAGTCCCATAGAAATGTAACAGGTCCTATCTCCGTAACCGGGTCTGGGTGGTGTTCGTACCAGTTTCTTTCAGTTTCCTTTCCGTAGGAGTTGCAAATTTTCCAGTGCAAATATTGGCCCACTCTGTCATGCCGGTTTTATATTCAGTGGGTGCCAATAACGTGCAACCTGATACAAGATTATTATTATTATTATTATTATTATTTCTTTTGGCAACTAGTGTGTACTCATTTCTTTCCGGGTCCCGGTGACTGACCTAAGTTCAGAAATGGCGTCATGACATTTTACACGGAGCAAAAAAACACACATATTTTACATATATAAAGCCCTGCGTAAGGTGTGAGCTGTACTCGTGCGAACAATTTTTGCATTTCGTTAAGGCATGGGCTACCGGGAAACCCTTCAAAGAGTCTATTGGGATCTTTGCCAACGAAGGCGAAGGCTCCAAATACAACAGCGATTGTTGATGTCCTCATGTGCCATCTTTTTGAGATTTCGTTTCAAGTTACTTGTATTTTGGTAGCTTTTTGAAGATCTTCAAAGATACATTGCAGTCTTCAGGGAGTGTCATATCAATAGGGAGGCACTTTTTTTGTTTGTGGTCTCTAATAATGATGTCTGGGCGATTAGCTTTGATTGCTCTGCCTGTGTGTAATGTGAAGTGCCATAAAATTCTTACAGGTCCTGTCTCTGTAACCGGTTCTGGGTAGTGTTCATCCCAATTTCTTTCAGTTCCCACTCCGTAGAAGTTGCAGATTTTCCAGTGCAGATATTGGTCCACTCTGTCTTGCCGGGTTTTATATTCAGTGGGTGCCAATACCGTGCAACCTGATGCAAGATGATCAGTTGTTTCTGGATATTTATCAAACGATCTGCGTATTGGGCTAACACAATTTTTTAGTATGCATGCTTGTTAATTTCTATCATTGTATTTTGACCCCAGTTTCGGGTCATATTTGCCCATAGTTGGGACCCTAACAGGTGGACCTGGGAACACCAGCAATTAAGAGGTGGTTCCATGCTCATCAAAACCTCCTGATCAGAGACCTTGCTGTCGAACGAATATCGTCTTACCCAGAACGCTGATGAAGTTATTCTTCATACCCAGGATGGGCGTGTTGCGGACGGAGGTTGCGAAGTCTCTGTGTTGGTTTGAATGAATCTAATGGAGCTCTGTTTCGAGAGACGTAAATTAAGGCTTTTTTTATTAGGGCACACTAAAAATCTAATTAAAATGTACATTACAAATAAGATTTGAATTAGTAAGCAAAATGTCAGAATGAATGTCAAAGAGCAAAGAAATGATGACCTTATGGATTTTAATAACGGGTTCAGGTTGATATCATTTTTCAGCATGCGGTATACTGTAGTAGTGACATAATTACCAGTGAATATACTGCCAAATCTATCTATCTATCTATCTATATATCTATCTACCTATCTATCTATCTATCTGTTCAAATCTTATCATTACCTAGCTAGCTAGCTATCCAGATCTTTTCCTTATCTATCTATCTATCTATCTATCTATCTATCTGTCCAAATCTTATCATTACCTAGCTAGCTGGCTATCCAGATCTTTTCCTTGTCTATCTATCTATCTATCTATCTATCTGTCCAAATCTTATCATTACCTAGCTAGCTAGCTATCCAGATCTTTTCCTTGTCTATCTATCTATCTATCTATCTATCTATCTATCTATCTATCTATCTATCTATCTATCTGTCCAAATCTTATCATTACCTAGCTAGCTAGCTATCCAGATCTTTTCCTTGTCTATCTATCTATCTATCTATCTATCTATCTATCTATCTATCTATCTATCTATCTATCTATCTATCTGTCCAAATCTTATCATTACCTAGCTAGCTAGCTATCCAGATCTTTTCCTTGTCTGTCTATCTATCTATCTATCTATCTATCTATCTATCTATCTATCTATCTATCTATCTATCTATCTATCTCCAATGTCTTTATCTATGAATCTGTCTATCCAAATATATCTATCTATCTATCTATCTATCTATCTATCTATCTATCTATCTATCTATCTATCTTTTCCTTAACGATCTATCTCGCTAGCTGGCTTTCCAAATTTTTCCTTAAATATTTATCTAGCTCGCTAGGTATCCAAATGTTTCATTATCTATCTATCTATCTATCTATCTATCTATCTATCTATCTATCTATCTATCTATCTATCTATCTAAATCGTTCATTTGTTTTCTGGATATAGAAATTAGGACATATTTAAACACACACGGAAATCTAATAGGAAGATTTCGCAATATACTTGTGAAAAAGTACAACTATTTATGTCGACTCATCCACAAAAACCGTTAAAATAATGGATGAGTTAATAATAAAAAAGGAACGTGTTGACCTTTTTCGGAAATTAAAAAAAAACGCCCCCCATCCCTATTAAGACATATATATCAAAATTTGCACATTCAATTAGAACAAAAATCATTGTTAATGCCATATACATTAGTCGAACGTACTCTGATCCACAGATCATTTTTGAAAGTTTTTACACGGTCTATGTCCTGAAAAGAAAATCCTTGTACGACTACAAGAAGACAGAATAAAACGCTTCATCACACTGCCTTGTCAGTTATCTTCAATGAAACTTGCATAAAAGATGGATTGCTGTCCATATATATATATATATATATATATATATATATATATATATATATATATATATATATATATATATATATATATATATATATATATATTATAAACAGCCCTATTGCCATAAATAAAGATATATATATTCATATGAATAAAAAAAATACTTGATAGAGGCCAACTAAGATAATAATGGACAAAGATAAATATCAATAGATTGAGATAGATAGATGGTTAGACAGACAGACAGAAGGAGACTGAAATAGATAGATAGATAGATAGATAGATAGAAAGAGACTGAGATAGATAGATAGATAGATAGATAGATAGATAGATAGATAGATAGATAGATAGATTAATATGAACAATTAGATAGATAAATAAATAGATAGATATATAGATAAGTATAGACAGAGGTAGCTAGCTAGATATAATTATATATATATATATCTATCTATATATATATATATATATATATAAATATATATATATATATATAATTATATCTATCTATATAATTATATCTATCTATCTATCTATTTATCTATCTACATATATATATATATATATATATATATATATATATATATATATATATATATATATATATATATATATATACTGTTTATGCAGCTCTTCTCTCCCACATTTTATATCGTTTCTCGAGGGGGTCGGTCTATATTAGCCTTTCATCTTACAGTCCTGTTGACAGGAGTCTTTTGTGGATGATGAAAAGAACAGAATAGGCACCCTTATCTGGGAGGTTTCACCGTTAACCCTAAACCTCAAAGCCAGCCGCAGTTGTCAAGGGTCCCTTTTGTCTTTCCAACCCCTTCTCTTGCTCTGAATTTAGGCGATGGGCGGCCCTCTCTCACTACTATTGTCTTTCTATCCTGGGTGTATCGTTACTCTGGCGGTCGGCATTATATGAAACCACCTGGCAACCCGATATAGAGATTTTTTTCTTTATTTCTTGGGCAGGTTTTGAGGGTGGAGGATGTTTTCGCCTATTTTTCTTTGTTCAATAGCCTGTTTTCCTCCCGTTTTTATTTACATACTATCCTCTTCATTTTGAATATACATATATATATATATATATATATATATATATATATATATATATATATATGTGTGTGTGTGTGTGTGTGTGTCCGTCAATGCACTTTTGTTTTCTGATCTCAGATATTTTCGTTCGTACTTTCTTCTAAAATCTCCTTCCCAGATAACAACCGACTTACATGTCGCAAGACTCATATTCCCACCGGCAACCAGTGTTATATTACGGTACAGATTTCTCTTCTGAAAACCCGACGGATATCAATGGACGGCATTTAACATTGACGATTATATACGTACATGAAGAAACAAAAAAAATTACAATGGGAACACTCTCAAATTGTGAGACTAGTTCCCCGTCTTTCATTCTCACTCCCGCTGGACACACCTTCTTCCTGAGTGAAGAAAAAAAGAAATAGATAAAAAAAAAATAAGCACTTTTTTCTCAAGTAATTTAATACACTATAATCGACGATGGGATATTTGTAAGAAATTCTCTGCTCATGTCTGTCTGTCAATCTATCTCCAGCCAGTCGACCAGTATCTGACTGCATGTACCACTATCTGTAAGCCTACTTCTCAAACTAATATTCAGCTTTATATATATATATATATATATATATATATATATATATATATATATATATATATATATATATATATATATAAAGTCATTTTTATGTTTATACATTCCTTTTATAGATACAAATATTTAAGTAAATGCCCTGTTTATAATAAACAGTATTAAACAGCATTTCACGGCCTGAATGTCCGAGAAATTTTCATTGAAAATATTCGTCCTCTGACAGGAATCGAACCTGTATCTTATACAGAACCGTCATTTAGCCGGACGTGCCTTTAACCGATTTGGCCACAGAGGAGCGTTCGGTTAGCAAGGTCGAATTTACTGTCTTTAAACTACAATCTTGCATGATTCTCTCATGTGCATTCATATCTGCTCATGGTGTAACCAAATGTAAACATGACGTCACACATTATGAAACGGACAAAGTACGACAATTATTTTAAGACATTTTTATGTTTAACATCCTTTTTATAGATACACATATTTAAGTAAATGCTCTGTTTTTTTATAATAAACAGTATTAATAACATTTACCGGCCGGGGACGATTATTTTCTATGAATATTTCCCGGACAGTCAGGCTGATAAATGTTATTAATACTGTTTAATATAAAAAACAGAGCATTTACTTAAATATTTGTATCTCTAAAAAGAAATGTATAAACATAAAAATGTCTTAAAATAATTGTCGGACTTTGTCCATTTCATAATATATATATATATATATATATATATATATATATATATATATATATATATATATATATATATATATATATACATTTGTATTTAGGCTGCAATCCTTCTTTCATGCACATTTCATTGAATACGACAGACAAGGTGTTTTTATTTAGTTTTTATACAATTTCTCACGCGATCTAATCATTTTTTTTCTTTTTGAATGATAAATTATATAAAAACTGTCCGAATGTTCTTTTTATCCGAGCGCTTTCGGCTATACATTTAGCCATTTTCAAGTATTACATATTTTAACTGTTAAATAAGAAATAGTTTGTTGTATATATGTTTTATAGAATGTTTTCATTTCTCAAAACACGTTTAATATATTGCTTGTTGCCAACACTAATATAATAGCATCATCTACATGCAAAAAAAGGCTAAAAATAATGGAAGCCTTATTAATAAAAACAAAAAACTAACACTTAATAATATTAACTTTGAACACGGACACAATAGATTGTCAGTGGTTATTAAATAATGTCAATTAAGATTTATAAATACGAGCCGAATTACCGGCGCCTTGCTGCGTGTCACCCATTTTTGTAAGATAATGATGATTGATTTTCAATC